>PVHT021183726.1:18208049-18365083 GCA_004024745.2 Catagonus wagneri | reverse complement strand
GGGGTCTAATCGGAGCTGTGGCCACTGGCCTGCGCCGCAGCCACAGCAACGCAGGATCCGAGCCGCGTCTGCAACCTACACCACAGCTCACGGCAACGCCGGATCGTTAACCCACTGAGCAAGGGCAGGGATCGAACCCGCAACCTCATGGTTCCTAGTCGGATTCGTTAACCACTGCGCCACGACGGGAACTCCGACTCTGTGTCTTTTGATTGGAGCATTCAGTCCATTGACATTTAAGGTAATTGTTGATAGATATGTATTTATTGCTATTTTAAATGTTCTTTCCTACGTTTCTCTTTTCTTCCTTTCTTTTTTTTTGGTTGGATGGTTTTATTTTATGCTTGAGTACTTTTCTTTTTAGTTTTTGTGAATGTAATGCTTGCTTTTGAGTTGTGGTTGCCCTGTTTTTTAAATATGTTAACCCCTTCCTATATCTGCTTGCTTTATCCTGATAGTCACATAGGCTCAAACACATTAGAATAAAAAAAAATAATCTATGTTTTCTTACTTTCCTTCCCCACTGTGTATGATTTTGATGTTTTTTTTTTTTTTAACATCTTCATGTTTAATTCTGTATGCTGGCTTATTTAAGTGATTGCTTTTCAACTGTGGTTTCCTCCATACTATATAGTCTTCTTTTTTTTTTTATTAAGAGAAGGCTTTTCAGTATTTCTTTTAGAATGGGTTTAGTATTGTCGTACTCTTTTAGCTTTTGTTTGTTGGAGAAATTCTTTATTTCTCCTTCTATTTTAAATGATATTATTGCTGAGTAGAGTATTCTAGGTTGGAATTTTTTTCCTTTCAGCACTTTAAATATATCTTGCTATTTCTTTCTGGCCTGTATTGTTTCTGTAGAGAAATCAGCTGATAGCCTTATTGGGGTTCCCTTATAATTAACACTTTACTTTTCTCTTGTTGCCTTTAGAATCCTCTTTTTGTCTTTAACTTTTGCCATTTTTATTACACTATGTCTTTATGTGGGCCTGTTTGGGTTCAACTTGTTTAGTGCTTCCTGTGTCTTGCTATCAGTTTCCTTTAGATTTGGAAAGTTTTCAGACATGATTTTTTCAAAAATATTTTCAATCCACTTTTGTTTTTCTTCTCCTTCTGGAATTGCTATTATGCATAGATTGGCCCACTTTATATTATCCCATAGATCTCTTATATTGCTTTCATGTTTTTTTTTTTTTCATTTGGTTTTCTGTCTCCGGTCCTGATTGGGTGATTTCCATTATTCTATCTTCCAAGTCACTAATTTGTTCCTCTGCATTATTCACTCTTCTTTTTATTGCCTTTAGCTCAATTTGCATCTCTGCAAATGAATTTTCTAGTTTCTCTTGGCTCCTCCTTATATTTTCTAGTTCCTTCTAAAGGAATCTGCATTACTGTTCATATCCTCTCTTAATTCTTTGATATTTAGCATTAATTCCTTCAGTATTTTCACTATCTCCCTTTTCAACTCAATGCCTGTCAGACTGCAGATATCTGTTTTATTATTGAGTACTTTAGGTGAATTCTCCTATCCCTTTAACTGAGAATGGTTTCTGAGCTTCATCTTGCTTATGCTTTCCTTTTTCTGTGAGTTCAGGGAAGCCAAACTGTAGTCTTGTAAGGCTACTTCTATGCAAGTGCACCCCTTTGTATTTTTTCAAGGGGTTACTATTTATTTTTGGTGTGGGAGCTTGAATATTTGCTGTCTCTTCAGTGTGAGCAGGCTGTTATCACTGGGATGCTCAGTGAGTTTTCAGGGAGAAGAAGGCAATGGGTAGGGCCAGCAGTCAGTGCCTGGTCACTGGGCTCTCAACATTAGCAAGGACCTGCAGGAAGGTGACTCTGGCTACTCCCAGTTGCAGGGCCCTGGGAAGTGGTAATAATATCTAGGCAGATCTACAAGGTGACCAGAGCATTTGGCAGTAGCAGCAGCAGGGTGTGTGAGTTCCCAGGGGAGTGAGAGCAACAATAGCTAGTGTTCAATTGCAATGCTCTCCTCTGAGGTGACTGGAATCACAGATGGTGCCTGTTCAGGGATGTCTAGTGGTAACTGGCCATGACTGCCTCTGGAGTCAGTGTTAACTGCAATGGTTTGTTCCCCCACCACATTTAGACCATGCTAGAAGCAACCCATCTCATTTTGCCCACATAGGAGGTGCAGCACATGCTGCTCCTAGTTGCATGATCCTGGGAAGTGACAGAGATTAGGTGTGTGGGTACTGCCCGGAGCATTCAGCAGTGGCAGCAGAAGGGCTGGTGTGTTCCTAGGGGTGCAAGAGCAACAACAGGTAGCGTTCGGTCATAATGCCCTCTTCTGTGGTGCCCTTGAGGTGACTGGGGCTGCAAGTGGTGCCTGTTCACGGATGCCTAGTGGTGGCAGGCCATTCCCACCTATGGAGCCAGAGATAACTGAGATGGTTTGCCCCTGCCTTCTGTAGACCATACATGAAACACCTCGCCCCGCTTAGCCCCTACAGGAGGTGCTGCACAAGCTGCTCATAGTTGTAGGTTCTTGGGAAGGGACAGTGATCAAGCATCTGGGCACTGCCCAGAGCACTTGGCAGTGGTAGCAGCAGGGCAGGTGTGCTCCCAGGGGAGCAAGAGCAACAACAGGTGGTGTTCCATCACAATGTCTTTCTCTGCAGTGTCCTCTGACTTGGTTGGGGCTGCAAGCGATTTTTGTTCAGGTATCCCCCGTGGCAGTGGGCCTCGCCCACCTCTGGGGTCAGGGATAACTGTGGTGGTTTGCCCTCGCCATCTGCAGACCACGCAAGAAGCTCCCTGCACCACTTAGCCCGTGCAGGAGGTGCTGCACCAGCTGTTCTTAGTTGTATGGTCTTGGGAAGGGACGGTGATCAAGTGCCTGGGCATTGCCCAGAGCGTTTGGCAATGGCAACTGTAGGGTGGGTGCATTCCAAGGGGACTGAGAGCAACAGTGTATGGTGTTTGGTAGGTACAGCATTGCATTTAGTCCCTGATGCCCTTAGCCCATACAAGAGGTGCCTGGCCACTGGTAGCCTGCACAAGAAGCACCCAGGCTCTTGTAAATGAGCAAGAGGCTTCTCTCTGCCTGCAGCCTGCACCAGAGCTGCCCAGTCTCCTATAAACTAACAAGTAGCTTCTCACCATCCGTGGCCTGCACCACAGCCACCCCACTCTCTGAGAGCCTGCAAGTACATGCACACCTTCAGGCACAGGGAGTTTCCTATTGCAGTTCACCCCCCCTCCTCTTGCCTTGCACAACAATGGTGCCTTGCCTCTCTTGCAGATCCAGACCTTCCCCCTAGTTCCCTGGACCATGGCGTTCCACTTCCCAATGCTTAGCATACTGCTCCCCGGCCCATGGAGCACTGCTTCTTACCTCCTTAGTCTGTCTGCACACTGCCAATCCCAGTCCTCTCACCAGGTCTGACCTGTGGAGCCTAAATTTCAGCACCCAGCCCCCACCTGAACATCTCAGGCTGCAGCATCGGGGCAGTGGTTCAGATGATCTGTGTGGCTCTCACTCTGCTTTGCCCTTCTCAGTCCAGCTGCTGCACTTTTCTCAGAGACTTTGAGGTCCCTCTGACTCAGCTGATCTTTCCATCAGGTGGCTTACCAGGATGTGGGTTCCTACTCTCCTTCACAGCTCCCTCTCAGGAATTCTAGTACTGTCCTGAATCCTTTTCTCTTTTTCTTTTGTTCTACTGACTTATGTCAAGAGTTTCTTTCCCTTTTTGGAAGTTTAAGTTCTTCCTCCAGCAATCAGTTGATGTTCTGTGTGAGTCACTTTAAATGTAGATGTGTTTTTTTTTATGTGTTTTGTGGGGAAAGGTGAGTGCAACTTCTTATTCCTCTTCCATCTTGCTCCGCCTCTCTTACTCAATTTTTAGTTTTGTTCTCAGATTTTTTTGACTTCTTTAGATTTACCATCATGAAAATGCAAACAATGATTTATTTTCTTCCATTATTTATAAGGCTTATTTCATTTACTTGTTATTAACCATATATGCCAAACAATGCAGAATAATCATGATGGTAGAAAGCATCCTTGATTTATATCATATTAAAGGACCAGTATTTAATATTTCTTCATATTATATGATGCTTTTAGCTTGGTGTTAGAAGATCTTTTGTAAACTTAGTAAGTTTTCTACTCCTATTTTATATATTAAACCCCTATTTTATACATTATACTATATGATATGATTTCTTATATTATTTATTTAATATATGTTTATATTAATTCCTGTTTTCTTTTATTTTGTCTTTTTAGTGTCTTACCTGTGGCATATGGAGGTTCCCAGGCTAGGGGTCAAATCGGAGCTATAGTCGCTGGTTTATGCCACAGTCACAGCAACGCTAGATCCCAGCTGCGTCTGCAACCTACACCATAGCTCATGGCAACACCGGATCCTTAATCCACTGAGCAAGGCCAGAGACCAAACCTGTGTCCTCATGGGTGCCAGTCAAATTCATTTCCTCTGATCCACAAAAGGAACTCCTTAATTCCTATTTTACATACAAATATTTTTACCTAGAATGGCTACTGATTTTTATCAAACGCTCTTCATGTCTGTGTTTTTATAATCATATGATTTTTCTCTGTAACTCCCTTTTAATATAAGAATAATATCAGTATATTCACCCATTGCATACATACTATTTTAAACAAAGTCAAAATTATAGGTCTAAGGCCAAAATATGTTATGGAGGTGTTCAGGCTTAGCAGTAGCTCTTGCTAAACCATCAGTTCTCCTGCATCCCTAAAACCACTTCTTCCTGTATTGTCTACCTTTCTGAAATACAATAACCACAAGCCAGCCAGAACATCAAAGTTACACTAGATCACCCTATTTCATAGACTCTCACATCCCATCTGTCCTCACAATATGCTTATTCTTCTTCCTAAACATCTCTCATTCCAGATTCCCCCATCTATTGATTTATTTAAGCCTTTGATATCTCTACCATTTTGGCTAGAGATTTCTAACAGGATTTGTGGTCTCCCACATTGCTTCCACACCCCCAAAATACTTCCAACACTTCAGTTAGAAACTGAGTATGACATATTGTGGCTTAAAATTCTTCAATGTTTCCTCATAAATAAGATGGTTTCCAAACTCTTCAAAATGGTATATAATGCATTGGATAATCTACCCCTCACCCTTGCCCATCTCTGCCTCTATTCTATTCCCCACACATGTAAAACTATGAATGCAGTAGGAACAGAAAATATGTTAGCATTCTCTCCATACTCACCATGATCTCAAATGCTACTGAGCAGCTATACATCCTTTCATCCCCCTTGCTAATCAGCTTCCTGCCTGTTCCTTCCTCAAATTCCCTCTACTCACTTGTATCCTTCCCTGAAAGAAATTTTCCCTGATTACCACTCTTATACAATAAGCTGCTCTTAGACTATTAATTTGGTCATTTTCCTCCTCCTTTTCATTTCACCTCTGAATCCTCAGTTTTTGGAAGAGCATATTGTGCAATGTGGAAACTCAGTTGGGTTTGAATGTACATATTGTAACTTTGGATGAACAAAAATTTAGCAATGGCTGTCATCATTTTCAGGTTACTACTAAAGGTCAAAGTAAACAATGAAGTCACAGTACACTGTGCAGATGCTACTCCATGTGGCATACTATACTATAATAAGGACATATATTTTAAACAAAACATTGAAAAATTAGATTATGTCCAGAGAAGGCAGTATGGTGCCGACCCGGCCAACAAGGGCACATAACAAGCTTTTCAAAATGCTTCAGATCAACAGAGGACTAACAACACAGCTTCAGGAAATTAAATTGTTTGATCTAGAGTAGAGGAAAAATAAAAGAGACAGAATAATTGTCTCTAATGCTAAGAGTCTTTAATGTAGAGTTGAAGAGAAGAAAAGGAATAGAATCACAGATCACAGAATGAAGAGCCATTCTCACCTTAGGCAAAAGGAATTTAAGGAACTTTCATCCATATAACAAAGTTCATAGTAATAAAGTAACTATAATTTTTAGCTTTCCCTAATATTTCTTAAACAGAACTAAATTTCAGAACACTCAGCATCTGTTTCCCAGTCATAAAAATCCATGAATGGTCCTAGGTCACTAGGACAATAAAAATGCCCTCACTTCTGAGAACGAGCCCCACTCACCCCTGCACCACAGGAGACAAGTGCACACAGCCTACATAGGTGACTCCTCTTTGGTGCCAAGCTCCAGAGGTCAGAAGAGATTGCACTTCTGGGCCTCATAGGACATATCTTACACAGGGATACTCCTTCAAGGCTGGAAGAGATGGGTGACTTGCTTAATAAATAAATAAACACAGAGAGGCAAAATGAGGAGAGAGAGTAATATGTTCCAAATGAAGCAACAAGACAACCCCCTCCCCAAAAAAATACCTTAATGAAAGGTAGATAAGCAACCTACCTAATAAAGAGTTCCAAGTAGTGATAATAAAATGCTCACGGAATGCTCAGGAGATGAATGGGATGAACACAGCAAGAACTTCAAGAGTTAGAAACAATAAGAAATCACCAAACAGAAGTTACACAGCTGAAATGCTACTGAAAAACCAGTGAGTCAATGAAGAAGTCAAATAATAAATTAAAAAAATAGAGACAAATGAAAATAGAAATACAACATACCAAAATCTGATTTGGCAACAAATTAGTTCTAAGAGGGAATTTCACAGCAATGCAGACTTACCTCAACTAATAAGAAAAATCTACTATAAACTTTATATCTAAAATAGTTAGGAATAGAAGAACAAACAAAGCCCAAAGTTAGTAGAAGGAAGGAAACAAGAATAATCAAAGCATTAAAAAATTTTTTAAAAAGACTAAAAACACAATAGAAGAGATCGATGAAACTAAGAGCCACTTCTTTGAAAAGATAAACAAAACTGATAAATTTTAGCTAGACTTGTCAAGATAACCAAGAAAAAGAGAAAGGGCTCAAATAAAATTAGAAATGAAGGAGGAAAAGTTAAAACTGATATCACAGAACTACAAAGAATTATAAGAGCTACTATGGACAATTACATATCAACAAATTGAACAACCTAGAAGAAATAGATCAACTCCTATAAAAACCTATAATTTTCCAAGAATGAGTCATGAAGGAATAGAATATCTGAATAGACTGATTCCTAATAAAGAGATTGAGTTGGTAATTGAACACCTCCTAACAAACAAAAGTACAAGATCAGACAGCTTCAGTGGTGAATTCTACCAAATCTTCAGAGATTTAATACCTATCCTTTTCAAAGTCTTCCAAAAAGTTGAAGAGAAGAAAACTTCCAAACTCATTTTATGAAGCCACTGTTACCCACATACCAAAACCAGGCAAAGAATACCATACACACACACGCATGCACACACACAATACGGGCCAATATCCTTGATTAACACAGATACAAAAATCTTCAACAAATTAGTAGTAAACATTATTCAAAGAGACATTAAAGGACTATACATCATGATCAAGGGTGATTTATTCCAGAGATGTAAGGATGCTTTAACACATCTGCAAATCAACCGTCATAATACACCACATTAACAATAAGATAAAAATAATATGATCATTTCAATAGATACAGAAAAAAGCATTTGACGAAATTCAATACCCATTTACAATAAAAACTTTCAACAAAGAGGTTAGAGGGGGAATATACCTCAATATAATGAAGGCCATATCTGACAAATCAAAGCTGATATACTTAATGCTGAAAGGTTGAAAGCTATTCATCTAAGATCAGGAACAAGATAAGGATGCCCACTCTCACCACTTTACTCAACACAGTATTAGACATCCAAGATATAGCAAGAAAATAAAATTAAAATTTGAAAAGGAGTAAAACTGTCACTGTCTGCAGACAACATGATACTATATGTGGAAAGCCCTAAAGTTTCCAGCAAAAAATGTATCAGAAGTAACGGATGATTTCAGTGAAGTTGCAGAATACAAAAATCAATACACAGATATCTGTGACATTTCTATAGTATAAAAATATCCATCAGGAAGAGAAATTAAGAAAATCTCATTTACAATCACATTAAAAAGAATAAGATACTTAAGAATAACTTCAGCTAAGGAGTTGAAAGACCTGTACACTGAAAACTATAAAACATTGATTAAAGTAATTGAAGACATAAATAAATGAGGAGTCATGAATTAAAAGAATTGATATTGCTAAAATGTCCATGCTACCCAAATCAATCTACAGATTCAATACAATCCCTATGAAAATTCTCAGGGCATTTTTCTCAGGACTAGAACAAAAAATCCAAAAATGTGTCTAGAAATACAAAATATTCTAAATAACCAAATAACATTGGAAAAGAAAAACAAACCTGAAGGTATCAAGCTCCCTGATTTCAAACTACACTACAAATATTATCAGAATAGTATGGCATCATCATGAAAACAGACAGAAATATCAAGGGAACAGAAATGAGGGCACAAAAATAAACACACACATTAATTTACAACAGAGAAGCCAGAAGTACACAATGGAGAAAGGGTAGTTTCTTCTATAAATGGTGTTGGGGAAATTGAACAGCCCCATGACAAAAAATTTATAAATGTCTTACATTATTAACAAAAAGTAACTCAAAATGAATTAAACATTTGAATGTATGACCTGAAACCATAAAATGTCTAGAAGAAAACATAGGCAATAACCTCCTTGATATTGGTCTTAACAATGTTTTTGTGGACCTAACTTCAAGGCAAGAGAAACGAAAGAAAAAGCAAATAAATAGGACTGCATCAAAATAAAAAGCTTCAGGAGTTCCTTCTGTGGTGCAATAGTTTAAGGATCCTGCATTGTCTCTTCAGTGGCATGAGTGCAATACCTGGCCCAGCACAGTAGGTTAAGAATCCAATGTCACTGCAGCTATGGTGTAGGTCACAGATGCAGCTCAGATTTGATCCCTGGCCCAGAACTTCCTCATGCTGTGGGTGAAGCCAAAAATAAAAAAATAAAAAATAAAGTAAAAAGCTCAGCAGTGTGAGGAAAACCATTACTAAATTAAAAAGCAATCTACTGAAAGGGAAAAGATATTTGCAAGTCATATATCTGATAAGAGGCTAATATCCAAAATAAAGAGCTCATATAACTCAACAAAAAAATAATCTGATTTGAAAATGTGCAGAGGAATTGAATAGACAGATATTTTTCTGACAAAGAGGCTCAGAGGTTCAACAGACACATGAAAAGATATTCAACATCACTCATTATTAGGAAAGTGCAAATCAGAACCACAATAAAATATCACCTTACAGATGCTGGAATGGGTATTATCAAAAAGGAAATAATAGTGTTGGAGAGGATGTGGATAAAAGGGAACGCGTACATACTAATGGTGGGAATGTAAATTGGTGTTGCCACTATGGAAACCAGTATAGAGATTCCTCAAAGAATTAAAAAAGAGAACTACCATATGATCCAGCTATTATTGGTCTTTATCTGAAGAATACAAAAACACCAAATAAAAAAATGTATACACGCTTACGTTCATTGCAGTGTTATTTAAAATAGCCAAGGTATGGCAACATACCTCAATGTCCACTGATAGATCAAGGGATAAAAAAGACGTGGTTATATATGCATCATGGAATACTACTTTTCATAAAAAAAGAATGCAATTTTGTATTTGCAACAACATGGACTGAACTTGAGGGTATTATGCTAAATGAAAAAGGTCAGATGGAGAAAGGCAAATACCATATGATTTAATTAATATGCAAAATCTTAAAAGCAAATACATAAAATGAACTCACAGATACAGAAGCAGATTGTGGTTGCCAGAGAGAAAGGTGATTGGGGGAGGTGGTCAAAAGAGGGTCAATTGTATGATGATGGATGCTAACTGGACTTTTGGTAGTGATCATTTTATAATGTATACAGATTTCAAATTATAATATTGTACACATGACATTTATATATTGTTATATACCAATTTTACCTCAAAAAATTTTCCTCAATTATTTACAAATGCTTTCATTTGAGGACCCCTGAAATTTACACTGTTTTTTAGAAGTATGCAAGATATTTTTAATGTCTTTTAATTCTCTCAATAACCAGGCAAGGGACTGTTGTTTCCATGTTAAGATGAAGAAATGCAGAGTTCCTGTCGTGGCTCAGGAGAAACAAATCTGACTAGCATCCATGAAGATGTGAGTTCAATCTCTAGCCTCACTAAGTGAGTCACCACCTGGTGTTGCCGTGAGCTGTGGTGTAAGTCACAGACAAGGCTCAGATCCCACCTTGCTGTGGCTGTGGTATAGGACAGAAACTATAGCTCTGATTTGACACTAGCCTGGGAATATCCATATCTCTATATTCTTTGGGTACAGCCCTAAAGAGACCAAAAAAGAAGAAAGGAAGGGAGAGAGAGAGAGGAAGAGGGAGGGAGGGAGGAGGAAATGCAAGTATGCTACGAGCAAACAGACCTTCTGAACCAGATTGCCTGTTTGTGCCTTGAACAGAACACCTTCAGATTTCTCTTAGATTTCATTGTCTCTTCAGCTGAGAATGTATTAAGTTTCTCAAACACCAACTATTGGTTTCACTTCCACGTATTTTCAGTGACCATACCCTTCCATGCAGGCTTTTGCCTCCTGAGCTGAATGTATATCTTATGGTGGCTCTACCACAATTTGATGAACTGCTTTGATGTCCCACTCATTCCTAGCTTGGTCTCACTGTAGATCAGCCTTATCATGGAACAGCATGTGAAAAGTCCCTCCTTATTAAAATATATCAAGTAGTTTAAGTATAGAGAAGTGAGGCAACTTGACAAAGATCATAAATAAAATAAAGCTGGAGTCAGTAGTTCCTTTGTGGTAAAATGGGTTAAGGATCCAGAATTGCCACTGCTGTGACTTTGGTAGCTGTTGGGTTCGATTCCTGGCCCAGAAATTTCCACACACCACAGGCAGAGACCCTCTTCACACCCAAGAAAGCTGACGTCATATCCATGCCAATACTGAAATCAATAAATTGAGGATAAAGGGAGTCATATTTTAGCTTTGTGCAAGGAAATGTTTATTGGTTATATATAAACACATTCTGGAAAATACCTTAATTTTGATTGCCAAGTACTGAGAGCCCATGGACTTCAAGATCTGGTTACCATAAAATATAATTAAATGATATTCTGCTTTGAAAATTATGCTAAATCTTAATTTATTGAGCCAAAAGAAGAGAAAATATAATGCTTAAATATTCATTAATTGATAGTTATTATTGATAGGTAATATGAGCTAGAATCCTAGCTTGACCATTTATTAATTTTATGACTTTGGGTAAGTTATTCAACCTCTTATACCTCAATTTCCTCATGTGTAAAATAGGATAACTGTGGTACCTACTTTATAAGACATGAATTAAATAAGTACATTAAAATGCTTAGAGGAGTTTCCACTGAAACACAGTGTATTAAGAATCCAACTGCAGTGGCTTTTTTCACTGCAGAGGCATGGGTTCTTTCCCCAGCCCAGTATAGTGGGTTAAAGGATCTGGCATTGCCATAGCTGTGGTGTAAGTTGCAGCTGTGTCTCAGATTCAATTCCTGGCCCAGGAACTTCCATATGCCAAGGGCGCAGCCACAAAATATTAAAGAAAAAAAAGTACTTAGAATGTTTTCTAGACTATTAAAAGTTCTCTGTGACATTTAATTGTTATTTTGAAGAAGATGTATAATCACAATTTTACCATTTGTTATCTTGAGAAAGTCTTTTATTTCTCTAGGTTTACTTCCTTGTCACCAAAGAATGGTTTAAAAGAGCCAGTTCAGAAATTCTAGTTTTATAAATATAAACTCACCACAATTCTTATTCTAAAAGTTTTCATTACGTATGTCTCCCCAATGCATCAAAATAAAGCCATCAATAATCAGTTGCACATTTTCTTTTGAACATTATAAAAACTTTGTTTTACATCGTTGTTTTGCTGACACCTAAGCAGTAGTTATTTTTGGCTGTTCCTTGAATTAATTGGTTCCGTTAACACCTTATGACAATTGTTCATGGTTCAGCCTTTGTAGCTGCCCACCCAAGGACCACAAAGTGCAAACTCACTACCATTGCTCTGTTTGCTTAATGAGAAGGGGATAGGATGTAATACTTGCAAGTACAACATGTTCAGAATTTTGGAATATTCAATTTGTTGAGCTTCTAAGAGACTTGCTCATGAAATATCTGTTTTATATCTTAATCTAAGATGGCTTTCTCTGCAAAATCTACACTCCAATTGCTTTGTTTTATCCTGTCAGCTGTCTCTTTGGGATCTTGTCTAATAAAGCATGCAAGTGTCTTTTCCCCCTCCTATTCATTATCACTAAAAGCATTTCAGTATTTTATTTGGTGATAACAATTGTCTACTCAGTTTGTGAAATGATAGAAAATCTATGGTTTAAGTCATGCTTGTCAACCATCTGAGCTTCCACTAGAGTTAGGGAAGTTTAACTTACAAATTCTGCTTTTATATGAATTATCCCATTCAGCATGAAATAGTAATATCAATAAAAGGAGGAAATTCTTATGTAACTACCTAATAAATAAATTCTTCTGAGCTTACTGGATATTCTTCAGGGGCAATAGTGTCCCAAAGCTGGTATCAGCCATCTGGCAATTAGGGCCAGATTCTGTGTGGCTAGCTCTGGGGCCCAAACTGCCCCCAAACTGGTATTGGCCTGCTGGTTGGTGGGCTATTTTCTGACATGGCAGCTACAGGACTATGGTTGTCCTGGGACTGGTGTCTACTGACTGGTGGGTGGGGCTGTGGCGCAGGTGATTACAAGGCTGGTGCCCACCCAGTGATAGATGAATCCAGCTCTTGGACCTACTGCCAGCCCACTGGTGGGTAGAGCTGGTTCCTAAGGTTTCTGGTTGCAGGACTCTGGAGACACTGGGGTTGGTGCTGTGGGCTCAGAGGGCTGTTGGGAAGCTGATGTGTTGGTGAGTGTGGCCATGTCCTGCCCAGATAGTTGTTTGGCCTGAGATATCATAGTACTGGTGACAACAAGCTGGTGGGTAGGGTCATGTTCCAATTCTAATAAGTTAGAGGGAGGATTTCAAAATGACACTTCATAGAACCAGTGTAGATTAAGCTCCCCCAAAACTGATATTGCCAGTGTCTATGTCCCCAGGGAAAGCTCCAGTTGCCTCCTACCTCTCTGAGAGACTCTCCTAGATCAGCAGGTATATCTGACTCAGGCACCATTCAAATTATTGTTTCTGCCTTGGGTCCCAGAGCATGTGAGATTTTATGTGTGCCCTGTAAGAGTGAAGTTATTTCCCAAAGCCCTCTGGCTCTCCAAAATAAGCTCTCCTGGCCTTCAAAGCCAAATGTTCTAGAGGTTCGTCTTTCTGGTGCAGGACACCTGGGCTGAAGAACCCGATATGGGGCTCGCACCTTTCTCCCCTTGGAGATAACATCTGCAATTGTAATCATTCTCTTATTTGTGAGTCACCAACCTGGGGAATGAGTCTTGACTGTACTGCATCTCTGCCTCTCCTATCCATCTTGTTGTGATTCCTTCTTTGTATCTTTAGTTGTAGAAGATCTTTTCTGGTAGCATTCCAGCCTTACTCATTAATACTTTCCCTGTAAATAGTTGTAATTTTAGTGTGCCCATGGGAAGAAGTAAGCTCAGGGGCTTTCCACTCTGCCCTATTGCCCTGTTGGCCACCAACCTCCTTCTATACACTTTTTTTTTTTTAATAGCCACACCTGGTGACCTATGGAAATTCCTGTCTAGTGTTTGAATCAGAGCTTCAACTGAGGCCTATGCTGTAGCCAGGGCAACACCTGATCCCAGCCTCATCTACCACCTGCCATAGCTGACAACCATGCCAAATCCTTAAGCCAGTGAGTGAGGCCAGGATGGAACCTGCATCCTCACAGAGACAAGATTGGGTCCTTAACATGCTGAGTCACAATGGGAACTGCCCATATACTTTAAATCATTTCTAAATGACTTATCTAATATAATGTAAACAGCTGCAAATATAATGCCGGTGCTACGTAAATAGCTGCCATTACACAGCAAATTCAAGTTTTATTTTTTGGAACTTTCTGGGATTTTCCCCAAATATTTTCTTTTTTTAATGGCTACACCCACAGGATATATAAGTTCCCAGGCCAGGGACTGAATCTGATCCACAGCTGCAACCTAGCGGCAGACACAGCAATGCCAGAACATTTTACTCACTGCACTGGGCTGAGGATCAAACTTTCACCTCCACAGTGACCCAAGCCACTATAGTTGGATTCTGAACCCACTGCAACAGAGCAGGAACTCCTCCCAAATATTTTCAGTTTGCATTTGGTTGAATCTGCTATTGCAGAAATGCAGATATGGAGGAGTCACTGTGCCTTGTAAACAATAGACAAAGAGCATGAAATATGCAAATCAATATGAATACAGGTTAATAAAATTGACAGAATTGAAGCAAGTAATAAGAGAGTTCAAAAATAATAGTTGGAATTTTCAATATCTCACATTCTATAAGAGATAGGACTAAACCGAAGACCAAAAAGGAAATAGAAGACTTAAATAACACTATAAACCAACTGGACTTAATAGCTATTTATAGAATACATCATCCAAAAACAGCAGAATGCACATTCTTCTGAAGTACATGTGTACATGTACAAGTACAGGAGAGACGATGTGTTTGCAAATTTTAAAATGTTAATTAACTTAAAGGATTGAAATCATACAAAATACATTCTCTATCCAAGATAGAATAAAATTAGAAATCAATAACAGAAGGAGCTTTGGTAAATTACAAATGAATAAATTAAAAATATAATGTGAAGTAACCAAAAGGACAAAAAATAAAAAAGGGGAATTAAAACACTTTCAGATGAATTAAAATAAAAACATAATAAATCAAAACTTTTCAGATGCATCTAAAATAGTTATTTTGTTTTTCTTTTTATGGCCTAACCAGCAGCATTTGGAAATTCCTGAGCAAGGCATTGAATCAGATTTGCAGCCTACACAACAGTATACAGCAAAACCAATTCTTAACTCACTGAGTGAGGCCAGGGATTGAATCCACATCCTCACAGAGAAGTGTTGGGTCCTTAACCTGCTGAGCCACAATGGGAACTCCTCTAAAATTGTTCTTCAAAGGACAATTAGAGCTATAAATATATATGTTAAAAAATGAATAAGACCTCAAATCGATAGCAGAGTCTTCCACCTTAGGAGGCTAAAAAAAGGAAAGCAAATTAAACACAAATCAAGAAAATGAAAATAATAAAAATTAGAATGTAAAAAAATGATATAAAGAAAAACTGTAGAGAAAAATAACAAAATC
Organism: Catagonus wagneri; assembly: GCA_004024745.2. Classification (NCBI taxonomy): domain Eukaryota; kingdom Metazoa; phylum Chordata; class Mammalia; order Artiodactyla; family Tayassuidae; genus Catagonus; species Catagonus wagneri. Next base: position 18,349,766 of record PVHT021183726.1, on the reverse strand, counting down.
AAAAGTTGGTCTCTGACCATGATATCACTTATATGTGAAACCTAAAAAAAGTTCATTTGTATCCGTTTGATACATTTGTATCCGTTTGATACAAATGAACCTATTTGCGGAATAGAAACAAACTCACAGACTTAAAAACTTATTGTTACCAAAGAGGACAGATTGTGGGGGAGAAGAGGGAGAGCCTGGAGGTTTGGGATTGGCATATGCACACTGAGGTATACGAAACGACTGGTCAGTGGGAACCTGCTATATAGCACAGAGACAAATTTAACAAATATAATAGACTTGTACACTGAAACAAAATATCACTGAAAAAATTAAAGAAGATTTAAATAAGTGGAAAGACATTATGCATCATGGATTGGAGAGCATTATTGTTATGATAACAATTATCCATGAATTGATCTATAATGTCAGTGCAGTCCTGATCAAAATTCCAGCTGTGTGTTCTTTTACAGAATTGACAAGTTTATCTTAAAGTTCATATGAAAACCCAAGGGACCCAGAGCCCAAACAATCTTGGAAATAAAGTTGGTATACTTACACTCCCTAGTTTCAAAACTTACTAAAAAGCAACAATTGTCAAGTCTGTGTGGTATCGACATAAGAGTATATAGTCAACTCTTGAATGCAAAGGTTAGGACCAAAGTCCTTCTGTGATATCAAAAATCCATGTATAACTTATAGCCAACACTCCACATATATGATTTCTCCATATCTATGGTTCAGTATACACAGATTCAACAACATGTGCAGGTTGTGTAATACTGTCGTATTTGTTGTTCAAAAATAAAACACATACAAGTCGAACCTGGCGGTTCAACCCTGTTGTTTGAGACTCAACCATATAGATGAATAAAGTGAAATTGAGTGCAAAAATAACCCCTATATCTATAATCAATTGATTTTTCTCTTTCTTTTTTCTTTTTTGCCATGGTATGCAGTGGCTTGATATGGGATCTCAGTTTCCAAACCAGAGACTGCACCCAGACTGCATCAGTGAAATCTTCAAATCCTAAGCCCTAGACCACCAGAAACTTTCTGTGGTCAAATGATTTTGACAAGGATGGGTGCCAACAATTTAAAGAGGAAAGAATTTTATTTTAAATAAATCAGGCCGGGACAACTGGATATCCATACACAAAATTACGAAATTGGACTTTTACCTCACACTATATACAAAAGACAACTCGGAGTTCCCATTGTGGCTCAGTGGTTAACGAATCCGACTAAGAACCGTGAGGTTGCGGGTTCAATCCCTGCCCTTGCTCAGTGGGTTAAGTATCCGGCGTTGCTGTGAGCTGTGGTGAAGGTTGCAGACGTGGCTCGGATCCCGCGTTGCTGTGGCTGTGGCGAAGGCCGGCAGCTACAGCTCCTGTTAGACCCCTAGCCTGGGAACCTCCATATGCCGCGGGTGCGGCCTCAGATAAGGCAAAAAGACCAAAGAAAAAAAAAAAGACAACTCAAAAGGGAACAAAGACTTAAATGTAAGAGCTGAATCTATAAAACATTTAAGAAAACAAAAGTGTAAGTCTCATGACTTTGAGCTGGTTAATAGTTTCTTAGACACAAGAGCAAAAGCATGAGAAACAACTGAATAAACAGATATATTGAATTTCTTCAAAATTTAAAAGTTTTTGTGCTCCAAAGAAAGCTACCAAAAAACTGAAAGAATGCAAAGAACAAATACTTACAAGTCATTATCTGATAAGGATCTATAATACAAAACATATAAAAGCACTATTTAAAATTCAATGATAAACCCAAATTTAAGCAATGAGATCCTGCTGTATAGCACAGGGAGCTATATCTAGTCACTTGTGATGGAACATAATGGAGGATAATGTGAGAAAAATAATATATATATATATATATTTTCTTGTATGTGTATGCATATATATATATACACACACACATACATGAATGACTGGGTCACTTTGCTATACAGTAGAAATTGACTAGATACTGTAAGTCAACTATAATTGAAAAAATAAAAATCATAACAAAATTCAATGTTTAAAAAATAACCAATTTAAAATATTGACAAAGGGGAAGTTCCCTTATGGTTCAGCAGGTTAAAAATCCAGAATTACCATAGCTGTGGCACAGGTTGCAAGTGCAGTGCAGGTTCAATCCCTGGCCCAAGAACTTCCATATGCTGTGGGCATGGCCAATAAATAAATAAATTAAATTAAATAAGTACAAAGGATGTGGATAGATATTTTTTCAAAGAAAACATACAAATGGCCAATAAGCATATGAATAGATATTTAACATTACTGTTCACTAGGAAAATGCAAATCAAAACCATAGTGAGATGCCATTTCACAACCACTAGGATGGCTATAATAAAAAGATAGAAATAACAAATTTTGGCTATGATATGGAGAAATTAGAATACACATTTCTAATAAGAATATAAAGGGGTGCAACTGCTATGAAAAACTGGCTGGCTCCTTACAAATTGTTAAACACAGAGGTATCAACTCGACCAGAATTTCTACTCCTATTTATGTATCCAAGAAAATTAAAAACACATGTCCACACAAAAAGAAGCATATGAATGTTCGTAATAGCACTCTACATAATAGCAGAAGCATAGAAATACCTGATGAAAGAATAAACAAAAGGGAGCACATCCACAGAATGGAATATTATTCAGGCATAAAAAGGAATGAAATATTGATTCATGTGCCATCATGGCTAAACCTTGAAAATATAATGCTAAATGAAAGAAGAAGTAGCAGAGGCCACATTTTCTATTTACAGAAATGCCTAGTACAGGCAATTCCATACAGACAGAGTAGATTACTAGATGCTAGGAACTGGAGGAAGGAGGAACAGAAGTGACTGCTAATGGGTATGGAATTTCTTTTTGAGGTGATGAAAATATTTTAGAACTAGATAGTGATGACAGCTGTACAACTTTGTGGAAAAAAAACTATCAAATTATATATTTTTAGTAAGGTGAATTTCATGGTATGTGAATTTTATTTCTTTCATGTAAAAACAATAAATATGCACATATACACACAATGGATACATAAAACTTGGGCATTATTAGATGCATAATAAAAACTAAGTGGCTGAAGTGGCTCTAGGAACAAATATGTGAAACATGTATATCAAAGAGGAAACAGTAAAAAAAAATAAATAAATAAATGTCCATGTTAGTTATAGATTGGTGATGGGATTATAAGTAGCTTCTACTGTCTAGGATATGATTTTCTATTCCAAAATTTTTATTACTTTCATAATAAGAAAAAGTCTAATAGGAATAATTTAAACTTTATAAAAAACTTGTTCTAATCTCTAGCTATGACCCGAATAATGTTAATGTGTATATAAAAAGATCTTCTGGAAGGAACAAGTCTTAGGAATAAAAGTCCAAATATTTGGGCATGGATCCCTGTGGCATAAAAGAAGCGGTATATCTTTCTTACAAAGCATTCATTTATTTCACCATGTCTCAATTCCACCATGATTAACTTAGTCTATATTCATCCACTACAAGGTGGTTTTGAACATTAACAGCACATATGCTTGCAAAGAGAGACTTACTTGGAGATACACCTGAAGCTAACGTAAATCTGTATACACACGTATGTCTGCACACAATTATAAACACACAGCTGTGTCTATTTGTACACATAGGTTCCTGGACTTAGAAGCAGCAAACCTGTAGATTTTGTTATTATGACATACTTGGGGGGGGGGGAAATTTGTGATTAGGTGTGCCTGTCATTTTAAATCAAAGGGAAATACAAGCATAACAGGTTAACCATTTTGAAAACCTAGAAGCCCATACAAGTTATGGCGTGTCAAATTATTTCCAAATGTATAATGCTTTGCCATCAGGTCTTGTATTTTTATTGGCATATTCCAACCATAAACATCTAAGTGAGTACAAGAATTTGGACAACGAAGATCAATAAAAAACAAAGCAGTGGAATTTAATAGGAATTGGTTTGGGGAAAGTGGTGAAAGAAAGAAATAAGGTGAGGAAGCCAAATATTCATGTGTTCCCCATAACTCAAAATTCAAAGGGTATCAATTTGTAATAACAGAAAAGCAATAGCATCCTTAATCATAGGGATTTACTACATAGTAAAGGGCACAATCCATTTTCAATGGTTGATTTGCACTGTAAAAGAAAATGATTCCTAAGTGTTTAATGTTATTTCAGGGGAACATAAGGACACCACGTTTGTCACCCTTGGAAGACACTTCTTGTGACTTAAGCAGAGTTAATTACTTCCTCTGTTTCCTCTGTTCAGTGAACACTCAACCTAATATTTACATTTACTATTGTACTTATTACAATGTATTTATTGTTTCTGAAATAGTTGTCACACCATCTCCTCTAGTCAACAAAAGCTCCTCAGGACAGACACAAGAACTTACTTAACTCTAGATCCACAGTGCCTAGGACATAGTAATAACTAAATAAATATTAGCTGAAAGAAAAAATTAGTGGACTATTATCTGTGTAACTCACATATATGTCCTATATAGTTTTTGAAGCACAATATTTAAATTATTCACACTCTGGAGTATAAATAAATATAGTTGCCATGCTTTGGACCAGCACAGTCTATGGATAATAATATTTAATATATAAATTGTCATTTCCTTGTCCCATACCCACGGCAGAAATTTTTAATCAATACTAGCATTCTTTCTATAGGTAGAAAGGGTCTTCAGAATCCTCGTCCCAGTGTCCTCAAGTGCCACCACTGATCAGGTGGAGCTGGCTTTGCCTGATCTTCTGAACACTCAGGAATTTCTTTCAAAACCCATTACTTTTCAAGATTTCTGAGTGCAATTAATGAAATTTAATCCTTCACCTGTACATATCAAGAGTTATCCATAAGCAATGAGGTCCCACTGTATACCACTGGGAACTGTATCCAAACTCTTGTGATAGATCATGACAGAAGATAATATGAAGAAAACAATGTGTGTGTGTGTGTATATATATATACTGGGTCACTTTGCTGTACAGAAGAAATCGACACAATATTGTAAACTAACTATACTTTAATTAAACAAATTAAAAAATAGTCCCCATCAGGGCTTAGCAGGTTAAGAACCTGACTAGAATCCATGAGGATGTGGGTTCAATCCCTGGCTTCCCTCAGTGCGTTAAGAATCTGGTGCTGCCATGAGCTGTGGTGTAGGTTGCAGACATGGCTCAGATCCTGGGTTTCTGTGGCTGTGGCATAGGCTCTAGCTGCAGCTCTGATTCAACTCCTAGCCTGGAAACTTCCATATGCCTCAAGCGTGGACCTGAAAAGCAAAAAAAAAAAAAAAAAAAAAAAATTAAAATTAAAAAACGAGCTTGCTAAAACACACTGTTATAGCCATGACACACCCTAGAATACTTCTTTTGCCATGCCATGTTAAATAAGGCTCCAGCAATGCTTCCTGTAGGATGCAATTAAATATTTTCAGTATGAGACTATTAACATTCACTGTTTTTAATCACAAGCACAGGTCACATTAAAGAAAGTTACTGCTTTCAATTCTAGGAAGATAAAGGGGGAAAGAAAGAAATATAAATTATTGTAGATAAAGACTCCCGAACTATCCCTCTGCCAGCAAGGCCTGCCAGAAGAAAAGTTGCTGCTTTGGCTGTGCAGAGCAGGTCCTGCTGATAGACTTAGCAAGTAAGAAACCTTTTCATTCCTCTAGGTGTGGTATTATCTTCTTCCTGCTGCTCTGAAACATCTGATCCTCACACAGGCCAGCACAAAGAAAGCTGCATTCTTTAATTGTGGCTGAACCAGACAGAACAAGAAAGGCTCTACGGCAGGGCCTACTGAGAAGACAACTAAAATCACTACTCCTGGCAAAGTACGGATTTGTGTGTCCTGGCAGGGGGCCCTGCCACAGCTCTGGCAGTGGCACGGTCCCAGAGCAGTCTCTCAGGGCCTCCAATAAGTACAGAATTGAATCTAGGGTTTAGAAAAATCCATTTATCAACAACTTTTCTGCACCCCTTCCTTGTGGTAGGAACTAAACAGTGACTCAGAGAAGGTCAGTTGTAGAGGTTAGCTCCAGCGGGTTAGAATAAGAGGAAGAAGAAGAAGAAGAAGAACCTGAGAGTCTTAAAACTTTTACTTTCTTATAAACTCCATGGGACCATCAAAGCAAAATCCTGTATGCAAAAGCCCATTGTGATTAATTTCATAATTCTGAGGTTTTATGTGGATTTTTAAAAACATTTTTAAACATTTATTCTTTAAAACAGTGGAAGCATTCATTCTTCATCTGCAAGAAGGGCAAGTGTATGTATAGTTGTGGAGGGAGGCAAAGGCGGGCTCAGTGGGACACTGGTCAACACAATGTCTGAGCAGGATCTGAGACACTCAAAACACCATCTGCAATTAGTGAAGTCGTGGCTGGTGCCTCCAGTTGTGTAAAGCTACTCTATCATTCCAGATACTAGGAATAACAGTAATAAGAACAGCTAATGTCTATTCAGACTGCTTTTTGTGTCAGACACTGTGCTGTGCACTTTATCCCAATTGAGTCTAAATCAAATTTAGGAAGTAGACATCATTATCTAAACTTGATGGGCCCAAATACCAAGGCTTAGAGAGGCCAGGTGACACATATAAGGCCACGCTGCTAATAATCAGAGGGGCTGGAATCAAACCTAAGAAGTTTGAGTTTAGGGGATATACTCATTCAGAAATAAAAAGTTGAAAAGTAACCATATTGTCTTCAAAGGTCTTAAAAGCTACAATGAATTCAAAGTTAATCAGTCGGGAGTTCCCGTCGTGGCTCAGTGGTTAACGAATCTGACTAAGAACCATGAGGTTGCGGGTTCGATCCTGGCCTTGCTCAGTGGGTTAAGGATCCGGCGTTGCCGTGAGCTGTGGTGTAGGTTGCAGACGCGGCTTGGATCCCGCATTGCTGTGGCTGTGGCGTAGGCCGACAACAGCTCCTGTTAGACCCCTAGCCTGGAAACCTCCATATGCCGCAGGTGCGGCTCTAGATAAAAGGCAAAAAGACAAAAAAAAAAAAAAAAAAAAAAAAAAAAAAAAAAAAAAAAAAAAAAAAAAAAAAAAAAACAAAGTTAATTAGTGGACAGATAGGAAGAAAATGTGACTGTTCTTTCTTTAGTCCCATAAGAAATATAGATATGCCAGGACCTTATTTTCCAGGGAGTGGGTGCAAGTCCACTTCTTAATAGTTAAGGAACGTTGTGTTAAAGGAGCAGTGTATGAATTCCCTGGTAGCTCAGCAGGCTAAAGATCCAGTGCTATCACTGTTGTGGCTCAGGTCGCTGTCGTGGTGCAAGTTCAGTCCCTATCCTGAAAACTTCTGTATGCTGTAGGAAAGGCAAAAAAAAAAAAAAAAAAAAAAAGCTAAGCAGTACAGGGTTCTCATTCAGGATCTCCTTACTCAGTGTTGGGTGTTTCCACTCCTGGGAAGGTTTGAGACCACATAAGAAAGTGGCACAGTGGCCTCTGTGGCCACATATGTGCATAGTTATCCCAGCCATGGCAACCTGTGATATGGCAGCTAGAAATCTGCACAAAGTTGAAGGTAAATCATATGATGATTTGAGCCATGGATCACAAGACAGCCAAGCATTTAGCCTCTAGTTTTGAAGCACAGATGCAACTATCAAAAACCTTAAAGTCTTGGAAGGATTTCTTGAAATCTACCGTTTAAATCCTTACTGATTTGCTTAGAAATTCCTCTTTCCAGGAAATCCTGGTAGACTGAAAGGATAAATGTGACACCTAAGATGGATAGCTAAGGCAACAGATACTTTGAAAATGATTTGAGGATATTGTTACTTATTTTTTTTTTTAAAGATTCACGGACAGCAAAATCCACACATTAAGTTAATTAAACTTTTGATTTGTGGATGAAACTTCCATTTGATCTTTCAAAAGCATCAGAAAAGCCCAAATTGAGGGAAATTCTACAAAATACCTAACCAGTAATTCTACAAATTGTCGGGATCATCAAAGAGAAGGAAGATGAGAAATCATCACAGTCTGAGGCCCCTTAGGAGTCATGATACTAAATGGAATATTGTCTCCTGAACAGGATCCTGGGACAGAAAAACAGCACTAGATAAAAACTAAGCAAATACAAAGTAAGTCTGGAATCTGGTTAATAATAACTTCAGGGTTTCTTAGCTTTGACAAATGCAACATAGTTATATAAGATATTAACAATGGAGGGGGAAGATGAAGGGTATGTGAGCACCTGTAACATTCTTAAAATATTTCTATAAATCTAAAATTTTTTAAACTAAAGCTTATAAAAACAAATATGTGACACAGGCACATACACACAATAGCTCCTCCAAATGATCGCATATTCATAAGCATTTAAATAGTACTAGACATATAGTGACCAATCAATAGATATATCTTTGAATGAACAATAAGTGGACAGAGTGGATCTGGATCAATTACCCTAGTTTAAAAAAAAAAAAGTCTTCATGAAGTAAGAAGAAATAGGATGGATGAAACCACGATTGGAAAGCAATCACTTAAATAAGCCAGCATACAGATCTCAAAGTGTGTGTGTGGGGGGGAAGCTACTATAAAAGCAATGATAAACACAAGGAACAGCAAAAGGACAAACATGAAGATATTCAAAAAAGACTTCAAAGTCACAGAATGTGGGGAAGGAAAATAAGAAAATCTAGATAAAAAAATCTTTTTTTTTTTTTAAATAATGTGTTTGAGCTTATATGACTATCAGACCAAAGCAAGCAGATATAGGAAGGGGTTAACATGATTAAAAAACAGGGAAACCACAAGTCAAAACATTACATTCACAAAAACTAAAAAGAAATGGAAATCATGCAACCAAAAAAAAAAAGAGAAGAAAGAAAGGAGAAACACAGAATCAACTGGAAAACAAGGTTTAAAATAGCAATAAATACATATCTATCAATAATTATCTTAAATGTTGATGGACTGAAGACTCTGTAAAAGACACAGAGTGACAGATTGGATAAAAAAAAAGCCAAAACCTTCAATCTGCTGTCTACTAGTGACTCACTTTAGGGCAAAAGACACATATAGATTGAAAGTGAGGGGATGGGAAAAGATGTTTCATGCCAACTGATGAGACAGGAAAACAGGAGCTGCAATATTCATATCAGAAAAAGCAGACTTCAAAGAAGGACACCATTTAATGGTAAAAGGATCCATTCAAGAGGAAGATATTACAGTCGTCAATATATGTGCCCCTAATATAGGAGCATCCAGATACCTACAACAAATACTAACAGATATAAAAGGAGAAATTTATGGCAATACAATCATAGTAGGAGATGTTAACATCCAACTCACATCAATGGACAGATACTCTAGATAGAAAATCAATAAGGCAACAGAGATTCTAAATGACACTATAGAAAATTTAAACTTAGTTGACATTTTCAGGTCATTACATCCAAAAACTTAGAATATGCATTCTTCTCCAGTACACATGGAAAATTCTCAAGGATCAGTCAAACACTTGGGCACAAAGCTAACCTCAAAAAATTTAAGAATACAGAAATTATTTCAAGTATTATCTCTGACCACAGTGGCATGAAACTGGAAAACAACCACACAAAATGAAATGAGAAAAAAACTAACTACATGGAGACTAAACAACATGCTACTAAAAAAACAATGGATCAATGAGGATATCAAGAAGGAAATTAAAAAATACCTTGAGACAAATGATAATGAAGACATCAAACATTCAAAATTTATGGGATGCTGCAAAAGCAGTGCTTAGATGGAAATTGCTAGTGATACAGGCCTTCCTCAAAAAAGAACAAAAATCTCAAATCAACAGCTTAACTCATCACCTAAATGAATTGGAAAAAGAAGAACAAACAAAATCTAAAGTCAGTTGAAGGAAGGATATCATAAAGATCAGAGAGGAAATCAATAAAATAGAGATTCAAAAAAAAAAGAAAAAAAATCAATAAAGCCAAGAGCTGGTTCTTTGAAAAGATGAACAAAATTGACAAACCTCTGACCAGACTCACCAAGAAGAGGAGAGGAAAAACTCAAATAAGAAAATGAGTTCCCATCATGACTCAGTGGTTAACGAATCCGACTTGGAACCATAAGGATGCGGGTTTGATCCCTGGCCTTGCTCAGTGGTTTAAAGATCCAGCATTGCCATGAGCTGTGGTGTAGGTTGCAAACACAACTCGGATCCTGCATTTCTGTGGCTGTGGCGTAGGCTGGCGGTTACAGCTCCAATTAGACCCCTAGCCTGGGAACCTCCATATGACACAAGTGCAGCCCTAGAAAAGGCATAAAGACACACACACACACACACACACACACACACACACACACAAAAGTTCAAGCAAATAAGAAAAATGGGAAATCACAATGGATACTGCAGAAATACAAAAAATCATAAGAGAATACTGTGAGCAATTGTATGCCAACAACTTTGACAAGCTAGAAGAAATGGACAAATTTCTAGAGACTTACACCCTGCCAAAACTGAATCTAGAAGAAATGCATCAACTGAACAGACTGATCACTAGAAATGAAATTGAATATGTCATAAAAACAATGCTCACAAATAAAAGTCCAGGACCAGATGGTTTCACAGGCAAATTCTATCAAACATACAAAGAGAAACTTATACCCATCCTCCTTAAACTTTTCCAGAAGTTTGAAGAAGGAACACTCCCATAGACATTCTATGATGCTACCATCATCCTAATACCAAAACCAGACAAAGATATCAAAAAAAAGAGAAAACTATAGGCCAATATCTTTGATGAATATAAATGCAAAAATTCTCAACAAGATTTTAGCCAGTTGAATCCAACAACATATAAAAAAGATCATATGCCATGACCAAGTGGGATTAATCCCAGGTTCACAAGGATGGTTCAACATAAGCAAATCAATCAACCTCATACACCACATTAACAAAAGGAAAGTAAAAAACCACATGATCATCTCAATAGATGCAGAAAAAAACATTTGAAAAAGTCCAACATTCATTCATGATAAAAACTCTTACCAAGGTGGGTATAGAAGGAACATACCTTAACATAATAAAAGCCACTTATGACAAACCCACAGCAAAATAGTACTCAATGGAGAAAAGCTGAAAGCCTTTCCACTAAAATCTGGAACAAGACAAGGATGCCCACTCTCACCATTTTATTCAGTTAGTATTGGAAGTCCTAGCCACAGCAATCAGACAAACAAAAGAAATGAAAAGTATCCAAATTGGAAGAGAAGAGGTAAAATTGTCACTGTACGCAGATGACATGATACTATGTATAGAAAACCCAATGAAATCCAGCCAAAAACTACTCAAACTGATCAACAGATTCAGCAAAGTAGCAGGATATAAGATTAACATTCAGAAATCAGTCACATTTCTGTATACAAACAATAAAATATTAGAAAAGGGATACAAAAATACAACACTTTTTTAAAATTGCACCCCCAAAAAATCAAATACCTGGGAATAAACCTGACCAAGGAGGTGAGAGTTATATGCTGAGCACTATGAGACATTAATCAAGGAAATTAAGGAGGAATCAAAGAAATGGAAAGATATTCCATGCTCTTGGGTTGGAAAAACTAATATTATAAAAATGGTCATACTACCCAAAGCAACCTACAGATTCAGTTTAATCCCTATCAAATTACTCATGACATTTTTCAAGAACTAGAGCAAACAATCCAAAAATTTATATGTAACCACAAAAGGCCAAGAATTGCCAAAGCAATCTTGAGGAACAAAAACCAAGCGGGAGGGATAACTCTTCCAGATTTCAGGCAATATTACAAATCCACAGTCATCAAGACAGTGTGATATAGGCGCCAAAACAGACATTCAGACCAGTGGAACAGACTAGAGAACCCAGAAATAAACCCAAATACCTATGGTCAATTAATCTTCGACAAAGGAGCCAAGAATATAAAATGGGAATAAGACATTCTTTTCAGTAAGTGATGCTGGGAAAACCGGACAGCCACATGTAAATCAGCAACACCGGAAAAAATCCTCACACCATGCACAAAAATAAACTCAAAATGGCTTAAAGACTTAAATGTAAGACAAGATAACATCAAACTCCTAGAAGAGAACATGGGCAAAACATTCTCTGACATCAGCCTTACAGATGTTTTCACAGGTCAGTCTCCCAAGGCAACAGAAATAAAAGCAAAAATAAACCAATGGGACTTAACCAAACTAACAAGCTTTTGCACAGCAAAAGAAACCATACAAAAAGCCGAAAAGACAACTTATGGAATAAGAGAAAATAGTTTCAAATGATGCAACTGACAAGGGCTTAGTCTCTAAATATACAAACAACTTATACAACTCAACAGCAAAAAAGCCAAAAATCCAAAGGAAAAATGGTCAAAAGAACTGAATAGACATTTCTCCAAAGAAGATATACAGATGGCCAACAAGCACATGAGAAAATATTCAACATCACTGATTATTAGAGAAATGCAAATCAAAACTACTGTGAGGTACCACCCCACACCAGTCAGAATGACCATCATTAATAAGTCCACAAATAACAAATGCTGGAGAGGGTGTGGATAAAAGGGAACCCTCCTGTTCTGTTGTCAGGAATGTAAATTTTTACAACTACTATGGAAAATACTGTGGAGGTACCTCAGAAAACAAAATATAGAACTACTATATGACCCACTCTTAGGCATATATCCAGACAAAATTTTCTGCACCCACATGTTTATTGTAGCACTATTCACAATAGCCAAGACATGGAAACAACCCAAATGTCCATTGAGAGATGAATGGATTAAAAAGATGTGGTATATATACATAATAGAATACTACTCAGCCATAAAAAGGAAAAAATAATGCCATTTGCAGCAACATGGATGGAACTAGAGGCTCTCATACTAAGGAACTAGAGGCTGTCATACTAAGTGAAGTAAGTCAGAAAGAGAAAGACAAATACCATATGATATCACTTATATCTGGAATCTAATGTATGGCATAAATGAACATTTCCACAGAAAAGAAACTCATGGACATGGAGAACAGACTTGTGCTTGGCAAAGGGGAGGGGGAGGGAGTAGGATGGACTTGGAATTTGGGGTTAATTGATGCAAACTATTGCCTTTGGAATGGGAAGGGATAATCAATCCCACCATACAGCACTCAGAACTATATCAGTCACTTATGATGGAACATGATAATGTAAGAAAAAAGGATATATACACATATGTGTGACTGGGTCACCTTGCTGTACAGTAGAAAAATGGCAGAACAATAAACCAGCTATAATGGGAAAAAAAAAATAGTCTTCGATTGTGATTTTTTTTTCACCTCACCTGTGGCATACAGAAGTTCCCAGGCCAGGGATGGAACCTGAGCCACAGCAGTGACAATACTTAACCCCTAGTCTGGCAGGGAATTTCATGTTTTTCATTTTAAATCTATACTCAGCTTTATTTTCAAGATCCTCTACAAACTAGTCAAACTCTATTTTCTACAGATTTGTCAGTATACTATTTCTGTTTGAGTCAAAACATTCTTCTCACTCTCCTGGGACTGTGCGACCTTCATTCCTAACTTGGCTTTGTAGTCCTCTTGCTCCAAAGCTAAAATGCTCTCCAACTGATTCCACCTGTTCCAAGCTGAATTCAAGCTCCCTTGGCTCCCTGTTTCCCTGTATTTTCCTGAAATCTTTCCACTTTGAGCTCCTAGTATATACCTTGTCAGTTTTACATGCATAGATAACACAAGAATATAAAATTGCTTTAGAATGATCAGCCTGAAGTTACACATGTTTAGTCTCCCTTTTGATCCAAAAGTCATTTAGGAGAGATTTTGAGATGAGAGATGAAAAAAGGATACAAGGAAAATCTGAAGAATGATCAATATGTTCCTTATTTTGATTATGGTGATGGCTTCATGAATGTAGACATATTTCAATCTTACCAAGCTGTTCAGCTTATATATGCACAATGTATTGCAAGTCAATTATAAAGTGAAAAGCAGTTTAAAATGTCTATGTGATTGAATGTTTTGTTTTCTAATTTATTCGTTTGTGGTTTTGTACAAGTATTACCAGAAAATATGATTTGTATTATTTTTTGCATTATAGGCCAAAAATAAACCTCAATATTTTTTTAACTTTTGAAAATATTATATGCTACCTGAAAAAAAAGGTCTGTTTTCAATATTAAGTAATTTGAGACATATATTTTATCTCACTGGTTTGTTAAGGATTGAGGAATTTAAAGTCTTGTAGCACTATGGTTTCTTGGTAACCTTAGCACTGTATGAATTTTTTGAAAAGTTAAGCAAATCAGACCATTGCTATGGGTGTATGGCATAATGCCAATTCTGAACCATGGAGTCATACAGCAGCCTCAAGAAACTTAACCTAAAACTTTCAAACACTTTCCAATGACTACTCCTGTGTGTTTTTATCTGGTAACAATGACCTACCTTATGTGACTGAATTGTACCAAATAATTTGTAATTTGTCAAAAACTGGCTAGATCCTGACTGCAGGTTCCTCACTGACTAGCACCTGTAGCATCAACCTTAGCTCTGGGTAATCTGTAATGTAAGAGGATCCAACCTCAGGGTGAAGGTGGCAGTGACAGTCTTTGCACTGGGGATCTGTATCTTTGACCAGCTTCCTATCTAGGTCCATTCCCCATTCAGTGCCCACCCCAATCTTCTCTACTGCTGCCTCATGTACCTTTGATATTTTTTTTTAACTTTTTTTTAACCTATTCTGCTGACTGCAGTGCTGCTTCATTTAAACATTAAATCAGCTCCACCTTCTTGTCCTGCTTCACCAAACTCTTCTACCACATTCAACGTAGTATGGTTGTTAATTTATTTTCTTTCATGCCATATATAACCTCATCTACCCAAAACATTTAAAATAATACCTACGTTTTTTTTTCATTTCCATTGCCAAAAAAAATTCCACTCCATTTTGGTCTTTTATACTTCATGTAGAGCAAGACTAGCATGTGCACAATTATTGTCAAAAGAGCTTCAAGACTGAAAGCTGAAGACTCTGAGCCCTGGTCCTATCACTGACTAGCTGTATTCTCTGGAATAACTCACTAAATGTCACTAAGCTCTGTTCCCTCATATTTCAAATGGCAATGTGAGAGTTAAATAATACAGGTAAAATATCCCACAAGCTGTAAAATGCTATACAAATGCACAATATTGCAAATAGACAATGTGTATCTCTTCTTGATGCAGGTCTATTTCTTTGAGCTCTGTGAAAATTTAAGTAAAATATTCCATTTCTGGAACTAAAAGCTATCAAACCTTTCAGAAAGCCTTACAGTAGTTTGGTAGATATAAAACTAGAGACAAAAATTGCCTTTCTGAATTCCAGAGCTTTATGTAGGAGATGAAGCTGAGAAGATATAAAACACAAGCTCACTTCAATATGGAGAAGTGGATAAAATTGAGGTACTAATCAAAATGTTTGAAGACTGTCATCCTTCTAAGAATAATGCTATGCTTAAGAGCCATGTGTTCAACATCTGCAAATCCAAAGAAAATGAAAAATTCTATTAGCTTGTACCAGAAATGTGAATAGTCAGCTGAAACTAAGACTATTGTGGGGGGGTATAATTCAAAGTAATATCAGGATGGAAATGATGAGTGAGGAGAAAAGGTAAAAATTATTACATAAACACAATTTATTTTGGAAAAGCGTATGAGCACATGCAAGGCAGCAAAATCTAAACTTTCTCTTGGTAACTGAATAGCAGAGTCAGCACAGGGTTTCAGAAGAAAATCAGAAACCAAACTGAACCAAAGCAGTTCCATCTGTGAATTTTTTTTCTTGATTTCCCCAGGCCAACTTATGTACTTTGTGTTTTATGCTCCAATTGTCCCCTGAACCTATCTCCATTGGAACTATTACCATAATGTGCTATGACCATCTGTGTATGTGCCAGGTCCACTTAAGCTGCCCTTTTTGAAAAGCAGAAAGCATGTCCTATTCTTTTGTATCCCTAGTACTAAGCATGTTACCTGCCGCATGACGATCAATAAATTGTTATGAAATGACGCAGGAACCATACTTTGGCCAGTAATATACCTGATATGAAACTCATCTTCCTCTCAGGACAGCAAACAAAGATGCATTAATTTTAAAATACTCAAATGTTCATGCAAGGCTTATGGAAACAACCTCATTATCTTACTGAAACCCAACAATTTTGTACAGTCTTATTCTGGACAGAATTTTAGGGGTCTACTATTCAGAGAGTCATAATCTGGGCAAGATCATTCACATGGTTGATTTCTGATGCCGGTGAAAGGAAAGTCACAAGGTTAACTGTCACATCTGTCATACAGAACAGTCACAGAAGATTTGGCAGGTTGCATTCTGCACAGCTCTATGGAGGTCCTATTCACCTAGACTAAATTTTAAGAGTTATTTATTTGATGCAATAGGTACAATCCACACAGCAGTACTGATGTCAGGTAGCTTGTTAATGATGAAATTAGCCTATTTTGCAAGCAAAATATTTATCCTTATTTCCTCAGCAATTTCACAAATGTGTGCCTTTGGTTAAACAAAAGTTAATATTCTTGGACAACTTCATGTATAAGTATGTTTCCATGACTATAAAAAAATGACTCATGGGAGTTCCCATTGTGGTGCCATGGAAATGAATGCAGCCAGTATCCATGAGGATGCAGGTTTAATCCCCTGCTTCACTCAGTGGGTTAAGGATCTGGCAGTGCTGTGAGCTATGGTATAGGTTGCAGACATGGCTCAGATCCCGTGTTGCTGTGGCTATGGTGTAGCCCGGGAGCTACAGCTCTGATTCGACCCCTAGCTTGAGAACTTCCATATGCCACGAGTGTGGCCCTGAAAACCAAAAAAAAGAAAAAAAATTACTCACATATCTCCTGAATATTCATCGTGGAATTCCCATTCTGCCTGTTGATAATATATACTTAACAAAAGCGTTGAGGGACCAACTGAATCAAAGAAACACAGGAATAAAAAAAGTTAAATAAATTCTTTCATTTATGATATCTGAGAACCTATAATATGCTAATACAATAATCTATGAAAGACTCTATTTGAGTGTTTTTCAAATTTTACCACAGATACGTTTTCAAGAAAAAGTTTTCCAAGACTAGTATAATCCCCATGGATCACTCCCAACAACACTGCCCTAGAGTATAGCACCCATTCTAAATTTGTTTTAAACCTCTACCTACTCATCACAAGCAGTGAGGTAAAAACCAGGGTTCTGTACATTTTTTTAGTATTTCTTTTTATTGAGGTATAATTGACATATTGTAGTACATTAGTTTCAGATACTCAACATAGTGATTTGATATTTGTACACACTGCAAAATGATCACCACAGTAAGTCTAGTTACCACCACTCACAACACAAAAAGCTACATTTTTTTTTTCTTGAGAACTTCTAAGATTTACTTGCCCTAATTTTAAACAAGCTCCTTGCTCCTACAGGAGATTTTTCTTTTTTATATCAAATGGGCAGCAGTCAGTGGACTCACATTTGGGAACAGCTATATACTTGACACTTATCCCTATTTCTCATTATGTCAGATTTCTATTCTCAGAAGTTAAGTTTCTCTGGCTCATCCTTCAGAAACCTCAAAATCTCCTCTAATGTCTATAAGCAAGGGTATAAAACAGAAAGACAGTCTTTTTCTTTTTTTAGGGCCACATCCACGGCACATGGAAGTTCCCAGGCTACAAGTCAATTCCAAGTGACAGCCGCTGGCCTACAACACAGCCAGCAACCCTAAATTTGAGCCATGTCTGTGACCTAAACTGCAACTCACTGCAAAGCCAGATCTTTAACCCACTGAGCAGGGCCAGGAATCAAACCTGAGTCCTCATGGATACTAGTTAGGTTCGTTACCACTAAAACCCTAATGGGAACTCTCAGAAAGACAGTCTTATTTTTACTTTCAGATTTACTTATTTAACAGGTTTAGATTTCTGATACTGTTAGCAAGGCTTCTCACTTGTTGAATCTAGAATTTCGATATGGATACTGGTGGGGATTAAAAGAGTATTAGGATGATCATGATGCAGATAAACACCTACAGGCTTTTCCTCCCTAGAGATCTTTTACACGGGCATCCACAGAAGTTAAGTTCTTTACCCGCAGTCAAAGAGCTCATTAGCAGCAAAACTTCAGCTTTAAATTCAGGGTTCTGACTCTTATTCTGGTGCACCCTCTGCTATTCAAATTAACACAGCCACAGCATCTAGAAATTCACTCTGAACACTTAAAGCTGCTGTGATAAATCTATTGGGGGAGGGGGCAGTCTTTATGTCCTCAAACTAGGAATAGAAATCAAGGAGAAAAAAAGACTTTTTGTTTTGTAACAAGAGCTTTAAAGACAATTACCTGAAAAATGAAATAAAGACTCCAAGAGTTTTGTTCAGATGAAACAGATACCCCAGTTATCTACCACCTTGTAGATGGTAGATGGAGTCTAAACCTGCATCATCACCATCATCATCACTACCTTTTTACCTGGACAATAACAATAATGCTGTAACCAAACCTGTAGCCTTTCAGGTCCATTTCAGGGTCCAGCCTGCAGGGAAACAATCCTTTATTTTTGGCCATGCCCGCAGCAGCATGTATTAAGTTCCTGGGGCCAGGTATGCCACAGTAGAGACAGACAACACCAGATCCTTAACCCACTGAACCACCAGGCAAGTCCAGGAAAAGTCATCTTCTACAAATGGAAAACTGAACTTATTTTTTTCTTTCTCCAGCCCTCTAGAGACTCCCTATTACTCTTTCGATCCATAACCCAAAAGGCTTTTTAAGGTCTTGTCCCTACAATTTATCTCTGCCCAATTTCCCCTTGTGGGCCAGGCTTCAGCATGTTCACTTTTTTATCTCCTAATTGTGCTGTATGTTTTCTCATCTTACATTTTTACTGAGTGCTTTCCCTCTGCCTAGAACATTTCCCATATCCAACCCAATCTCAACTTTTTGTTCAACTAGCTAAAAACCAACTTTCAACACTCAGGTTTGAAATCTACTCTGGGATATCCTCTCTGGCCTTCTTTGCGGAGCTGGTTGCTCTACCACTCTGCATTTTAAATGTTTACTTAAATGATTTTTCTCCTAGAATCTCAGCACCATGAAGGCAACTACCTCACTAGGGAATAAATCCTCAGCCTGCCTAATGTACCATGGTCATTAAATAAGTACTTATGGACAGAACAAAAGGAACAAGAGAAGGAAGGGAGAGAGAAAGGTAGAGGAGAGAGGAAAGGGAAGGAAAGCAGAGGAATGGGGAAGGAAGCCTAGCTTGCTATATTCCCTAACACAACACCCTTAAGAAGACAAATTTTTTGTTATCTCCTACAACTAGAAAATAGGTATTCTGATTCCCATTCACTTAAGACACAGTTCAAGGTTTCTAAAATTAATGAGAATAAGGCACATACAGATAAAAATAACACAAGAAACTCAATTGTATGAAAAATAGCAGAACTCTTTTATCAAAAGAATAACATAACGAAATGAGCAAACGTCACCAGGTGCATTAAAACACTGCACAACATACCCAGCACGAAGCCATACCTCCTCAAAAACAGCATATTCCAAAAACTCAGAGGTACAATAAACTATGAAGTATTCACTGCTCAATCAAAGCTTACCTTAAAGAAATAATACTTCTGTAAGTTAGAAGCAACACTCATTTTCTGGCAGCAAAGATATGACTCAATTTGATGATAAACTATTATTTCAACAAAGAGAGGTGATGTCTAAGACCCTGTACATATCTATAAACAGGAGACAGGACCTTAATTTTGAAAGTCTCATGCTAGATATCTAAGACTACACACTATAAAAGCACATACAACTCAATTTATCTGTCTTGGAAGGAAAGTGAGCCAGCTAGACCCTGCTGGGATTTGTACCTGAAAGTCACAGAAAAATCTGAAGTTCCAGAAAAAATTCTTAAGGCGTACAAATTAAGCAAAATGAATTGAGAAATGCAATATTTCTGAGAAGGCTATTGGTTGAACTAACAATATTTAAAGTCACAATCACTAAGAAAATAAATATATATATGTGTGTGTGTGTGTGTGTGTGTGTGTGTGTGTATATATATACACATACATATATATTCTAACTTTAAATCTGTTATTTCACTGTAATTGAATTCTTTTTCAACTAGCTATATCAATACTCACACCCCCCCAAAAAATGTTTTATATGACTTAATTCAGAATCAGATACCTATAGGTGAAAGAAAACTCAAATAATCTAGTCAAAAATTTCATTTTATATTTTAGAGAAACTGAACATAAAACATTAAATGACCTGAGCAAGGTCATATTGTGAGCTATTAACACGGTGTGAACCAGAACCTTAATCATTTAATTCAGAAGTTAGATTTCTGAACACTGGATCACTCTAGTGAGCACCCACATTTTTCTATTCAGTATTTTTTTCAAAGCAAATGCATCACATTCTATTTGAGCTTGTAGACATCATCTAAAACCCCCAGATGGTTTCATATCAACTTCCTCCAAGGCAAATCACCCGCATCCTGAATTTGCGCAATAGATTATTTTTACTCTAAAAGAAGAACTTTATTTATATCCATGTTATATTTTATCTTGGTGCTTTCAGATTATTGTTCCTGCCTTTTGAGATCAATCTGAATTTTGGATATGTTTTCATGGTATTAACTACTCCTCCCAAATCACCTATGAGGATGAAGACCATGCCTCCTCTGTCTTCATTCAGGTCACAGAAAAGACATTGCAAAGGGAGGGCAGAACTCAGCCAGCCAGCCAGCCTGCCAGGAGACTGATACATGAATCAAGACATAATACGGAATGTGGCTGTTCACTAGGCTCTGAAGTCACCTAAAGATTCTTTATTTCAATCACTATTTTTCTAGGCTTTAAATGCAATTGCATTGACTACATATAAAGCCTTACACTCTAAGCTTTTTGAAAATAAAATATTTTATTTCTATCATACTTTATAGTTGATAAGAGTATTTTTATATACATTATTTAATCTGAAACTTAGTGATGGAAAATGAGTCTATAACTATTAGTTCCTTTCTTGTAGATCAGCAAACTAAGTCCCAGGTGAGTTCATTGATCTATCAATCATCAGCAAGCTAATCAGTATTGAGGCAGAGTGTCCCTATCCTCTTGTGCCAGGACTTTTTAATGATATTTTATTTAGAGAGCACAGGTGATTATCAAATATGATTAACATAAATTTCAGTGTACGGTACTACAAACTTTCAAGTGCATGATATATCTGATTTTATGAACACTGTGAAAGTCCAAGAGGGAGAGAAGTATCTTTTAGAAAATGTCCACATATTTTCTCAAGATAGGTTCTGTAGCATTTCACAAACCGTGTTTCCAATATTTGCCATAAGGGCATACACACAAATACACACACATACTCCAGTCTGGTGTTTCCTATTTTGCATACCTACTATAGCCCACCCATCCTGCCCCTTGTCCCAGTAAGCATACCTTTATGGTCAAGAAAAAGGACCTAGCTGTGAGGCCAAAGGAGTTATTGGGAGACACTCAAACACCAACAACAGAATGTATCATTTCCCTATTACTTCTGTTATTAAATGACACTCAACTTCTTGATAGTGCCCTAGTTTCCAGGATGACAATATCAAGCAAAATTTTAAAAGCTTGCAGTCAATCCTTAGTTTTTCCTGCCCCCTAAAGTCTACCTAATAACCAGCTTCTGTACTTGGTTTTGTATATGCACCCCATTTTTGGCTTAACTAGTGTCAGATACCATTTTGCGGATCTGCTTCTGCAGATCCCAGGCACACATAACACAAGCCAGATATTTTTTCTTAAGGGTCTATTCTGTGCCCTGAGCAAGCTGAGTGTTATGAAGAACACATATAATGCTTCACAGTTACATGATATTTTAGAGCCTACAAAATATTTTCATAGATATCACCGTGATCTTCACACAAATAAAGAGCACAGATGCTATTATTTCTACTTAATAGACGAAGAAAGTGAAAACCAATAAACTAAATGATCTGCCCAAGGTCACAGTACTACTTGAGTGACCGAGATGTGTCAAACTAAAAGTCTCCTCACTCTAGTTTAGTGGGAAAACATACAAGTATTTCAAAAATCCAACTTTAAAAAAAGGCCACAGTCAGATGACAACATTAGCCACCCCTATTCAAAAGCTGCATTTATAAGCGTTCAGTAAAAAAGATGTCAGCACCCCACCTGATCTCAACAATAAGACATGCAAGGCCTTCTAGAGCCGTCATTACAGTTTTTTAAATCTTTAACCCCAGATCATAGTTTAAAACGCATAAACACTTTAAACTGTGCTTTTCATGCATTGGGAAGAGCTCCTATTCTGTTGAAGAGAATGAATAAGAAGAGGGTGAAACTCAGGTGGATTAAATTATTCTATTCAAGGAAATAAATAAATTCTATTCAAAGAAGAGGAAAAATACCCTGTTCAACCTAGTGAGTGATCCGGATGGCAATGAAAGGTGTGAATCATAAGGCCACAAACACAGCGATGAGGAAGCAGTCGAGTTTCATCCTGACACAATAGCAAAGTGCCAAGGCTGTAAAAACTTAGTAGGAGAAGGAAGAAAAATGACAAAGTACATTATAACTCTGAATAATATCTTGACAGAAAATGGAGGGCTCAGCAGGCTCTTGCACATTAAAAATCAAGCCCCATATGATGTGGGCTGTTACCTTCTTGGAGGAGAAATCACAGCCAAGCTAAATGTAGAAAAAGGGAGAACAAAAAGCTAGGAAGCAGAAACTCACAGAGAAAAACATCATTCAGTAGATGTTCCAGAGCGGGTGGTTCTCCAAGAGTGGTCCCAGCAGCCTCAGCATCAGTTGGGAAGATGTTTAGAAATGCAAATTAGCATGCCCCTCCCAGGCATAAGAATCAGAAATTCTGGGGGTGGGATCCAGCAATCTGTGAGTTAATAAGCCCTCTAGGGAATCCTGACTCTTAGCCAGTGAAGAATGTGGTAAGCTAGTTAGCATTCTTACTCACATCTCTTGCTTTTTGGCCTCAGATTCACCTGGAAGAGAGGGCTTCTTGAGTCATAATCCTGGAGTTTCTAATTCAGTAGGTTAGTGGTGGGGCCAGATAATTTTCTCTTCTACAAGTTCTCAGGTGAGGCTGACACTACAGTCCAAGGAGCATTCTTTGAGAACACCAGTACTAGAGAACAACAGCAACAACAATAAAAATTAGTGTTTTAGGTACTGGCCTAATGTTATCCTAGTAAATGTTTAACAACTTGCTTTTCAAGGAGGAGATTAAAACAACAGCAATTATTTGTAGCATTTGTCAATGGCCTAGTATAAATACTCCAATTACAGCCAGCATCAAGCTACCAATGTGATGTCACTGAGGTCAAGTCGGAGTCAGGAAGAAGAGATGTGCAAGGTCCACTTATACCAGCCAGCCATTGCACTGCTGGAAGCTCCTCACATGTCTCTAGGATTGCTACAAGTGAAAATGACAATACCGTGCTGCTGAAGTTCCACAGTTCCTCAAGGAAGGAATATTCTGGGTCCAATATATTCCATGTTAAGGCTGCTTTTTTGATTGGTGAGTCAATGACTCCCACCAGGGAATGATATAAAGATTCATCTCTCATAACAAAAATTTAGAGTAAATTTCCCCAAATGGAGATGCATCATCCTGAGTATCCACACTCAGGAATTGATTTGGGAATAGCCTTTGCAGCAGATTGTTTACTAGAAAGGGGAACAGGGAGTTCCCTTGGTTGTTCCAGTGGATTAAGAACCCAACTAGTATCCATGAGGATGTGGGTTCAATCCCTAGCCTTGTTCTCTGTGTGAAGGATCCAGTGTTGTCAGGAATTGTGGTATAGGTTGCAAATATGGTTTGGATCTGGTGTTGCTGTGGCTGTGGTCTAGGTTGGCAGCTGCAGCTCTGATTTGATCCCTAGTCTGGGAACTTACATATGCCATTGGTGCAGCCCTAAAACAAGCACACAAAAAAGAAAATTGGAGCAGTATAAAAGTAAGTAGGAAAATATAAAAGCTGTATTGCCAGGTAATTCCTATAGTGGGGTTTCTAAAGTAAAATGGAGGTGATGAAATCTAAGGAATAACTCAAATACTAAATGTGGTCAAACTGCTCTGCAGCACATAACTAATTACCCAGTTCCTTTTGAATATGGAATTAAATGCTCCTAGAGTTAAACACTCAGAAACCTTAAATAACATCCAGCAAGGGAAGTTTAAAGGAAAATAACAATTTCGGCCTTCCTTTCCTTTTGAACAACTACCAAACATACATTCTGGAAAAAATTATTTGACTCTGTGAAATCATTGCACGCTTCCTCACCTCCACAGTCTTTCTTTTTTTTAAAATGCCTTTTGAGCTCCCCTAACTGACCAATTCTTCAGTATGGTCAGTAGTCTTGGTCAAAATCCTTACTCACATTGAATAATCAAAATGTGCGTGTAAAAGTAAAGTATGCCCCATGTCTTTTTTGATTTGTGAAGGCAGAAGTTTCTTTTATTAAGATGAAGAGAATCTTAAGATGCATGGATCGGCAGACCAAGTACATTTAAAAGAGTGCTTTTCTTCAAATCTGCTTACCAACAGATTCTCCTAACCATGAGTTCCAGTAAAAATTATTGTTGAATATATAACATCTTGAAGTTTTACCACAATGAATAACCATCAAAAGCCCTTTGACTGAGGGCATAATGATACCCACTTTGAATAATTTTCTCCATGTACTAATGAACATAGTTACTTTTTGACCCCTATTTGTATCAAGTGCTAAGGGACAAAGACAGCTGGTCCCTGTGTCAATTGCCAACCCCAGTCTTCCCAAGCTTTCAGTCACTCCTGTCACCAAGTTGTCATGAGTACACAGTAGCCCTGCTTGAAGAGCTTAACCTACATAGAATTCACTTGGAATCATTCATCACAGCTCTGTAATCCCACACTTGAGAAGTCCCTCTTGTTGGACCACAGCCAAAACAAAATCAAAGCATTTCCTATTCAATTTTGCCAACTGCAAGAACTCATTTACTTAAAGCTTGATAACAATAAGTTGATTCAATTGCCATTCAAGAAGGAGCAGTTTTATAAAATGTTTCCTGTCATCAGCTCACACTACACTTCCATTCATTCCCTCTACTTCCTCTTTATTCAAAAGATTCAGAGAAAACTAGAATCCTCAGAACTTAGTTCCTTCTGAGGTCCACTGAAGAGAAAGAGTGAGTGGATTCCAATGCACATACCATTACATGCCATGTTCATACCATTGTGCTTAAGGTGGATACAATCAGTACGGCCTATAAACTTACTCTCTATATCCACTTGTTCATGGCTCTGCTTACAGATTAATCCGTACTCAGAGCTTTTAAACCCATAGGAGTCATTCTCTTCCTTAATCCAAAACCCAATGACAATGGAGGTCTAAATCTGAAGGGTCTTCTTCATTATTCTCTTCTTCTATCATTCACTGCATCAACAAGGGCAATGATATATTTTTCAAAACATTCAAGAGCAGGTAAGACCTGACTGGTTTATTTTTACAAAGAAATTATATTTTTGCATACAAATTCTAAAACTCAAAAGTTAAAGTCTTTTATGATGCATAAAAATACAATGCAATACTACTCAGCCATATATAAAAGGACAAAAGAATGCCACTTGCAAGAATATGGATGCAACTAGAGATTTTCATACTAAGTAAGATAGAAAAAGACAAATACCATATGATATCACTTACATGTGGAATCTAAAATATGGTACAAATGAACAGAACAGAAACAGACAGATACGGAAAACAGACTTACAGTTGCCAAGGAGGAGGGGGAGGGGAGTGGGATGAAATGGGAATTTGGGGTTGGTAGATGCAAACTATTACTTTTTTTTTTTTTTTTTGCTTTTTGTCATTTTAGGGCCACACCTGCAGCATGCAGAGGTTCCCAGGCTAGGGGTCTAATCATGGCTGTAGTTACTGGCCTATGCCAGGGCCAAAGCAACACGGGATCTGAGCTGTGTCTGAAACCTACACTACAGCTTATAGCAACGCTGGATCCTTAACCCACTGAGCGAGGCCAGGGATCGAACCAGCAAGCTCACGGTTCCTAGTCAGATTTGTTTCTGCTGAGCCACAATGGGAACTCCAAACTATTACATTTATAATGGATAAGCAATGAGGTCCTGCTGTATAGCACAGGAAACTATATCCAATCACTTGTGATAGAACATGATGGGAGACAAGATAGAAAAATAATATGTATGTTTGCATGACTGAGTCACTGCTGTACAGGAGAAATTCACAGAACAGTGTAAATCAACTATACTTTAAAAAAACATATTTTAAAAACAAGAATATGAAGCAGGTCAAGAACCAAGAGCCAATAGAAGGAGTGAAGCCAAAATCACTTATAGAGCATGTTTGTTACGAATTTTCAGAGATCATAGTAATTTTGTTTCCCAAAGTTCAGAACACACTGAGCTGCTGTTAGGCTATTCAACTATAATCAATTTTGCTTTAATTATTATGTGTTTAGAACTTACAACTTAGTAATAAATGGTATTTATTAGTAGTGCTATTGTAGTTGTGTTCCTTTGTCTTCTAAAAGGTAAGTATTTAAGAAAACTATTGACTCTTTGATGGCAAAAATATTTCAATGTGTATGACGATACTCAAAGATAAATAGTGGACACCCCAAGAGTTATATGGGAGCAGATTGCTAAAACCATGTCTAAACTCATCAGGGAAAAAAAATGCCTTCATATTTACAAATAATTACTGTAAGAATTGAGAGCATGTTTGTTACGAATTTTCACCTCTTCTGCAAAGATACTAGATAGACTTTAAGGTTCTTTAATAGAGCAACTGTGCATAAAAATACACATACACAAGTGTGTGCTGGTGTTTTTCACTTCTGTATTATCAATCCTTGGTGTATGGAACTTTCTTCTAAATTTCAGTTAAATTGAATTCACTAATGTAGAAGCACTAAAATGTAGCTGAATAAACACTGGAAAAAAATTCAGGAGGTATGTGTTCTGTAGACCTGCTTAAGAAAGCAAGTATCAGTAACCTCAGACAAATGACTGAACTATCCTGGGCCACTATAAATATAAGGTTAGACAGGATGACAATTTCTAAGTCCTTTTGCAGCTCCAAAACCTATCACTTCATTGTGCCTTCCTTTAATTTAAAGAAGACAAATTTATTTAAAGTGACCTATGTTATCAACGTACATCAATAAATCCAAACTTAAAAAAAAAAAAAGGATCAAGAGGAAGCTCTGAAAAGGTTTGATGTTTAAAATAGTTGAAAGTTATGAAAGCACAAAATAAAATGGACTGTGATAATGCCACAAAACCACAGAAGATTTTAAATGAGAGTCTGAACCTTGGCTTGCTTTTTAGAGCTGAGCATCTCAAATCTGATTCTCCTCATTCTGTAACATTTGTCAATGACCACTACTGGTCACTTGTTGATAATGTTTGAGCTAGACGTTTATACTGGTGATTAGAAAGGGAGGGAAGGGGCAGCTGTCAGAAATGTGACTAGAGAAAGGAAAGTATAACCTAGAAGATTAAAAAAAAGGTAAAAATTCTAGCTCTCAGATGACATATTACACAGACATGAAATTTTAAGAAGTCATAAAAATGTACAGAACTACTAAGCATGCCATCCAGTGAAATGCAATCTAATAAATGTCTTATCAAAGCAAAAAGACACAAAACCCCATAATAATAAAATTTTTCATCCATTCTTATTACCTAGGCTAGAATCCAAAATAATACTTAATGTCCCATAAAAAAGTGTACATAGACAACTGTTCCATAATATTCATATGGCAAGAAGTATGAAATGTGAAAGCACTTATGGTGACTCTTCATATGTCAATCTCCTAATTTCCTCAAATATCTCAAAAAAGAGCATTCAGGAAAGCACTAACTGAAAAACAAAATAAAGAGACATATGGACATAGAAAAAGAACAAATTATAATAGATGGATTTTTTCCACATATTAACACAAAATAATGCTCTCCTGTCTTAAAATTCTGCAGACAATATTTCTCAGCAAGGAGGTCCTGAAATTTTGAAGACCTCAGACCTACCCATGAAAATAGAATTGCCTCATTTACAATTGTCTGTGAAGTTTAGATGTTTGGAGTGTCTAATTTGGGGTGATAGGTGTTTATTAATTAAGCAATCCTATAATGAAACTCTCTCATGCTTTTTGATGAGAATGTGTATGTGTTACTTTAAACACTATCCCATATAGGCTAAGTATTAACCACTTGGGAAGCCAAAGCTGAGGAATTCTTTGAACAGTGTTCCAACTACAATGGACCGACTAAATTAGATGAAATGTTTTTCAACTGGTATTTCTGAAACCAATCAGGATCCTATGGGGAAGTCCTGGGCACAAAAGTCTTTCTGTTTTGTAGGAAACAGGCTTTATTCAGCCTCCTTAATCTTTTCTGAGTTTCAAAGGGCAGGTTCAAACAGTTGCTACTCAGGGAAGGGAGGGAATGCAGAAACAAGACAGAAGCAGTCAAGCAACAAGTAACTAACATGCTGCCTTGAGGTAGGGACCCAGTTCCTCCTCAAGGAATATATGAACAATATCTTTGAGTTCTTCATCAGAACTATAGATGGAGGATGATAACTTCAGGCTGAGCACAAGATTCCTGGAACACTGCATTTTTAACTCACCACAAAACAATGAGAAGAAAGTCACACCTCCTGCAACCCCCACCCCAAATATTGCCTATAAAGACTTTTCCCCAAAAAACTTCAGTGAGTTTGGGTTTTACTGATCAAGATCCACCCACTCTTCTTGCTTGGCCCTGCAGTAAACATTTCTCTGCTCAAAACGCCAATATTTATATTTGGCCTCACTGTGCATCATGCATATACACTTGGGATTTTAGAATATTACTTTCACTGTTATAGACAATGTCAGGCCACCTCTGGCTTACCTTTAAAGATTTAGTCCCCCCATTGCCTCTTCCAGGAAGCCCCTTTCATGCACAAACACACTAGTCTTGGTTAGAAGGCCTTCCTCGGTATCGCCATGACACTCTCTGCAAGCCTCTAGCATACCACCTGTGTTTTATCTGTTTTCTATCCCCAGCAGCTGAAAGTAACTCACACTTTTGGAAAAACAAAGAAACAACAGAAATTCTAATCAATTTGAATGAGTGGATAAAGCCTTGAGCACAGTATGCCAATATATTTTGCAAAATAGCAGTATATTCTTCATTGAATGCCTGAATTAGAATTTTGAATTTGCTTCCAATTTAGAATTTCATACGGTTACTGTATCAAGTTGATACTTGACTCTCTTCTCTTCCTTTCTCTTTCTCTCTCTCTGTTTTATTTTATTTCTTAACTCACATTACTCACATTAGCTTTTTAATAAGCATGGAATTAGGACTCTAGAGACACCCAAAGACAAGGAAGCCTGGCTTGGCCCATGACTAAACATAGGAGCCACATAATAAATCAATTTCTTCTTCATCTATAAAATGGATAGCTAGAATAATTGATCCAAGGGAAAGGTTTTCTTCTAGCTTTGTATTTTTACGGTCTCGTACTACACCTGGTGTATGATATCTATTCAGGAAACTACATTAATTTGATCTACAGTAATTTGGAATGTGTCAGAATATCAATTGAAATAAAGCTATTGTATTGGGTTTTCTTCATTTGTTCATTTACTTCCTTAAGAAGAAGAGAAGGCTAGCAAAACAAATTAACCATAAAATGAAAAAGGCTGAGGGCACCTCTATTCTGTTAAGAATGCAAACTGGTCTTTAAGTGCTTTAGAAATATCTGTTTACTTATAAACACTGTAATTGCAACATATGTAAGGCTGACACTGTTCAGACTAGTATTTTGATCAGCTAATTAGAGATCATGCTTATCTATTAATTAAAACTCCACTAGGCAGTATCTGAGTAGTTATAATAGTTGCAGTTATTATATGTCCTTAAAGGGATTCAAATTAAAGTAAGTATTCACCAATTTAATTAGTTTTCTTTCTAATTCATTCAAATTAGGGAGATTTGATTATGTTTATGGTAAATGAAAATATTTTGGGGAAAAATTAGCTATGGTAAATATATTATAAGAATATTGATATAATGTCCACTAGATCAAAATTCCAGTTTGCAATAAGAAGAGCATTAGATAGGCAATCCTTATTTCCCAGAATGTAAGGAAAGCTCAACAAAATGGACACTTGTCATAACTTAAGTTTGTCTACACAAATCCATTCATAGTAGTATTTTATTGAATAGGAGCATTATTTATGTAAGAGTAAATTAAGCATTTCAAATCAATAATCATGTACTGAGGGCTAAAATGTGCTGGTTCTATGACCATATAATGTATGGAATATACACTGATAATTAGGGTATTTTGGAATTTACAATTAAGCAGTTACATAAGCAAGTATAATATAAAGTACGATAATTGAATTGAAATAAGATATATAGAGAGAAAAGCTCTATGAGCTTTAGAATTAGGAAAGATTGTACCTTTCTGACAGAAAATAGGACTAGAAGCCATTTTTTTTGCCATATGCCAAGCTATTTTACAGAGTTTCCCATGCACTTTTTTCCTAATATAAACATTAAATTTCAAATAATATATTAGTATTGGAATGAAGAATAAATTTGAAATATAATCAGGTAGAAAAAATGACAAAAGAAAGGAGAAACAGTAATAGCTCGCTAACAATAGGAGGCAGGAATAAGGAATAGGCATAAAGAATCAGGAAGGAACCAATTTGAAGCTTAACTGGGAAGGTCCCATACTAAGAAATGGAAGATAACAGGATCACATCCTGAATAAATACCTGTAATCCAGGTGGAAAGCAAAGATGAGGAAAATTTGCTCAAATCTAAATTTGGTTAGTATGTGGTTGTGTAACCACAAAGTAGAGAAGAATTTATTTGGCTTTGTTGATTAGGGGCTACAGATGAGCAAGATGATATTTGAGGTGTTGTTTGATTGATGGGAAGAGGATTCAGAGCTGTGAATAGTAGATCTAACTGGAACTTGGAAGTGAAGTAGAGTCACTGTGTTTTGTTTCTGCTTTATAGGATGCCTTTTTTTGAGAATAGCAAGTACTAGCAAGGATACTAAACAAGAGCAACTCTCATACATAGCTGGTGGGAATGGAAAATGGCATAGCCATTCTACAAAATGATGTCTTACAAAGTTAAACACATGCTTACCACAGCAATTACCAAGTAATACCACACTTTGGCATTTGCCCAGGTGAAATGAAAATTCTATTCACACAAATACTACAATAATTTTAAGACAATTTTAGTGGTATTAGCAGAAACTGAAAACAACACACGTCCTTGAACTGGGGAACAGACAAATGAATTATGGTATATCCATACAATGAAATAACACTCAGCAATTAAAAAGGAATGAACCATTGGTACACATGAGATATTGATGAATCTCAAGTGTATCATGCTAAGAGAAAGCTTTTCTCCAAAGGCTGTATACTATATAATTCTATCTATGTTACTCTCTAGAAAAGACAAAACTATGTGGATAGAGAATCAATTAGTGGTGGTTAGGCATTAATAATGCGGAAACTCTTTGACTACAAAGGGTAGCATTGGTTTGACTACAAAGCATCAGTTTGACTACAAAGGGTAGCATCAATTTCTTCTGGTCCTTGTTGTGTTCTAATTTTAATTAAGCTTTTATTTTTCATGTTATGCCCAATAGCATCAGAGACGTGGGAAATTGCTGTTTAGAACTGACCTTTTCAACTTAATTGGGGGAAAAAAGATGATATCTATAGCAAAAAGGTGAAAACATGAAGAGGCCCAAACATGACTTAAGCTGCCTGCCCTAAGAAATTTGAACATGGCTAGCCCAGAACAGCAGAAAGAGCTCGGGTAAGAGGGAGGAGCAAGCCAAATTTCCAATCACTGCTTAGTGGTAGCAGTGATTAATTCTATGATGAAAGCAAGATCTCATGACAGAAGCTAATAAAGAACCCCTTAATGTCCAGATATTTCTTTCCAATGCTAGACAGGCTGAAGTTTTCTATGTGGGAGCTGTGTACCCCAGACAGAAATAGACATCAGGAAACCACTGTTCTCTGTAGTAGCTGAGATGTGGGTATAGCCCTAAGTACTCAGTGAAATGAAAAGTGAGAGATAAGAAGCTCAAAAGAATGGAACGACAGTAAAAAAACTGATATCCTTATTTTACAAATGAAAAACAAAGTTCAAAAGGGTTAAAGGCTCAAGATCACATAATTATTAGCAGTTCTTAGGATTCAAACCTAGACCCCTTTCATTCCAAAGTTCATGTTCGTTCTACTAACTGCATCTCTTTTGTGAAGAAGGTGGAATTTAAAGTGAACTACTAGAGAATATCTTGATAGGTGTAAATACATCGTGGCATAAGAATCCAGAGCAAAAGACAGGACATACAACATGACATCACGGCTAATAAACAACACTTGTTTTTCAGGAGTACACTGTATTTTGTGAGTCACTGCTCCAATGGGTTATGAGATTAAGCCATGAACACATTGCTTTTCAAGGAAAGAGCTCATAGAAAAGAGCAGACTTCTGAGGATGTACAGAAAAGATATGACCACAGAGGACAGAAAGAAATCAATAAATGAGGCAAAGGAGGAGCATTTTAGGGTGGAGAAAGCATTTTAGGGTGAAGGCAGTATCACACAAATGAAAGACTAGAATTTGGGTATGTTTCTAAAATGCCTAACCTCATAGTCGGGAAATTACTTTCTAATAGAGAAGGATATGACCCTTTTAGTTCACTTTTTTCTTTCCAGCCAACCAGACTTCCAGGCTATTTTCTTCTTCATTCTCTTCTTGTAACATGGATTACTTCTGGAATATTGATTTGGTTGAGAAGGGTGTACAGTAATGGTCAGTGTTTTGATTTAGAAAGAGAACTTGAAATATTCTATTTTCACTAATGGAGGATAAGGTAAGAGAATAGATTTTTGGTTGGTTGGTAGGTTGATTGGTTGATTTAATAAATGATTAATATCAAATAGGGCATTCATATTGGAGAATAATAATACAATACAATAAACTAAATAATAGTTTATAGCTATAGATCTCAGGATCTGGAGAGCCTGGCTTTGCCTCTTGTCAGAAAAACCAAGTGTGTGTACATGGCTAGTAAAATTTCCAGGTGCCATTGGTTTGAATTTAGGTATAAATTCTTCTAATTAGATTAAATTTCTTCTAAATAAGAATTTACTGTCTACTCGATTTTCACTGCTTAAAGGGATTAAGGTTCTTTCCTCAGTTTATTAATTCCCAATCACTACTCTTATTCTTTTCAATAGTTTATGTTTTTTCCAAATAATATTCATTAGGCAACTTAGTTACAAGGGATGGTTCTGTTCCCTGGTTATTGTTACCAGATACCTGAATGAAAACAGTGTATCCTTTTCTTGCTGCTGTTTAACACTAGTCATTTGGTAACAGACTAGACTATTGATTGATGTAGACTTGTAAACTTAATGACTGAGAAAGCCACTTGGCCTCATAGCCTTCAATGAAATCCCCAGAGTTCCTTGAATTTCATTTGCAAATTGTTATCTTTGTGTCACTTGCTTTTACATACATGCAACAGTTTCTTGGTTAAACCTTGGGATTTTATTTTACATAAAGGTTTTTATTCTTCTCTGTGATTGGCTACTCCTTTGTGAAATCTTCACAAAGATTTATGTTGAAAAGTCAGTCAGTAGCCTAAGAGGTATAAAGAAATTGTTTCATGAATCAAACCATGTGTGTCAGTGGAAACATTTTCATGCTGTTTCTTTTCATTATATTATAGAGTCCATGATTTACAATGTAATTCCTTGCAGAACAGAGACTAAATTGATATTCTTTCACAAACAGTTGTTTGCAACATTTGTTTAAAGATAACTCTCTACTGGTTCTAACATCTTGAAGAGTCAAGTTTCCTTCCCCCTAATTCCTATATTTAGTTCATAATAAATCTGGTTTCAAATAGTAAGGATATGCTGGGTTCTGGTAAAGAGTGGAGTGAGAACTAGAAAATGTTTCGAAGATAGTATTTACAGGCATTTTGTGGAACCAAGAAATACGCAGGTCTTATCAGCACACACACAGAAATGCAATTGAGGAGGCAAAATAAAGTACAGATTATCCTGCCTTACATAATTTTTAAGGAGAGATCCATATAAACAACAAGATACACTTTCTTTAAGAAATAAGACCTGGAGTTCTCATTGTGGCTCAGTGGTTAACGAATCTGACTAGCAGCCGTGAGGATGCAGGTTCGATTCCTGGCCTTGCTCAGTGGGTTAAGGATTCAGCATTGCGGTGAGCTGTGGTGTAGGCTGCTGGCATGGCTTGGATCCCATGCTGCTGTGGCTGTGGTACAGGCCATTGGCTACAGCTCCAATTCAACCCCTAGCCTGGGAACGTCCATATGCTGCGGGTGTGGCCCCAAAAATAATAAAAGAAAAAAAAATGACGAGGTGGGCTTTGAAAAAAAAGTACTGTTTGCACTGATATGAAGAAGGTGATATCATACATACCAGGAAAGGATAAGGAAAAAAAAATAATAGAAATGTGGAGTGGGCATGATCTATATAGAAAATAATGACTACCATTACCAATATGTTCTCAATAAATACTGGATCAAAACTACTACCTTTGCTGCTTAAATCTTCTCTAGTTCTTGTTTTCTATTGATCATTTTCTTCTATCATTTTCTGATAGAAGATGCTAAAACTCTCCCCTTCTGATGGTTTATTGTCAGTTTCTCCTTGTAACTCTGTCAATTTTTGCTTTACATATTTCAAAGCTGTGTCACTAGATGCTTACAAATTTATCCCTGTTCTATCTTTCTAATAAAGTTTTCTCCTTTTTTATTAGGTTGAATTACTCTTTATTTATAGAGTTTTTTCATAAATTAAATGTTTTCTCATACTAATAATATTAATCATCATATTAATATTTTAATAACAGACAAAAATAAAATATTTCTTGTGATTAATACTTGCATGCTATAGCTTATTCTATTTATTTTTAAATTTTCTGGGTGGACTTGTTGCAAGTGATAGCCTTAAAAGCAGAATGTAACCAGATATTTTAAAATTAAATTTTATTATCTGTCTTTTAATTCATATTCAACAAATATGATAAATGATATATTTGTACTTAATTCTATGATCTGATTTGTAATTTCTTATTTGCTTCCTTTATTCGCCTTTCCCCATTTGGTTAATAAAGTTATCATTTTTTTCCCAGTGTATTTGGGATCAATAGACTATATCTGTTGCCTTTAATTTTTAACATCATGTAAATATATTTTTTCCTAGCAAAGTATCTAAAGTTATTCAGTATTCCTTTCTTCATTCAAACATAGGACCGAAGCTCAAATTACTTACATACTGTTGCATAGTTTGTATTTTTATCTTGAATGTTAATCCTTGTTAAACCAAAAAACCCTAATTATTATTTTTCACAGATAGTAGTTGACTTTAACTTCAATTTTTGATTTCCATGTTATTTCTTGCATCCCATGATTTCAATCTGGATTTATTTTTCTCCTTGCTTAAATGCATCTTGAATAGTGCTTTTAGGAAAGTGGTTTCTATGGGATAAATACTCTCATGTTATGTGTGAAAATATTTTTATTTTGGCCTTCTGAATATTAATTAGTTTTGGTTTATTAAAATAAAATTCAAGTTTTCAATTAGCACTTTTATTATGTTGTCGCTCTTCTGGTATCCAGTGCTGTTGAGAAGTCATCTGACAATTTAATGGCCATTGACCTAATTTTATACCCAGGCAACTTCAAAGTAGTGTGTTAGCATCTTTTGTTTTAAAATAGGAATGATCCAGTCAGTCCTGTATAATGTGTGAGTAAAATGAGAGAAGAGTATACTGGATTCTTTTCTTATCTGACACTGAAGGACACATTCCCATCAGTTCTTATTTCACACATTAAAAGAAGAAGTTTTAGAGATAATGTCCTTAAAAGCACATTATTACCAATGAAATATTCCATACTCGATCTGTGGAACTTAGACATTGTTTAAAGAATGCACACTGTTAAACAAATGTGAAGTTCTTTCAGATAAAATGTACCTCATCTTATCAGCTTCTATAGGATTCTTGTCAGGCTAGTAAAAAATAGAGCGTTCTGACACTATTAAAGTTAATGTGCAGCAATTTAGTATTTACTGCAGATGTCTTTGAAACTTATCAGCAGATACGTTGAAATACCTTGGACACCAAATAGATTTTTTGGTGTGTCCTTGAGGAGTATCTGTGCTTCAATACTAATTCTGGAGAACCACCAAATGCAACATAATGAAAATGATACTATTAGGGCGCCACAGAATTATTTTCAGATTTTATTTCATAGCTGATTCATATTTTATTATTATGCTAAGATATCTATATTGCACAATTGTGCATAAAATCCTCCACCAGACAATTCAGGAAAGGATGAACAAATTAGAAAGAAATCGTGAAACCGTCCCCAAATTCCAGATGGATACAAAGCTAATTTGATCTTCAAGGTCCTGCCATCTGTTCCATTTATTTTAAGCATTACACATTTACATACCTTCAAATCAAGAAACCAAAAAGCAGACACATTTACAATGGAATACTTCATTCATGAGGAGAAAAGGACAAAAAGCATAATTTCTTTTGTAATGGTTTAGTGAAGTCTGGTTGAATATTCATGGTATGCAATTTTTTCAAA
This sequence comes from Catagonus wagneri, assembly GCA_004024745.2. Classification (NCBI taxonomy): domain Eukaryota; kingdom Metazoa; phylum Chordata; class Mammalia; order Artiodactyla; family Tayassuidae; genus Catagonus; species Catagonus wagneri. The sequence continues at coordinate 18,312,935 of PVHT021183726.1, read as the reverse complement.
TAACTGAGAAATATTAAGGCAATAGGAAAAGAGAAAAAGCAATAAAATTATAGTCAATCCTATAATATGGTGGCCAAATCATTAGTGGTTTTTTTTTAAGTTTATTCTTGTTATATTTCTTCCCTATGTGGTAATTTTGAACGAAGATGCTGAAATGCACTGGTGTGGTGGATGGAAGAATTATTCCTAATTTGTTCTTGCTTTCCTGAATTGTCTGGTGCAGGATTTTATGTACAATATTCAATATCAACATGTTAGAGTAGTAATAAAATATGATTCAGTTATGAGATAAAATCCAAAAGGAATTCAGTGGAGCCATAGGAAGGACGGCCAGGTTGACACCTTGACTTCAGACTTCTAGCTTCTACACAGAGAAAAAATATCTGTTGTTTTAATCTACCTAGTTTGTGCAATTTATGAAACAGCTCTAGGAAACTAATGCAGATAGTAAAATCTATTGAATGTAAAATTTGAATTCTTTTGAAAGCTTACACTTTTGACTTTAGGAAAAACCCAGCACATGGAATTTTGAAGATATGAAAACTTTTTCTGCACTGAGAAAACATAAATCAAATTGGACTCATAAGAAAAATCCATTAAAACATTTACACATGGTCCACAGTCCTAAACTACCCAAAATGGGTTTAGGTACTATTTTGACAAAATCACCCATTTAAAAGTTTTTTTAAAAAGAAGATATGAGTCACTTTGCTGTACAGCAGAAATAGTCACAGTATTGCAAATCAACTATACCTCAATAAAATAAATAAATAAGCAAAGGAAATAATTTTTAAAAAATCCTTTACCACTTCCTTGTTGGTCTAAATATTTCATCTTATTTCACAGGGCATTAGGTTCAAAATTGAAATTAATTAAGACAATCAATATCTAATAATCAATACCTGATCTTAGTCCCTGCTTTAAAAATTGTTGTGTGCCTTTGAGAAGCCAGAAGATTATGATGGGGAGGGAAGCATACAGAATCATTACATTTAAATTTACCCTGCAAATTTGAGTCAGCAAGCTTATTTTTTTTTCAAAATATAAATTTTATTTAATCTTTCATTAGGTCAAAATCTTTGCTATTCTGTATGATTCATTCACCCTTTGGGTGTGTTTTGTTATTCAATTTGCAATACCATGTAGCACTGGATTTAGGTGTATGTCTTCATGTAGTATCATTTCATATTTGATTTTTTCTTTTATCACTTCCTTAATACCATTGTATTTTGGTTACTATTCTTAAATAACAAGGCAACTATTTTTGTTCTATTTTTCTAGCTGAGTAGAGTATGTGAACTACAAGAAAGTAGTCAATTAAGATCAAGGCTGAACATTGAAAACCTATCAAGTCCTGAGTTTTAAGGAGCTCAGGCCATTGACAAAGTAAATCATGCTTCGTCACTTAGTTCAGGTGACCAACTTTTCTCTGAATTCTATAATTTCCTTCTCTACTTTCAAAGGTAGTTTCAAATTTCCTTCAGATTATTAAAAAGAAATTTATTGCCATCATAGCAACACTCAGTTAGCCAAATAACATGTTCTAGGCCCTTTTCAGAGATTTCAAATTAATATTTCTGAACAATTATATTCTGCTTTCATCATGTCCCTTGCTAACAAAACCTCTGCATAGCTGCTAATGCATCATGAAAGAAAATGTAAACTCTATTTGCTGTGGCAAAAACAGCCTTCACAACCTGGAACAGAAAATGGTTTTCCAATTTCCTCTTCTAGAACTGCATGTCCAAGCCCTATTCTCCATGATGTTGGGCTTACCAATTCACTATTTCTAAAACACTCCATGCGGATCACTGTTTCACCTTGTCCTCTCTTTGTGTACATCCGCTTTCCCTACCTTTAATTTTTATGCTGTCTTTGAATTGACAGATTTTAATACTTGGCTCCAGAATTTGACATTTAATCACATTGGGCTCACAAAAAATTGAAAATATCATTCATTATTAGCCTTTAATATTTACAATAGATATTTTCACTGCCTGCTTGAGACTCCTTCTACATCTGACCATCACACCATTTTTGACCAACTGCACAACTGAAATATCAGTCAAAGGCAGGAGTCAAGGTAGGGTTCAAAGACTGAGTGAAAGACGAAGATGAAGAAGATGAGGGACCAAGTCAAGATGGAGCTTAGGAACAGATATGCTAGGTATTTTCTTGCAAATATCCTTATTTGTAGTGGAAGCTGGCTAGGTCAAACAGCTTCCACTACAAAGGAGCTAATGGCCATGTGAAAACTATACTGCTTATAGTATATTACTATTACTATACTGCTTATATAGTATTATATTATACTAATAAAATAACTATATTATTTTATATCTTCTGTTATTTCCTAAAATGTGACCTATTAGTACTGAAATCAATGGTCTATAATAGATACAACTTGAAAATAAATAACTTGATGGAGGAAAATTTCTCTGATTCTTATACTTTTCACTATGGTACCATCTGGAGCTGTAAAACTATGAGTTACTTGTTATTAAAATACAGTTATTAGATATTTAGAGTTCAGGAAAGTGAGTGCAAATCCAAAAGAAAATAATATGCTTACAGTTGGGAATATATGTAAACAAAAATTTAATTTTAAGGATGGATCCTTAAGAAGGCACAGCTACTCAAATGGACTACAGACTTAAATTTGAGACCTGAAATTCTAAAACTTCTAGAAGAAAACATATGGGCAAGCTCCTTAGCATTGGTCCTGGCAGTGATGTTTTTTATTTGACACCAAAAGCAAAAGCAACAAAAGCAAATATAAACAAGTGGGATTATACCAAACTAAAAACTTCTGCATAACAAAGGAAACCATCAGTAAAAGGGAAAGGCAATTTATGGAATGAGAGAAAATATTTGAAAATCTTCTATCTGATAAGAGGTTAATATCCAAAATATAAAGTATACAACTCAATAGCAAAAAAATCAAACAATTCAGTTAAAAACTGGGCTGAATAAAGAGTTTTTCAAAGAAGACATTCAAATGACCAACAGGTACATAAAAAGGTGCCAGATATCACTAATTCTCAAACAGATACAAATCACAACCACAATGATATGCCACTTTACACATATAAAAAGTGACTATCATCAAGGAGACAAGAGATAACAAGCATAGGTCAGGGTGAGGAGAAAAGGGAACCCTTGCGCACAGTTGGTGGGAATGTATACTGACATAACCACTTTTGGAAATAGTATGGAGGTTCCTCAAAAATTTAAAAATAGAACTCCCAAATGATCTCACAATCCCACTTTGGGGTACATTTTCAAAGGAATTAAAATCAGAATCTCTTAGAGATATAACTGCACTACCATATTTGTTGCAGCATTATTTGAAATAGCCAAGATACAGAAATAAACTAAGTATTTATCCATAGATAAATGGATAAAGAAAAAAATGTGATGTATATACTTACATACACACATACACACACACATACATATGCACACACAATGCAAACATACACACACATGCACATGCACTCACAATGAAATACTATTCAGCCATGATAGGGAAGGAATTCCTGCTGTTTGCAACAACTTGGATGGACCTTGAGGGCATTACGCTAAATGAAGTAAGCCAGAGAGAGAAAGACAAATATTGCATGGTATCACTTATATGTGGCATTGATAAAAAGAGACAAACACATAAAACTAGGGTAAAAAAGAGGGGTGGGGGAAATAGGGATAAATACATCAAAGGATACAAATATTCAGCTTTAAGATGAAAATGGGCTTAGTTTCTAACGTATAACATGGTGACTCTAGTTGACAATGCCGTGTTATACAACTGAAATTTTATGAGAGTAGAACTGAAATGCTCTTAGAAAAAGAAAAGAAAAAGATAAATATGTGAGGTGTGTGAAGTGATGAGTGTGTTAATTAACTAGATGGAAGGAACCCTTTCACAATGTATATGTTTAATTAGATGGAAGGAATCCTTTCACAATGTGTATGTTTATCAAGTCATCACAATGTGCGAGTTAAACATTTTACATTTTTTGTCAATAATACCTCAGGAAAGCCAAATACAGTTTTTCAAAAGGCAATAGGTAGACATCTATGCATACCACTATACTACCAACACACACTTAAAAGGCAATAGGTACAGGAACAACAAGTTGGACATTTTCAGAAGGAAGATAAATATGATTCTCTATAAAGTGATAGCAATACTTCGGTGCTGTCACCAACTTTTAAAGTGATGTAAACAAAACAGTAGGGAACCATGCGAAGAATAATAAAATGTTTAATTTTGCAGAATAGACTGTAGTATATTTTCTAATGTGGATAGTTACTAGTAAAATGGATAATTTAAATTTACCAACACTTGTCATAGTTTGTAAAATGTAAGTGTACTGGGCAGTTAAATGTAAACTTCAATTTTTTCCTAGAAAAGAGACTCCTGCTGTTGGTTAAGTTTGTTTTATAATCTTCCAAAATTTTATACTGGGTTTTTTGAGGCTTTGCATTAGCAATGATACTTAGGTTAGCTCCCTCATGTCCCTATAATATTTTAATAATCTACCATTAATCAAAATCATCTTAGGACAAGAAAAAGCAGCTTTGGGGTGTATAGTTAGAATTTAATATGGAGGTGGCACAGCTACAGTGTAAGAGCCAAAAGTGGCTCATCACCTGTTTCTGTGTAGCCTACAAGCTAGGAATGATATTTGCATTTTTAAAGAATAGAAAAAAAATCAAGAAAAAGGACATTTCATGACATGTCAACATAATACACAATTCAAATTTCAATGTCCATAATAATGTTTTATTGGAACACAGCCATGCTCATTCATTTATATATTGTTTATGGCTACTTGTGTGCTATGGGGTACTTTGCAGCAGAAAGTGTATGTATGGCTCACAAATTCTAAACTATTTAGTATCTGGTCCTTTATAGAAAAAAGTCTCCCTAGGAGGAGTTCCCATCGTGCCTCAGAGGAAATGAATCTGACTAGTGTCCACGAGGACCCAGATTTGATCCCTGGCCTCACTCAGTAGGTTAAGGATCTGGTATTGCAGTGAGCTGTGGTATAGGTCACAGATGTGGCTTGGATCTGGCGTCACTGTGGCTGTGGTGTAGACCAACAACTACAGTTCCAATTCTGCCCCTAGACTGGGAACTTCCATATGCAGCAGGTGTGGCCCTAAAAAGCACACACACATAAAAAAAAAGTCTTCCTATCCCTGACTTCTGAAAAAGAAAAACAAAATAATTAAGCTTTATAGAATAGGTTGTGAATTTCAAATGACTTTCTTCTATGTGCAATTAGATGAGAACATTCTATGTTCCAGTTATATATATCCCCCAAACAACTAAGCACATACTCAACTTATAATTCATCAACATTATTTTAAGACCAGTTTTTTCACAACATCTACTGTTTTGTTTTTAATACAAACCAGCACAAATGATATCACATACTGTTGTGGCCTGTAATTCAAGTAACAACCCACTGGTCAGGAAAAAGTCACTGGTCTGTATAATCTCTAGCAGGTACAAAGTAATGCTATCTAAAACAAATAGAGTGAAATCACTCATTGTGGGAATCAGATGATTTTTCTAAATAACTGCTAGGACAAAAAAATTCTTCAGAGCTACCAAGGACATCCTAAACAATATTTTCGTTTTCTGTCCTTTCTCTACTCTGCTAGTAGAAGCTATCTAAGCATTGTTTCTTCTAGATGTTGAGAAAAGTACATAATTGCTAAGAAGTATGCAACCTACATTAGCATTTTCTTAATGAGTACAAGTTGTAGATGTGCTAAGTGCATTTTAAATGCATTGAATATGAAATTCTTCTACATAAATGTGAAAAGGAGATGTTCTAAATAAAAGACTGCTACTGTTAAACCATTTGCAATTATACTATCATCCCACACCAACAAACATATATATACTTTTCTGTTCTCTTTCCAGTTACTTAAACAAATGACCAGGAGAAGAGAAATGCCCTTATTTCTTAGTTATTGGTCACTTACTTTCTTGGTTTGCCTGTAAAATTGAAGCAACCATAAAATCCCTTCAAAAAGTTGACACATTTGGGAATCAAACAATTTTACACAAAATAGAAGCATTTCCAAAAATAGGGATGTCTTGTGCTATCTCATATTATATGTGTAATTCTTTTCCTGTCCAAAGTATAGATTTGTAGGTGACCTTAATCAAACTGCTTCATTTGTTGTGTATCCCTTAAGCAAATATTTTTTTTCGGCAACTACAGTGGAGTAGGTATTATATGGGGTGTTATACAGAGAAAAAAAAAAAGATGAATCAGAAATAACTCTGATCTCAAGGATCTCATAAACATGTAAGGGTATTAATCATATGCACAAATAACTGTAAAGTAGAAAATGATGAGTGCACCTGAGAGAGGTATAGATAAGACACTTTGGAAGGTCAGAGGGAGAAGTGATTACTTCCAGCTGGGAAGATTCAGAAGGCATTTATTGATGAGGCTGCATTTGAGCTATACCTTAAAGGATGGTTAAGAAATGTAAATCAAATTGACTGGCAAGGGCATGCCATAAACTAACAGGGTGTGCAAATGTTAGGTGAAAATGTGGTGAATATGTGTAGGTAATGAGGAAAATGATATTTGTTTGCTCTTAGCTTAGGAAGTGTTAAGTGCTGCAAGTTTTAGCTAAGTCTAGAGATTTGGCTGGAAGTCAGTACACGAAGGCAGTGTAGTCTGGGAGGAAGCCTTGGATTCAGACAGGTCCTGGTTAGAATCCTGACCCTAGATACTGACTATCTGGGTAAACTAGTACAACTTAGACTGAAAGTCTAAAAAAAAAAAAAATGCTTACCTGACTTGACAAGTTATTGCAAAGATGAGAAATATATATGCATATTTTCTAATACCATGTTGATACATTACAGATGTGAATAAATGGTAGCTATTATTGTGTTAATATTACATTGAATTATAGGCTAAAATTTTAAACATCTGGGTAAGAATTTATTGTACCAACTATGGGAAAATATCACAAAGTTGTTAGTATCTTGAATGAGGAACTGTTTCGAAAGTAAGTCAGGGAGCTAACTAGTGCTTTTTAATTAGGACTCTCCAGTGCAGTCCTCTGGTGACCTTTGTAAACTGTGGCATGACTGGGCCTCACCTCAGTCCAATTAAATCAGAATCTCTATGCCTAGAGCCTAGGCATGTTATTTTTTAAAAGTGTCCCAGGATTTTGAAAACATGGATGGAGTTGAAAAGCACTATTGCTTTAGAAAGAAGTTGTTACAATTAATATGTGAAGTATAGAAGTCTAGCAAAATAGATTTAGTGATTATAATTTGAATCATTTTTACTTTAACTACATTAGTACATGTCAGTTTTCAGATTGTCTTTCTCTGTTTCTCTGCCACACTCTTTAGCTTGTTCAAAGACCTATCCAGTACCTAACACAGGACCTGATATGGTAAAGACCAAATAGATAATTACTAAATAAATGCAGATCTGACTGATATTATTCCCATTACCCATAGATAAAAGTGACAACCTGAAGAACAATATGAGATGGGTTCTATGTAGCAATATTTAAAATATTTATTCTTTAATCATTTTCTTTTGTAAAAGCCATCTCATTTATTAAAAGTTAGTATTTACATCATGTTCATAAGTGTAATAAATAGTGAGTAAAACAGCTACATCTGGAGTTCCTACTGTGGTTCAGCAGGTTAAAGACCCACAAGTGTCTCTGTGAGGATGTGGGTTCAATCCTTGGCCTTGCTGAGTGGGTTAAGGATCCCACATTGCCAGAAGCTGCTGCTCAGGTCACAGATGAGGCTCGGCTCTGGTGTTGCTATGGTTTGGCATAGGCCAGAGCTGCAGCTCTGATTCGAGCCCTGGCCTACCCAGGAACGTCCATAATGCTGCAGGGGTGGCCATAAAAAGAAAATGGTAAAACAGCTACACCTGAAAACTAAGATCACAGACAAAACAGGCAAGAGTAAATTCAAAACTGACAACGTAATTCAGACTTATTACCAACCATATCAAAGCAACGTTGTCAACATTTTTAATATTCAAAACCACATTCTAGATTGTTTTACCTAGATCTTAGACATAGGAATATATTGTAAAAAATTTTATCATGTTCATTACAATAGTCCTACCATGTTATTTTGTGAAAGTGATTGATATATTACAGTTATGCTATTAAATTTGCTAATGATCCTAAAAGAAAAACTACTTTGGTTCATACTAAGTTTGAATAAAGGGATACTGAGGTTTGCTAAGGAATGAGTATGAATCACCTTGGCTTTTTAGAAAGTTAAGGGAATTTAGATGATCTGGGAATAAGTCACCAAAAGCAGGAAATTCCCATCCTCCTGAAATGTCATAGTGGAGGAAAAAAGCTATTTGCTTCTTGTCAAAATATTGAAAAACTTAACGAGATCTCAAACCTTGCCTCCAACATGGAGGCCTAGATATGAGGGATCTCTCTTTATATCTTTGTGGGTTGATACCACGTATTATAAGGACTGACATCAACAAACAGATGGCAAATTCTATAGTCAGCAGAAGTAATGGGGGCATTAAAATGCTACCATCAGGCTCCCCAATGCCTCTTGTTTTGACAGGTGTCTACTCAGATGCTTGTTGTTTTCTAAGCCATGTTTCTCTGTTCCTGTGTATAAGCAGCCCTCACCTTTTTATGAGTATCTATGCCAACCCAGTATTTACTATACATAAGACAATCACAAACATTAAACTGTCTCTAATCCTTTCCCCGTGTGGTTACATAAATAATTTGTTTACCGAGAGTACATGAAATTTTTATAGGCACAATCTAGGATTGCATCTTTCTGGCTTTCCTCTCAGATAAATCTTCTGTAATATTCAAACTCATGGATACCTCGATGTAGTCACATTGTAAGCCCTGTCTGTTGCTTTCCCATTAGCAAAGCAGTCTGGCCAGAAGGCCCATATCACGGCCAAGAGAATGCAATGATCAAATTCTAACTTTCTTGGTTTCGCTGACTTAGTAGCCCTCTCTTCTCTCATGGAAGAGGCTAAGGATATTCTCTAAATGGGATCTCAGGGAATTCAATGCAGTCATATCTTCTTAACTCTCATATGCAATTTTTTCCCCTATTAGTCTATAAGATAGGTCATTCACGCAACAAAGTTTTGTTCTAGGGACTATTTTAAAGATACCACTATGAGCAAAAGCAAAGTCACTGCACTAAAAGAAATTGTTTTCTAGAGAACCGTAAATAAACAAAAGTCAGATATGTGCTATGAAGAAAAATAACACATTAAAGGAGATAGTGAATGGGGCAGGATATATTAATTACCCTAAGGACAGTTAAGGAAGGCATCTTTGAGAAGGGGACATGGGACAGAGATGGGAAGGTAGGGAGAAGATGAGTCAAGCCATTATCAAAGGAAATACCATTCCGGAAAGAAATATAAAAGTAAACAGAAAACCTGAAGATTATAGTGTACCAAGAGAAAATGAGGAGAAGGCAGGAGGCCAGAGTAGCCAAAACAGAATGAGAGTGGAGGGGAGTAATTAAAGAAAGGATTAGAGAGTTTGTGATCTATAATGGTTAACTGTAAGTGTCAACACCACTGAGCCATGGGGGATCCAGATATTTGGCCAAACACTATTCTAGATGTCTCTGTGAGACTCCTTTTGGACGAGATTAAATTTCAGTAGACTGAGTGAGGAGGATTGCCCTCCCTAAAGTCTCATCCAATCAGCTGAAGGCCTGAGTGGAATAAAAATACTGACCCTCCCCACCCCCCATAAGGGAGAATTCCTCCTCCTGACTGTCTTATCTGAGACAGGGACTTTCTCTTGTGTCTGGACCTGAACAGAAACATTGTCTTGTCCAAAGTCTGAGCCTGCCAGCCTTCATGCTGGAACTACACCATCCATTCCCCTGGTTTTCAGGCCTCCGGATTCAGACTGAAACTAAACCATTGGGTCTCCTGTGTCTCCAGCTTGCTGAATCACCCTGCAGTTCTTGGGATTTAGCCTCCATAATCTCAGACTTAATCTATCTATCATCTATCTATCTATCTATCTATCTATCTATCTATCTATCTATCTATCTATCTATTTATCTATCTATCATCTATCATCTAATCTATCTATCTATCTATCTATCTATCTATCTATCATGTATCTATCTATATATCATCTATCTATTTATCATCTAACATCTATCCTCTAGAATCCTGCCTAAAACAGCAGCTTAGGAGTTTAGGAGTGATGTGACATGATCTACTTACTATTTAAAAGGATGACCCTCTACACACCTGGTCAGACTGTTTTGGGGCAAAGGTAGAGTCAGGGAGAGCAGCTAAGATGCTGTTACGATAGTCCAGGCAAGAGACAACATAGTGGCTTTCATGAGGGTTGCAGTAATGGAGATAATGAGAAATAGTGAGTCCATAGCTATTCGAAGACTGAGTCAGCAGAATCTGCTGATGAGGGGTAGAGGCAGAAGAGAGAATTTGAGAATGATTTCCAGAGTTTTTGTCTACAAGCCAAAACTGATGGAGTAGAGTTTCTGTTTTCTGAGATGGAAAGGCTGGAGAGGAACAGGTTTGTGGGGGAAAACTCAAGAGTCCAGCTTTAGAGATATTTATTTTGAGAAATATATTGGACCAGCAAGTGGAAAGGTGTGATAGGTGCTTAGACACACTGGTCACCAGTTCAGAGAGGAAGCTAGGAATGGGGGATGGGATTTAGCTGGAATCAGTATGCAGACAACATTGAAAGCAAGAGAGCTCAAGGAAGCCTCCTAGTGAGATGATGTAGACATGGAAGATTTCTTTAAAAACAGGAGTAATCTCACATGGCTGGAGGAAGCATTTCATAATTCACACAACACTCAACACAATATAATCTTAGAGAATTCAGTAAAAATGTAGGAACCATCTTGATGTACATCAAGGTAATTGATAGCTTTTCTATTTATTTTTTGTTAATTCCTGCCAAAATGCTACCGCTTCCTTGGTCATTTCCCTCATTTTATGAAACATAATAGTTATTCAAGTATGTGATTAAGAGGCATATTATAATTTTTCTTTTTTATTATGTTTTCAGATTATAAGGATCTAACGGACACTTACTTAATAGTAATATATGCTGAAGAAATTATTCTGATAATCATACTATTTAGACTAACATTGACTTGTGATATGACTCCAGGCATCACCTCTATTTTTATCTTGATCTAAAATAATTAATTTTGGTTTTATTATTTATGCAAAACATTTCTATTTAGCAAAGTTATAAACACCACCTACAGCCAAACTCTTTATTAAAAGTTCTATATAACATGGAGGTGATTTTTAAATAGTTTATATGGATACATATAAATTAAATAGCTTCTTAACATACATAGAAAACCTAAAACACATATATACCTGAAAGTGCAATATAATACTAATATAAAAATGACTGCCATATTAAAACATGAGACTTTTGTAATTTACATATTTTATAGTTCTGCTGCAATAGAATTTTTCTATGTTTTATTCCTAGAAGTGAGAATAGCATATTTTGAGGAAAAAATTATAGAACAGTGGAAAGAGAAAAGGGCAAAGAGCCCCCCACCTATGCCGTTGTTGATATGATATCAAAAAGTCCCTTAACCTCTTAAGTTATAATTGTTCCCTACTTATAAAATACAGATATAGGAATACATAGTGGCTAATATTCCTTCTGGTTCTAACATTTAAGAATGCTGTGGCTCAGCAGAAACAAATCTGACTAGTATTCATGAAGATGTGTGTTCGATCCCTGGCCTCGCTCAGTGGGTCAATCAGGCATTGCCATGAGCTGTGGTGTAGGTTGCAGATGTGGCTTGGATCCTGGGTTGCTATGGCTGTGGTGTAGTCTGGCAGCTGTAGCTCCAGACTCAACCCCTAACCTGGTAACTTCCATATGTCTCAGGTACAGCCCTAAAAAAGCAAGCAAGCAAGAAAGAAAGACAAAAAGAAAGAAAAGAAGGAAGAAAAAGAATGCTATGCTATGATTCAGGGATTCCCAGGTGGCTCAGCAGTTTAAGAATACAGTGTTATCACTGCTGTGACTTGGCTTTGATCCTCGGCTCCATAACTTCTGCATGCTGTAGGGGAGGCCAACACCATCAACAAAAGAATGCTATGATTCAATATGAGTATATATTTGTGTGTGTGGTTTTAGTGTAAATCTGAAAGGAAGTATCATTTTACTCTTGGAAATTTTTCATTGACCATATTTTATGCAATCTTTTCTTCAGAAATATGGTGAGGAATAGGCTTTTCTATTACCAGGGTAAAAACAGCATAAATATACAGGTTCCAGCATCTCATCAGTAACTAACCATACTCAGTCTAGAATAGTAATTTTTGACATGTGTGCTTTTATCATAACCACAGTGTTTCATTAATGTGTTTTTTCTTATCGAATAGTCTCTATTTATTTAAATAGATTTTTGTTAATTAGTGACTATATGTATATCATTTTCTTAATTTCATAATTATACCTAATTATGTGGCTAGCAAATTCATGTGATCAGATAATTGCCATACACAATTATACTATATAAAAGCTATAAACATTAGAAAAAATTCACAGAAGATGCATTAACACAAGACATTTTCCTCTTTGCTTCCAGTTATCCATATATACTGATCTTAATGACTTTGGGGTGGGGGGGACAGCAGGGACTGCAGCATGTGGAAGTTTCCCGGCCAGGGATCATACATGTGCCACAGCAACAGCCTGAGCAGCTATAATGATCATGCAGGATCCTTAACCTCTGCACACAAAAGACCTCATTTTTTTAAACGATTTTAATTTTTAGGAAGAAAATGAACAGTATTTCCCCATAGGTATGGTATATTATTAACATATACCATGTGTTGAACATTATAAGGAAAGTTATATGCAAATTTTTCAGTTGTATGCAGGGAAAATACAATTTCTTTTTTGCTTTTACCATTAATACTCATTGATTTTTTAATACATTCATTTCACTTTTGGTCATGCACATTCTTGTTTTATCTATGCCTTTAAATGATCTCTATCTGATTTGAGAATCATAGAACCAGAAAAAAATCAAAGAAGTTAAAGTAAATGTAAAGGTCGTCTAGGACACATGCACCTGCTTTTACACATTGAGAAAATGAGGTCCTGGGAGCCTGAGAAACTTCACAGGGTCACAAAGGTAGTTAGCAGCAGGGCTTAGCCTGACCTCAGAACTCCTGCCACTGCCAGTTCAGAGCTTTTTCCATCTATGCCAAGAGGACATTCAGTTTAGCACTTAAATTACAGCATTTAAATGATCTGTTTTTGTGTTTATGTCTTTCCTTTGATTTTGAGATCTTTGAAGACAGAGATTAGGTCCTTTTCATTATACTCTGTTGAAGGCTAAGAGTACCTGGAACACAGTCATAACTGCTCAACATAGAGCTCTCTGAAGGCTTTTGTTTCTCCAACATTTGACCTTTAAAAACAAAAAATTTGTCTCCTCACCTATCATAGTGGGTACACAAATAAATGCTGGCTTAATGACAGCTGGTTGAATACCTTATTGTACAATAGACATTAAGTGTTTGAATGTATTTTATGTGTCTTCATAAAATATAACAATTTGTTATGTACATACATACCCCAAACTCACACTGAATGGCAATTATAGGGTATTTCTAGAAGCAAGAGAGTATTATAAATTCTCTGGCACTTCCATGGCAGAACTGTTTAAATGATGAACCTTCATTTATATCAAAATTATCCTCTCAAACCCTAGTGACATAAAATAAAAAAAATAGTTTATTGGTGGAACATTAACACCACTCTATGTATTTTCACTAGCTGTAGCATCAGCACTTTCTGTTTGAAAGAACTCTATTTAAAACCATATATGTATTAGCATTGGGATATTAAGCAAATGCTTCTGGGTTTCTGTTCTAGAAGCTCCACAGGGCAGATTTGCTTTTATTTGGTTTCTATTTAGAAATTCACAAAAAAGTTCATAACTGATTGATGCCAAATCAATGACAAGTTTGAAGCCCTTAACAACATTTTGCCCTAGAATTTGAAAATGATATATAAGGCATTACTCTGGGCATTATAGAGAATAAACAGAAGGAGGAATAAACTAAGATTCCACTAGCTCTCACATTTCATACACCCTTTTTATGGGATTTTGGTTTGGCTTCAGAGGATGAAGTTACAGGTTAGGGGAAACTCAAAGAATTTTGATTTTTCTTCTCTATATTCCTTAAGGTAGGTAGTTATTTTAGTCAAAACCAAAACATAAAATAGATCCCACGATTAAGTTCAAGCCTCACCATGTCATTAGTAGGAATACATAGGAAATATCAATGAATGAAATAAATAAAATACTCTGAACATGCAATATGCATCTGCTATATTTTTTGAAGTCAATATTTTTTTGGTGTTGAAGTGTGTATTTACATTTCAAAAGAATAGCTCCAATTCTCATTCTCTCCACATTTCTGTCACACACCAATCTCTCACTGCTGGAGACCAAGCCAAGGTGCTACTGAAAATGTCTTTTAACTTGGTAGGAAGAATTGCATAATGTCAAATGTTTTGCTGTTTTAAATTTGAAGGTTTTTAAATATTTAAAATACACATTTGTTAAGGATTGGGTTTGCTCAGTACCTTGAAGATATTAAGTATAAATGATAATAATATAATTACAAAACAAATTTTAGTCACCAGACAGAGTGCACCGTCATAGGCTATGGACTCGTACAAATAGTCAGAACATAGTCCCTTCCCTCAAAGAGCTTACTATAATCATCAGGGAGACAAAATGGTGCATAAAATACATACAGTGCTTTGAGGCACTGAAAAGTTAAACAAAAGATGGAAACGATGGGCACATCATTTTTTTATTAATGTATGGTTGGTTTACAATGTTCCTTTAATTTTTGCTGTACAGCAAACTGACCCAGTTATACATATACGTACTTTTTTTTTTTAATATTATCTTTCATCATGTTCTAACCCAAGTGATTGGACATAGTTCCCTGGGCTATACAATAGTACCCTGTTGCTTATCCATTCCAAATGTAACAGTTTGCATCTACCAATCCCAAACTTCATGTCTATCTCACTCCCTCTCCCCTCTCCCTGGTAACCAAGTCTGTTCTTTATGTCCACGATCTGTTTCTGTCTGGATACAGATCATTTGTGCTGTATTTTAGATTCCACGTGTAAGTGATATCATATGGTATTTGTCTTTCTCTTTCTGACTTACTTCACTTATTATGAGGATATTGTATCCATGTTGCTGTAATGGCATTATTTTGTACTTTTTTATGGCTAAGTGATATTCCATTGTGTATAAGTACCACATCTTCTTAATCCACTCAACTCTTGATGGGCTTTTAGGTTGTTTCCATGTCATGGCTATTGTGAAGTGTGCTGCAATGAACATTGGGGTGAGTGTTATTTTTTTAAAGAGTGTTTTGTCTGGATATACGCCCAGGAGTGGCATTGCTGGATCATATATGGTACGTCTACGTTTAGTTTTCTGTTACCACCATACTGTTTTCCATAATGGTTGTACTAATTTACATTCCCACCAATAGTGAAGGAGGGTTCCCTTTTCTCCACACTCTCCAAAATTGGTTATTTGTTGACTTATTAATGATGTTTTAAAAATGCTAGAATAGGAATTCCCACTGTGGTACAATGGACTCAGAGGCATCTCTGCAGCTACAGCATGCAGGTTCCATCCCTGACCCAGTGCCCTGGGTTAAAGAACCCCACAGTTGTGGTGTAGTAACAACTGCGGCTCGGATCTGATCCCTGGCCCAGAAATGCCATATTCCACAGGATGACCAGAAAAAAAAAGCTAGAATAAACAAGAAAACTTCCTGGAGGAGATGAAACTCATGTCATTGTGGACCTTGAGTAAGTGACAAAATATAAACTCATAAGTTGTTTGAATGCCAACAAAGGCAGCTGAATATTGTGGAGAGGAAGAACCTGGAATTTGACATGTAACAAAACCTGACTTTTTAAATGGTGTCAACTCAATTGAAAAAAATTAACTGCTATGTAGGCCAATAAAACATATATATACCAATGGACTGCCTATGTTTATTTTCTCTGTCATTTCTTCAAACTGGAGCAGAAAAGATGAAATGGGGTTAGATTGGAGTTGATTTTAGGATATGAACAAAAGTATTTACATTTATTCTAAAGGCAGATTACAGAGAGAGTGCTGTGGGTACAGAGGTATGAGAGTTTTAAAGTATATTATCTTTTTTTTTTTCTTCTTTAGCTACTCTGATGCATATGGAGTTCCCAGGCCAAGTATCAGATCTGAGCTGCTGTTGAAACCTATGCTACAGCTATGGTAACACTAGATCCTTTAACTCACTCTGCTGCAGTGCTGCAGAGATGCCACTGATCCCATTGCATCACAGTGGGAACTCCTAAAGTACATCATCTTGAATAAAGTCAAATTTATCTTAGTACTGAAATGAATCTTTTTGCCTAAGTTTAATTGCTACGTATAATCCATGGAATTTTAGGAGTTTTAGAAGTGGCAGGAGCCAAATAGCACACAAAGGCCTCAAAGAAATGATGCTTTGTTAGTTTTTTATCTTAAATTTATATTTCTGGTAATCCTAGAGTATTGATTTAAAAAAATCAAGACTATACTGATGTTATCTAACATTATATTCACTTTTAACACACTATTGACTGATTAATATAAAAGATTAAATACCTTTTCCAATTAAAGGTATTTAAAAACTTGACTAGGATTTATCATGGCAATATACCAAGCAAAGAGAGTTCCACCCATTTTGGCCAGGCAACTAGGCAGTTTCAGCTGAGGATTTTTTTTTAAACTTCATTATATGAACATTTGGTGTTTCTCCTATAGGAAACTGACAATCCAGTTTGTAAGAGATACATTATGTAAATTAGGAAATTAGCAACAAACTACTTCTGATGCTAGTCATTACTATCTTGTCCTCCATTTCAGATTTGCAAAAATGCAATAATGCAATAAAATCTACCAACGGATGTTCTGCTACTGCTATTAATGGACAATATTTTATTGTAATGTTAAATTTGCTGCAAAACCTGGGAATTTACAATAGCATACATTATCCTACACGATCGAATATAATTTAATTTCCTTTGTCCTATGAGACAAACAAATAAAGGCAAATTATATTGAAAACATATTCACCGGAGCCCAGACTGTTCCCGTTCATTAAAGATTCAGTCAAATTCAGTGCCACCCCAAGAGCTGTGAGCCAATTTATAGTCTTCAATGGAAAATTGAAGAAATTTCAATTTTCACAATATTGGTGAACATTCTAAGCTTCAGCCACGCTTTTCTGCTCAGTCTAATTTTTGCATCTCTCCTCTGTTCATTGGTTGTTCCTGTTGTTGCTCCACACATTGATACCAAACTCCTACTCCAGAGGTAGCAAGTATGTCAGAAACCGTGATTGTAAGTTTGTAGTTCAGTTTCTTTTTCCCTTTGCTGCACACTTGTTTATGCTTTTATTTGTAAATTCCTTTGCCTGTTGGTTCCTCTACATAAATTCAACAACTAGGTAATGAGTATTTCTGCTTGGAATGCCCTCACTAATATCCTTATGTGTCTGTCCTGAACTAAAAACCTAATATGTAAAAAAGTGCAAAGAAAACCACATCACACATTTGACTCATTCATTCTGAACTGAAGACAGAAGCTGCTGACTGACTTCTCACATGTTAATAAAACTGTTGCAGGGGTTCCTGTGGTAGCACATTGGTAATGAACCCAACTAGTATTCGTGAGGATGCATGTTCGATCCCAGGCCTCGCTCAGTGGGTGGGGGATCTGGTGTTGCCATGACTTGTTGTATAGGTCGAAGACATGGCTTGGATCCCCTGTTGCTGTGACTGTGGCATAGGCAGGCAAGGGTCCGATTTGACCCCTAGCCTGGGAACTTCCATATGCTATATGTGTGGCCCTAAAAAAGAAAAAAAAACTGTTTGACACATACTTTATATACAGGATTTTGTTTGTTTTGCTTTCCTTTGCTGATTTTATTTATTTGGTTTTGTTTGTTTGTTTAGGTAGCCAAAGTACTTTTATAAAACTCAGTAGAAAACACAGAGCCAGAGCAAGAAGTATCCAGCAAAGCTGACTCTCCTTTACTGAAGAAATTCTTGCAAATATCAAGAGAGCATCATTAGATAATCTGCATTATCTGATTTAAACTATCGTTCTGCTTCATACAAATAATTTATTCAAAATTAAGTTTTTCTGACATAAGTTCATAGTGAGTTTGCCAACAACTACCAAACTTTTAATTGGTGTTATGTGTTAGGGAGTTCTCGGAGTTCCTGTCGTGGCACAGCGGTTATCCTACCCGACTAGGAACCATGAGGCTGTGGATTCAGTCCCTGGCCTTGCTCACTGGGTTAACGATCTGGCGTTGCCGTGAGCTGTGGTGTAGGTCGCAGACGTGGCTTGGATCCTGCGTTGCTGTGGCTGCAGTGTAGGATTGTGGCTACAGCTTCGATTAGACCCCTAGCCTGGGAACCTCCACATGCAGTGGGTGCGGCTCTAAAACAACAAAAAGGAGAAAAAAAAAAAAGGGGGAGCTCCCTGTGGCCTAGTGCTTAAGGATTCAGCACTGTCACTGCGGTGCCTCAGGTCACTTCTGTGGCTTGGGTTAGATCCCAGGCCCAGGAACTTCCACGTACTGTGGATGTGGCCAAAAAAAAGTAAAAAATATATAGATAATTTAAATCATTGCATTTTCCTCTGACTTCAGGGGAAAAAAATGCATCTCCCTTGTAGAAGAAAGATACACAAATGTTCACTAGAGAAATTTCCAAACAAGCCTGGCAAGCCTCTGCTACCTGAATTCCTCTAGTAAATTATATTACACAATAGAGATAGAACACTAGGACCTTCACTTTGCTATTTATTTTTTGATTGATTGATTGATTGATTTCATCACATTCATGGCATGTGGAAGTTCCTGGGTCAGGGATTAAACCCACATCACAGCAGTAACCAGAGCCAGAGCAGTGTCAACACTGGATCCTTAACCTATTGAGCCACCAGGGAACTCCCACCTTGCTATTTAATATATCAGAAAGATCTATGTGTTTCTCAGGCTCAAAAAGAGGCATTATGAAGACAAACCTTCCATATAATTATCTAGAAAGCTAACTGGATATTTGGTTTTGAAATAATCTTTTAGTGTAGCCATTTATAAGACACAAATGAAGATAAATCATTTTTATATCTGTTTAAATCAAGAAAATACAGCATTTTTTTCAAATGTAGTAATTTGAAATTTTGTCATGAATTCTTTTTACTCCTCTTAAGTATTCCAAAGTATATTATGCAATCACTTCTTACTTTTACATGCTGAAATAAACCAACATAGAATTTATATAGCTAGACAAAATATTATAAGACATAAAATCTGAAATATTGCCTTTCTAATTTAATAACTTTATCTACAGCCTTTATTAAATTGATTAGTACATAGTGTATACCACAAATCTACCAAAGTAAGAAGAAAAAAGTACAAAGAACAATTTTTTTTTCCAGATTTAGGCTAAACAAGGAGAGTAAGAGTTCCCATTCCCAGGCATGCGATTCACAAATGTATAAACAGAAAAATGATGGGTGTTTTCTTCCTGTTGTTTCAATTAGCTAAAGATGCTTGCAGAACATGCAGGGTCTCCTGAGGTTTGGGGAACAGGAATGCTGTAAGAAGACATTTGCTCTTATGGAGCTTTTGTTTCAAAATCTGTGTCTTTCTAGGGAGAATCATGATCACGTTTTTCTATACTACCATCAATAATCTATGCTTAGTAGTTTCATTATATTGTATTTTCACTTGGAGAGCAAGAAAAAAAATTAGGTAATGACTAAGGAGCTAGTTGACCACTAGCTAAGGACACTTACACTGATACCCTTGCCGGGCCCTTCTCACACACGAAACATTTTTATTTCAAAACCAAAATAGTTAAAACTTTAGAAATTGCTTTAAAAGGGGTTTGAGCTTCTGAAGGAAAATATATAAACTTAAAATATGATTTTATAAAAATATGAATAAGTACACATCTTTATCTAAAAATATATATCAACACTACTCCTAGAAAGATGTTAGCGAAATAGTAGCTGCATTAACACTTTCAGACCACAGTGTCCTGATAAAAGAACAAGTAAACAAGGTGCTCTGCTGTGATACAGAGATAGAAATACTCTGAAAAACTATGAACAAAATGTTCCCAATATTAATTTAATGGCATGGGGTGGTTCACATAGATAAGACAATGCCATATCCATAATCTCTGAGTATTAATGAACCATTACATCAAGTACGAGAAGTCAAAATTCTACAGTAAGGGGAAAAAAAATTCCCACTAGCTCTCTTTTTGACAGTCTTCCCTATTATTATCAGTCTTGTTGATTAGCATCAGCAGTCATGGTACTCAGTTTAATTGGGAATTCTGTTCTCTGTGAATGCAAGATACACAATCATGAATCACTCTAATGAATAACTATACATATAAAATAAGTGATAGCAATACAAAAAAATAAAATAACAAAAAATTTCCATTACAATTTAGAGATAAAAAGGACAAACCCACAAGATTAAGTGAATAGCTTGCCATGGAAGCCCTTATACTATTTTGGAAACTTCACACTGAAAAACTACAGAATGATAAATGTCAGAAGGAATAAGTCACCCAACACCAGCATTTATTGGGGATTCTGAAAATCATAAGTACAAGAGTTTAGGAAAATTAGTTTTCTTTGATTACATGACTATCATACCATTTTATATGATAAATTCCGTTCAAGTGTTTCAGAAAAATATCCAAATCAATACATTTTGCATACAGCTGTAGTGTTCTCTACTCTAGCACTGTGCAATCAAATTCTGACACTATATTTTCCACTGAAATACAGTCAAATCAGTTTTGTAGCACAACGAAAACATAAAATGATTTTTTAAAATCCTACTGTTTTATTCTCTTAAAATGTATATCCACCTGCAAAATAAATGCCCAATTAAACTCTTAAAGCTTAATCTTCATGATTTTTCTTTATTTGAGGAAGCAATTTATTTTGTTTTGCTCTTGCATATATTATCTCATTTAATCCATGATGTCTATGTTACTAAATGCATTTTATGTATGAGAAAACAAGACTCAGAGAACTTAAATTTTCCTAATTTTGAACAACTATTGTTACAAATATCAGAACTCAAATTAATCTAGTTCTGATTCTGTAACTCAAGTTCTGAAACCCTACTATATGTCATCTCCTGAATTTACACAATAGAGCTTCACTTTTCTTCTTTTTCAATGTATTGTCCCTCCCTCGCCAAACTTACTTATGCTCTAATGAAAGGGTCTGATTCCCCATTTTCCAAATAGAGGTTTTGCAAAGTTTCTTCTTTTCCCCATACTGTTTCCTGTTATCACTCCCATTCAGTTAGGCAGGTGCCTATTCTCAAAGGAAAATTCAAAATTCTGACTTGTCCTGAAGTCCCACCCCAGAAAATACAGCTTCTGCCTTGGCTCTACCCTTGCTGCCCTCTTCCAATAGTCTCTCCATATGTTCTATCTTTCCTTTTTCAAGGGCTTCTTAATGGTAGGATGTATTAGTCTAGACCCTTCAAGAAGCAGATGTCAAGATAGTTAAACATGTAAGAATTGTGATCAGGGGAGAAAGGCTAGAAGAGCTGTGAGACATCACATCTGATATAGAGGCAGGGAAGGAAGTTTGGGTAGAAGCTTCATAGACTATACAGCCTAAAGAAGGTTTAATAAAACCATTGGGGAGTCCTCAAGCCAGGTCAGCCAATGAAGAAAATGTGTGTCCCAGGAAGAGATCTATCTTAAAATCTCTGCTGGGCTCAGTCACTGGCTAGGAGCAGCCCTTGGAGAGCATGGCCTGGGCACAAACATGACAACGTGTTTAGGAGCAGAGCAGCTGGAAACCCTGGTCCAGTAAGTACCCTGGTCAATTATGTTCCTTATAATTGGAAGATTGCAAGGTGCATTCTTAAGACTGCCAAAAGGAAGAATTCCCAACTGGGTCATTTATAAGATTCATCACCTTGGGAACATTATTGAATCTCTTTAAAACATTTTGTAAAAGTAGAATTGTCAAAGTAATTAAATATGAGAAAATTTGTGAAAGCACCTACTGCAGGAACTATTCAAAAAGTTAGCTGTATCTTCTCTAACATTCAGTGGATTACCTGCCCATAGTAGGTCCTTAATAATGTTTTTTTTAATTATTTTATGTGTACGTGTACAAATAAATACATGAGTGTATGAGCTTGTACCTACATGCACATATAAATAGAACTTTGTTTCAATTTCTCTGTTTAGAATTTAAAGAATCATTCTACTAAATTCCATGTTTCATCTTTGAATCACATTTTTTCTGGTATATTCCAGTCAATATTATTTGCTTTGTTTCTACCAAAAGTATACTTGAACAAGTGAAGGTACTAGAGTGACCATGTCTTAGTACAGGGAACTATGCCCAATCTCTTGTGTTAGAACATGATGTAAGATAGTATTAAAAAAGAGTGACTGGGTCACCTTGCTGTACAGCAAAAAATGAAGGAATATTGTAAATCAACTATAATTTAATAAAAATTAAAAAAAATAAAAATATCATAAACTTTACCTTCTGTATTCATTCATTCTGTCATTCTGTTATTTATATAGTCATTCAAAAAGTTACACAATACTTTGTGCCAGGCCACTATGCTGGGGAAGCAGAAACCACTCCTGTCTTTATTCAGCTAATATTACAGTAAGAAGAAAGACATTAACCAAAGTATCACATAAATAAATGTGAAACTGCAATCTTCACGGTGCTATGAAGGACAAGTCCCATGTGTAACGAAAGCCCATCACAGGCAAAATGGGTGGAGTTGGGACAGTCACTAACGGCTTTTCTGGACATCGTATACTAAGCCATAAAGGAATAGGTGTTTATAAGGTAGGGAGGGGAGGAAGGGATGTTCCAAGCAGAAGAAACAAATTATGCAAAATCCAGTGGTGGCAAGAAGGAAACGGGAGAAGTTACACATGAAGAAAAGTAGGAGTGGAGTTCCTGCTGTTCAGGATTGGCAGTGTCTCTGTAGCACCAGGACTCACCTTGAATCCCTGTCCTGGCACAGTGGGTTTAAGCAGCTGAAGAAATTAGGAGGGGCCATGTGTGAATATAATGATTACATTTCAAAGGAGTATACCTGAAAAACTGACTCAAAACCCACTCCTGGATTCGCATCACACTCAGTGAATAATCACTGTCCATTTTGTCATGTTTACTTTTAATCATTCATTTTTTAAAAAGAAAGCAAATAGCAGGAAACACAGTAACAGAAAATATCAATTGACTAGTTGCAAATTATCTAATAGCATTTAAATAGCATTCCAAATATGATCAAGACCACCAAAATGTGTTATTTAAGCCTCTTGTTGATTCTACCTGTAGGTATATCCAATATCCAGTTTAAATATTAGACTATATAGAAGGTGGTTATTCAATAATATGACAACATAATAGAAAGCTTTACAATAACCAAACTAAATAATTTGTTAATAGCATCTCACAGAGCAGAGGAATAAAAATGTGATTTGACCCACAAATATTGAAATATTAGTACCCTATTTCAGGGCCTGAGGCACAATCATGGGGCTATTGCAGTTATTGGGGAGAAAGCACAATAAAAAGAAGAAATCAATCACTGGCTTAGAGACCATCATTGCTAAGACACCCTATGAATCAAAAGAGTCCTTATAGAAAATAAAAAGCACATTAAGAGCTTTTATACACTATAAACTTTTAGCTATTTTTCTTTTTTTTTCTTTCTAGCTATTTTTCAATGCTAAAGTGGTTGTAGATTTGTGGTATGTGGCTCCTTGGATGATGTCTAAATTCCCCAAAGTTTACATCAGGCAGGGCTGAACCTTGTTCAAGATAAATTGAGATCATGCCCTCAGTCCCAGCTGGAAGAGGTGCTACTAAACAGGATATGTAATAAATTTCCATCTTCTTTAAGAAGGAATATGTATGATTTTCCTAATTTCCTTACTATTATGTCTTCAGGGAAAGATCTGGATCATAAGATGGACCGTGGAATGGATGCAGTGTGCATTCCTAAGAAATCCATGCTGCAAACCTGTTTAAAAACAAAAACAAAAAACCCTCAAACTAGTAAAGTAGAAAACTAAGCATGTATTAGATGAAACAAAGAAACAATACTAGGCCAATCACTAAATCTTGTAAGAAAATAAATGACATGGAGATATGGAACTCTTGGAAAATACCTTTGCTTTTAGCTTTGTTTTCAAAGCTTTGGGAAAACCAGGTGTTTTCTGAGAGGCACTAGTTATTTCTAAGGGTCATAATTTCATTTTAAGATATCTCTGTCCCCATCATAAATAATTCTTATTTAAGCCAGTTCTTCCAGTATTGCATTACCATACCTTGATCAAGAATATAATGTTTTAGAAAAAATAAAAATCATTAAAAAAGAATATAATGTTCAATATATTCTCATACACATTTATACTTATGTAAGGCAAATTTTAGAAAACAGGGAGTCCCCATTGTGGCTCAGCAAGTTAAGGACCTGGTGCTGTCTCTGTGAGGATGCAGTTCAATCCCTGGCCTCGTTCAGTGAGTAAAAGACCCAACATTGATGCAAGCTGTGGTGTAGGCTGGCAGCTCCAATAGGAATTCAACTCCTAGGCTTTAAACTTCCATATGTCACTGGTGCCACCATAAAAGAAAAAAGGAAAAAAGAAAAAAATTAGGAAATATTAGTTTTCAACCCACCTGCAGCCATGACTGAAATCTAGGACTTATCAGGAATTTTTTTTCTTAAATAGAGCAACCCTACACTAAACCCTAGCAATATAAACTTTAGCAGGGTCAGGAAAGTCCATGGTTGCTGTTAAGTGTGAAGAAATATGAATAAGGGCAAGAAAGCAGAAGCAAGAGAGTAGGAAGAAAAAGAAGAAAAGTCCCCAGGCACAGATAAGGAGGAAAAGACTAATCAATAAGCAGCTGTTCTATGACAAATGAACTCAGGAGACCTGTACTTATTATGTTCCCTGCATAAGCCTGTGCTTTTCTAGGGAATAGGTTTGTTTGTTTTGTTCTTTTAAAGACTAGTGTGGGGCTCCTGTGAAGCTCTGAGACACAGAATCCAGAGGGCATGGTCGCTCTCTGCCTTCCCTCTGAAGATGCTCAGTACTAAGACCCAGACTAGGCTCCCTGATTGTTTTGTTGCCTCTGCTTCACCAGATACCTACCTATCCCTCTTTTTGCCCCTACTTCCCAGGTAGCCAGCTTATTTTGATAAGACACCCTGCCTCCCTTCCCATCTTGACCCCTGCCTAGACCTTAGCACATTAGGACTAAGGCATCATGTTCTGGCTTATTCTTAGAAGGTCTTAACCATACATTGATCAAGACCCAAAGGTAATGCCAATCCAAAATTTTAAAAGAGTTAGAACATGATGTACTGGGGACACGGAAAGGGAAGCTGCAGAGCCTGTCTTGAAACTGTTCCTTCGCATAGTTCCTATGTGTTCTTGAAGTGGACATGCAATGGACTGGGGCTCAGGGTCTGCTCCAGCCCCGAGGCCAGCCCCAAAACCTCATTCATCCGTGCCTGCTGTCTTTCTACTGTTTCATGAACTATCACCTATACAGGTGAGAGCACTGATTGGAAAAAAGTAGGGGCAATATTAGATGGTAGGAAGATAGAAATCTGATAAGGTTCTCCCATCATTTATCTGTGAGGCCAATTACATGGCTCCTAGAAAAGCAATGAGGAAATCTTTTTTTTATTTTTATTTTTTATTATTGTAGTTTATTTATAATGTTCTGTCAATTTCTGCGTATAGCAAAGTGACCCAGTCATGTATATGTGTGTGTGTGTGTGTGTGTGTGTGTGTGTGTGTGTGTGTGTGTGTATACACTCTTTTCACATTATCTGCCATTATCTTCTATCACCAGTGATTAGACACAGTTCCCTGTGCTCTACGCAGGAAGGGGGCTCTTTTTATGAAAATAAATACAGCTTTCCTATTCTAAGCCTCATGATCATTCTCAATTATTGAACTCAGTTTACAATCACTTCTGATTCTGTAAATTATATTCTTGCCTTGATCTGGGAAAACAGAAAGTTCCAACCTGAGGTAGGTAATTTTAGAGCCTACCAAAAATGCAAGAAAACTGATTCTATTTTTTGCATCCACATCAAACCCAGAGATTAAGAAAGTTTGATTATAATTCAGATCTGTATGGATTTATAATATTTAAGGCTTAAAAATTTTACATGTAAGAGCTTAAATGGTTAAAGCTGTTAGGGTACTAGTGTTTTGAATAATTTCCCCACTATAGGAATTATTAGCTCTTTATAGTGTGTAGAGAAAATGTAGCTTTCGAAATCCTTGGCTGTTCTTACTGGGCGCTAGGTTTTTAAAGGTCAGGAAAGGAAAACAGAAGCTGAGATAAACTAGATGCTGAAAGCACTGCCACTCACCGCTCCTACTGTCCCCTCACTTCATGTTCCCTTTTCTGGGAACACACATTTTGGATTTTATATCAGATCTAATCTGCCACATTATGCTTCGTGTACTTGCTGAAATCTTTTGTCCCTTAGAGCGGAGATAAATCTGTGAAATTTCTAAGAAAGCAATGGAGTTTCAAATGCTACCCATAGAAGCCTCCACCCCCACTGCTGAAAGAAGGTATCGCACACATAAAAATGTATGAAACAGGATTGGTGCACAATTTCACAAGCTTCCCAATAATTCAAAACATTTGTAAATTCCATTTTTCCTGCACACTGCCAGTATTCACAACAAATTAAATTCTCATTCAGCTGCTCTGCTAGGAAGCATAACAAAACAAGACTGGGCATGAACCAAAGTGTCCTCTTTTTATTACTTTTTCTGACTATTTATTTCAATGTTGTAAATGGAGCTGTCTTCTGTCAATTGTCATTATGGTTTTACCTAACTATGGAAGCAACTGTAGTCAACCATGCTCCATCCCAGATGCCTCCCACAATTAACCATACCCCTCACAACCCAGCCAGCTCTGGAGTCACTACAGGGAAAGTTCCAGCAGCGAACTGGTTCACAAAGAGGAGGTACTTTCTTACCTGTGCAGTGACCCCACATGAGCTTTGGTGGCACCTTCTGCCAAAATCCTTCTGAAAGATACCCTCTCTATAAATCTACTCTTCCACTTGCCTCAGTTTTGAAAAGAAACTCCAGGAAGAAACATCAGAAACAGTGCTGCTTTTCAGACTCAAGAGTGATATATATATATATATATATATATATATATATATATATATATATATATCAATATAATGGCCACACCACAGCATATGGAAGTTTCCAGGATAGGGGTTGAATCAGAGATGCAGTTGTGGCCACACCATAGCTACAGCAACACTGGATGGAAGCCACATCTGCAATCTACACCACAGCTTGCAGTAACTCCAAATCCTTAACCCACTGAGCAAGGCCAGGAATTGAACCTGCATCCTCATGGATACTATGTTGGGTTCTTAAACCGCTGGGCCACAGCAGGAATTCTGACATATTTTCATATATAGCATAAATATTAGGGGTATGGCTATTTTTGAGCAAGAACTATCTATAAAGTACTGTGCTCAGTATCTAGTAGATTTTGTCATTTTATCATCTCAACAGTTCTGTGATACAAGTAGCTTTTATAACCATTTTACAGTTTTTAAGAAGCTTAGTCGCCAGAGCACATGACCCTATACTGCAAGTTCTACAATTTGAATACAAAGCTTTCTTCAAAGCCTTGTACTCTCTACTGTGTGGTCACTTGCAAGTTATGGTAATCTTGCTTTGACTTAAAGCAGAATTCAGCACCAAATCTTCACTATCGGGAGTTCCCGTCGTGGTGCAGTGGTTAACGAATCCGACTAGGAACCATGAGGTTGCGGGTTCGATCCCTGCCCTTGCTTAGTGGGTTAACGATCTGGCGTTGCCGTGAGCTGTGGTGTAGGTTGCAGACGCGGCTCGGATCCTGCGTTGCTGTGGCTGCGGCTCAGGCCAGTGGCTACAGCTCCGATGAGACCCCTAGCCTGGGAACCTCCACATGCCGCGGGTGCGGCCATAAAATGACAAAAGGCAAAAAAAAAAAAAAAAAACCTTCACTATCATGAATCATAAACTTCACTGGATCATTAATGAAGAGACTTTGAAACTTTGTTTATATAAAACTAAGCAAAGATATTATCACTAGGAAGCACAATAGCCTTCGTAAGACTTCTAAGCCACCCATTTCCCATTGTCATCATGCACTAGAAATAAGAATATAAATCCTGTCATAAAGGTAATACACTCTATGTGAAACCACAGCTTATGGATCACATAAAGCAAATGAGAGCTCCCCAGTCCATCATTTTCTGAAAAATTTTACCATACATTATTACATTCTTAGCATTTTCCTAAGATCTTTGTATCACACAGGAATAGATATGGCCCCTGTCTTACAAGTGACCTAACAGTAGAGATAAACAAATGCCCACAAAGAATTAAGTAATAAGGTCAACTAGCAATGCACATGCCAACTGTGTGCCACAAATAAAAGATGGGATGGGAGTGCAGCAGAGAGAATCATTTCCTTGGGTTCCTGATGAAGGGATTTTAGGAACAGAGGTGGAAGGCAGAGTGAAAATAATTATGCAGAGGTAGGTCCAGGCCAGGTGTGTTTAAGAGACCATGAGTGTGGCTGGAGTTGAGATTTCAGTGTTGATGTTGAACATGAGCAAGGGTAAGTCTATAAATATAGACAAGGAGGAAACTGTAAATTCTGACTTGACACACACTGAGGAATGTAGAGTGTGTTTATAAATAATGGTGAGAGAGAAAGCATTGAAGATGTTGCAGCAGAGAAATGATCTGATGAAAGCAATGGTAGAAGATGAGTCTGGCAGTAATGTTGAAAATGGACTAAAGCCAGGAAGACTAATCTGTAGACAACTGCAAGCATTTGAATACAAGGTGAAGTCCAAAGAAGACAAGTGAAGAGACCACAGTGACAGTATGGCAATACACTTCTGTGTCTCCCAGGTCCTCTTCCATCCTCCTCTTGCAGGTCACACATTCCCCACTTCATTGTGGACTAC
This sequence comes from Catagonus wagneri, assembly GCA_004024745.2. NCBI lineage: Eukaryota > Metazoa > Chordata > Mammalia > Artiodactyla > Tayassuidae > Catagonus > Catagonus wagneri. The sequence continues at coordinate 18,283,722 of PVHT021183726.1, read as the reverse complement.
AAGCTTTAAGCAGAAACAGGTACAAGCTCTGCAAGTCTCTCTTTTTTTCACTGCTGCAGGAACCTAGAAGCTACATGTGTTGAGATGGTAGAGCAATAAGACAGCAGCAGTGTATCCTCAAGTCACTGCTTGAAGGGAACTGCCTGGGAGAGCAGATTTTGCACAAGTAGGGACTAGATTCATGTATGTTAAGCTATTGATGTTTTTGGTTTTGTTATTCACACAGAGCCTAATCTTTTCTTACTGACACAAAGATGATTGGGTCAGAATTGATATCTGTGCTCAGGGACTCTGAGGACCCTGGTCTTGGAAGCAAACCTAGAAACAGAAGGAAGACAGAATTTGCCAATGACTTATATAATGGCACTAACACATTATATTTAAAGAATACTTGCTGTTCAGTGAAAGCCATTACAACTTTTTTGTCCACTCCTATTTCATTAGATTAACTATGTCTTTTTAATAAATCATAATATTCTATTAATTAATTGACAAAACATATAATTCTTTTTAATAACACAATAGCAGCACAAGAGCAGTTTTCCTAAAAAGCTAAACTGGAGGCTCTGAAGAACCACATACAGGCCTGACACCATAAACTCACCACTCTCAGGAAATTTCTTTCTGTTTTCTAACTGTATAATAGCAGAATGGCAGCAGAATAGAAAGAGAAGGCTGCAAGATCCTCTTTAACTTAGATCAGTACAGGGGGGTGTTGAATTAAGCAAGTAGAGCTTCACCCTGCCACTCAATTCACAGCTCTATATCAACCATGTCACACATTCTCAAGCAGCATTCTGGAAGACCTACTGGCAGGTTTTCTCAATCATTATTATGACCCACTTCCTATACCCATGAATATTTTTACCCTGGGATTCTCTAAGGGAAGCATACAAAAAACAACACAAGTAAGAATTGTACTGTCTCACTTCTAACATTACTCAAGATCATGCACTCGTGTCCACACATCAGCCAAGTAGTCTGAGTAACATGGTCTTCCAAAGTAGGGAATGCAAAGCACACAAAGTCCATGAGTAATTATATACAATGGAACTTTGAAAATTGGGGTCAATCAGAGATACTGACTCTCTTAGAGTCAAAAATCCTCATATAGTTTAGAGTTGGCCCTCCCTGTATATAGTTCCTTCATTCCTGAGGTCCTGCATCCACAGATTCAATCAGCCAAAGTTTCCGTAGTAAGGTAGTATTTATTTATTTTTTAATTTACATATACATGGACTGCATCTTGGACTATATTTTCAATTTAGACCCAGACCTGGTCTGAAATAGTTCTGAGAGCCCTGACAAATGACATTCTCAGAGCTGTTTTCAGGTGCCAGATGCCCATGCTGGTTCTATGCTACATTAAGTCACTGGCATTTTCCAAGAGGACACCTACAGATTCCCTACATAGGACACGGATGTGGAAATGCCCTATACATATCAAAATATTTAGCAGCAACATGGCACTTTGGACGGCACTTTAAACTGGCTTCTTAGGGGTCTTTTGTGGGGAATAATCAAGGGGTGGAGACATCATTACACTAATCCTGATCAGCCAAACCCAAAATGTACCTCATACAATCATGGAAACTATTCGTTTTAATTCAAAATTAATTAAGTTTGAGTTAGAGCAAAAGGGGAGTGGTCCCATAGCTTTAATTGCAGACATTCAATACAACACATAGACTGGCATCCCAGTGCTTTGGCCTTGAATTTCTGCCATCAAAACCATTAGTCAATTCATAGACAGAGTTTGAACACTTGACTGCCTACACTCAGTCCCCATCTGTTACTCACACCATTGCCAATACATAGGCCAGTGTGCCAATGGCTCTGCACATCCATGGTTCTAACAGGGCAAGCAGGATACCTACATGCCTCTACCCAAGCAATATGGTACCATGTCTCCTTTGAAAAGTGTAACTACCTAAAATCAACACCATGAATTTATATTTGCTTATTCTTTTCTTATTATTTGTAGAATGTATGCTATGTGACCTTCGTACAAGGAGCTTGGGGTTCAGGCAAAACAAAAACAGTAAAATAAGATTCTATGGAACAAACGGGTCAAATATATAATCGAGAAAAATAAAACAACTTAGCAAGGAGAAAAAAAGATCAAAAGTATGAAAGGATAAGATTTAAATAAGCGTTTTTAGACTATTCTAACTGCGGCCTATTGATTTAGATCCTTTGGTCTAATGATTGTTGTAAGAGATACAATTGGTAATCTAAACCACTAGTTCTTAGCATATTAGAATTCCCCAGGGAATTTTTGTATAGGTATCACCTAGTCTTCAGACCAATTAAATTAGAATCTCTGGGATGGAAGTAGGCATCAGTTTGTTTGTTTGATTTTTTGTGTGTTTTTAAGTACTCCTGGGGATTACAATGTACCAAAGGATGAGGTATCAATGTGTGAAGCACTGTAGTTTCTACTATAGCTCATTCACTGTGCTGCACGAAAGAAAGAAGTATCCCTAAATTTACATATGCAGAAAGATGACTTTAAAGATGGAAAAGTTTGCCTAAGGTCACATAGCTCATAGGCCTTAGAGCAGAGGCTCAGAGCCAGGGCCCTCTACTGAGTTACATTCTAAGATGCTCTTAAGCATCTAGGCAGGATCTCTGAGGGACTGGCTGAGTGGGGACAGAGGTGGACCTAGGAACTCAGGAGAGCCGTTATAATAAACATTGCTTCACACCCATCTGCCTCTAGGGTTCCCACTATTTAGAAATTTCTTTTGGTTACACCAAAGTCACAACCCCCCTCCCAAATAATAATCAGTGTTACTGCTATTACAGCTACTGATGCCTGTGAACCTGTTGCATATAAGATTCTGCCTTCATTGCTTCACATGCATGACTTTGACTCTGCCTTACATTCTGCAAGACAGAATTCAAAACACCCATCAAACAGTGGATGAAAGAGAGGTTTTTATAGGTAAGGTAACTTTCCTAAGGTCATATTCTTAGTAAACGGCAGTGACATGATATGAATCTGCTATATGCCTTTTTAAAATTTTTATATTATGTTGTCCAAAGAAGTTAAATATTTTAACATAACTATTATCAATTATGAATTTAGCTAAGAGTTTTGTCATTGGCTAATGTCATAAAATATGAGACAGGTGAATTAAATGCAAGGATGTGGGGGCGATGTGATGGTTTTGAAATATGTCCACCAATTCTTCAATATTTCTCCCTTCAACAGATGAAGTTTAATTTTCCTTTTTTGGGGTGTGAGTTGGACTTGGTGACTTGCTTCCAATGACTAGACCGTGGAGGAAATAACAGTGCTATGACTCCCAAGACTCATTGATAAAAGGCATCACTCACTTTGGGAAGAGCCAGTGGCCCTATCAAAAGGCCTCCTGCCAATAGCCATGTGAATGAACCATTTGGACGCAGATCATTTAGCCCCAGTCAAACCTTCACGTGACTAATTACCCCATCAAAAGCTTGACTAAGACCGCATGAGAGATCTTGAGCCAGAAACACCTTGCTAAGCTACTCCTGAATTTCTGACCCACAGAAACTGTGAAATAAATTTTTTAAAAATACGCTTTATCTTAAGCCGCTAGGTTTTGGAGTTCTCTGTTATATAGCAAAAGATAACAGATGGAAAAAAATGGAGGGAGACAGATAATACATGTCCAGATTATGGGACTCAATGATGCACAAGAATGAACAATCCCAAGCACCCAGAGATCCCAGGCGGTACTGGGTCACTGCACGAGGACATGGCAAATGGTGGGTATCAAGAAAGGGTGAGAAGAGTCATCAATTATTTTGAAGGAAAAAAGAAATACCAGTTTAAGGGTGAATTCCTTTTCCTGGGTTATCACATAGTTTGACAGCACTCTATGACATACTAAAAGGCACCCAGGACATGAAGCCATAATGCATCATCCAGTCTAACAATTTACTTACTAGCAAGATATGACTACTAAATCACAGAGGATCGAAGACATCCCTCAATGTGTGGAAACATAAAGCAGGGAAGTCAAAATCATTTGCAGCAAAGTTTGTGTTTCTAAAATTGGTGTGGATTCAGAAGTAGTCCTCTTTGGATTATTATTGTAAAGGTTGAAACAGCAGGACTTCTAAAGTCCTTTTTCTATTTTACATAGTTCAAAAAAGTCACAAGAATATGATGCAGTTAATGTGGACTGCTTTGACCTGAGTGAAGAATGACATGAAACTGACCTTTACCTATTTACTTTCAGCCCTTTACCCATTTACCTTAAGAAAATAGTATTTATATCTTAATAAAAAACTGCATTTACTACAAAGAGATACAGATATTTGAGGTTTGGTGTTTCAGTTTTCTTTGTTCAGGTTTTCAGTTGGGGAATGTCCAGATTCTAGACTCAAGCCTCCTCTGAATTCCATATACTGTGTTCTAATAAGTCTGTTAGGGAAACACTGGGGAGATAACAGGATATACTGATTTTGTTCTTGCCAGTAAATCACCTCCCCAGGTATTTATCCTTATAATAAAAATGCCAGCTGGGTGGCAAGTCTCTATGCCAAGAAAAGGTTGTATTTTAGCCCTCTTGTGCATTCAGTACAGATTTTAAAATCACAAGGAAGAGGAAAAAATAGAATAAACTCCTGCTGAATAAAGGATAATACAATGGGGAAAAGAAAATAATTTGGAACTATTCTTTGTAATGTATCTCTGGCATTGCAGTTGATGCTGTAAAGAGCAGGTGCATCATGTTTGCTTAAGAAAATGAATTGATCACATCAGTGATTGATGATCCAATCTCTGTTTGCCCGATTGGTTAATAGAACTCTCTTCACTTGGTGATCATTTGTAACACAAATCTTTCAAAAATATATATAAATGTCTGTGGCAGGACTTGACAAAATTTAAAAACAAAGATAAGGCTCCCTTTTGTTATGTTTCTTAAGACCTCCATATTCTCATAACCTCTAAATCTTTTTACCATGAATGAAAGAAGGAAAGAACAGAAATGTGTTGAAAAATATGATTGGAGAGGATAAGGGAATATAAATAAGGTGTTTTTGTAAAAAAAAAAAAAAAGTTCAGAGTTCCTGACGTGGTGGCACAGTAGGTTAAGGATCGGGAGTTGTCTCTGTGGTGGTATGGATTCCATCCCTGGCCTGGAGCAGTGGGTTAAAGATTTGGCATTGCTGTAGCTGTGGTGCAGGTGCAACTATGGCTCAGATTCAATTCCTAGGAACTTCCCTATACCACAGGTATGGCCAAAAATGAAAAAGAAAAAAGAAAGAGCTTTGGAGAATGTTCTGGAATACCTTTTTCATTTCCTTGTGGCTAGAGTCCTTGGTCTTCATCTATAAGTCAATAACATCACTGTGATTAACCCATGTATGGCCTCAGAAAGAAGGGACTGAAGAAGATCAGGTTCAGTGATCTGTGTCTGAACAGCAAGTCAACTGAGAGCTTATTCGGTTTTGCAGTCAGGTATCTTCACCCTGTGCCCAAGACCAGTCTCCACTGGGTTCACACTCATGATACTTGAGTTCTTTCTGTATTTAGAACCTAAAAAGCAAAGCACTGCCTCACTTTGCCTATATTCCCACTTCCAGTGACTATAGATGTCTGTTCCTTAGCATTGCCTGTTCATGAATTCCCCATCAACACTGGCTCCTCCTCTCAGGACAAGGCACAATTCATTTTTCTTGTGTCAATATTCTCAGCTAGCCAACAGACTTAACAAGCGCAAGCTGTCAGTAGCTAGCTTTTCGATAAAAGCTAGAATTATCCTAATCTCATCCCCTCCCACACCTGCATCGCATTTCTTTACTTTCAGATCTTACCCCATTTTATTTTATTTTTACAGCCATACCTGCAGCATATGAAAGTTCCCAGGTTAGTAGTCTACTCTGAGCTGAAGCTGCAAGCCTACACAATAGCACAGCAACACATAATCCAAGCCACATCTGCAAACTACGTCACAGCTTGCAGCAATGTAGAAACCTTAACCCACTGAGCAAGGCCAGGGATCAAACCCAAATCCTCATGGACACTGGGTCTTGGGTTCTTAACCCGCTGAGCCACATTGGGAACTCCAGGTCTTACCCCATTTTAGAGTGCCTCATTCCGCCAATATTACGGCAAGCCATTTCCTGAGATACCACATTTTCCTTAGTCAATGTGAAGTAATGGAATTCAAACCAAAGTCTCATTTTCTCACAAAATAAACAGGGAAAAGCTTTCATCTTTAGTCCATCAAACATAAAATCCTGAGGCAAATTTGTCTTTAAAAAAAGTTAGTACTGTTTAAAAGAGGGACTTTGATTGATTAATTGATTCACCAGTCCCAAATAGCAATGACATTTCTAAAGACTGTAAGGCATCTTCAAATACCGGGTTGTGCGTATCTCTGGAGATTCACAAGACCAGGAGAGCTGTCATACCACTGACTCAATTCTACATGCTTTGCTGGTTTGCTAGTTAACAGTTATGCAATATATATTTGCTCACTCTCCATGCAAAGATTGACACATAAGAGTTTTGCATTTGATGGGAAAGAAATCCTTAAGACATAGAAAAATACAATTTAAAACAAACTTTTATCTGAAAAGTGGCATCCTCATCCTCTTTCATTAACAATTCCTTCTTTATGTTTTGTTTTGTTTTGTTTTGTTTTTGTTTTTGTTTTACCCAAGTTCCCAGGCCAGGAGTTAAATCAAAGCTGCATCTGAGGTCTGTGCCACAGCCACTACAACACTGGATCTGAGCCACATCTGAAAACTACAGCACAGCTTGTGGCAACACTGGATCCTTAACCCAATGAGTGAGGCCAGGGATCAAACCTGCATCCTCATAGAGACAATCCTGAGCAACACTGTGGCTTTAAGCATGTGGAACTGAATGATATCACCTATTTACAGAAATATAAGAGAACGTGCAGGAAGAATAAAAGAGGAGAAGAGTGGAAGAGAGGCAATGGGAAAAGGAAGGAACAGGAGGCATTCACAGATTTAAAGGTCAGCTAGTAGAAAAGAACATCAAAGACAAGGGGACTGATAAAATGTTTTTTTTTTTAAATGTGCATGATGTCTAGAAGGGCAAGAGAGGAGAATGATTCAAAGTGGAAAAAGTAGGCAACCGTATCAAACACCTAAAAGATGGGATAAGATGAAGGCAAAGAAGTGGCCATTAGATTTGGTAACATGAAGATCTTGACAAAAAGAACAATTTCTTTGATGCAGTGGGAAAAAAACAGACTGGAAGTAGCTCAGAGAGTGAATAATATATATAAGAAATGGAGTTGATGTAGAAACATCAAAAAGGTTATGATATGGAGGAGAACAGAGATGAAGGGTCAGAGTTAAAGGGAGTCCAAAGGAAGGCTTTGGGCTATTTTTTTTAAGATTTTGAAGACTATTGATACATTAATGGAAATAATTCAGTAGGGACAGAATAGTGACACATAGAAGATGCCCCAAATGAAGGAGCACAGAAATCTTTGTAAAGGACTAAATGTGTGATATTCAGATCACAAGGGAAGAAAGCGGGGGGAAGGGAAAAAAGCCATTTTCATGATCCTCCCACTGCAGTTTTGGAAGAGCTCTCTGGACAGACCCTAAGCCCTTCTACAACCTAAGGTTAGAATTAAAATCCACACCTTAACCCTCCTATCTTTCTTCCATGGACTTATATGTCTCTAGTCTATATTCTAAGATGTGGTAGAAAAGAGTTACAATAAACTACTTATCCCAGTGAAATTAGTATTTTTTCAGCTTTTATTTCATTGATTGTACATTACAAGATGGTAGCCCATCCAATTTATCATCATAGGAACAAATGTATTTTACTTTGTTTTTACATATTAAGGTTAACTATACATTTTAGGAGACACTGAAAGGGTAGAGTGAATTTGTAATAAATGCCAGATTAGGTTGACTTCAGAAGTCAACCTAAGTCACCTTAATCTCACGAAACATGGGTCTGATGTGTCTAATAACAGCAACTCTCATTATGGAAAGCCTGGTTCCAAGAAAGTCAAACTATTACACAAATATCTAGAAAAGAATTTTGAAGAGTATTTTGATCATATCATTTATAATTTTGAGTCCTGTTCCGAAAAACTTCAAACTTTTTCTTCAGTGTAAGAGATCAATAAACATGAAATTCCCTGAAAGAGTATAACCATTTCCCTTTTATAGATGTATAACCCACATTCTCATGGATGCTAGTCAGGTTCTTAACCTGCTGAGCCACAACAGGAACTCCTGTACATTTTCCATAATCTCTCTTTGATTTTTTTACATGAGTTTCAGAAAAAGGTCCTATTTCTGCATATTTTAATAAGTGGGTTATAACACATGATAGAATAAGGCACTAAGAGTCAGAGATCCAGATTTAAATCCAGGTTTTGCCATTTACTAATTACACAATTTCACAAAATTCTTTAATGCTTTCCTGAACTACATTTCACTTATCTATTCAATGAGATTCTAAGAATTTTCCTACCTAGTATATTAACATTATTATATGGATCACATAAGGATTTGTAATACTATATGATGCTCAAATAAGATTGGCAAGAGAAAGGGGAAAAGGAGTTCAACAGAAGAGACAAAGAGACAATAATGAGAGAGAATTTTTAAAACCATAGAATGCTATGCTATTGTATGGCATAATTATAAGTAAATAAAGTTCAGGCTAAGTTACCACTGAATTATACAAAGAAGTTTTCCATTTCATTAGAGCTCCTAGGCTAGAAATGTTATATTCGTATTTTCTAGGGATCCACAAATCAAGACATCTTAAGACACCAAAAGTTCGGATAAGGAATGGATAACCAGAGGCTGCTGTCAAATGTGTAACCTTGTGTGCATTGTTGCACCTCCCTGATTTATACTGATTTATGGTTTTGCACATTGTATTATAATTACTAAGTAAAAATACCAAAAGTGGTATGTTAAAATTAATAAAATTATAAGACACTTATTTTTATACCAGAAATAACTGCAGTTCCTGCACATCTTTTATTTAAAGGATGAGAACATTTATTTAAGGAAAGGAAAGAAAAACCTTAAGTACAATGGCAACTAAGATGGCAAATCAAACAAGATGAAATTGCTTCCGAAGCACTGATCTTTTAATTAGAGACAATGTCAAAATGCAATGTGTTCTCTTAGCTTCATTATTCTGAATCTGTTTCTTGTTTCCCAATAAACTGAAGAAATAAACAGTGATTTTTAAAATTAATTATGTGGTGCAATTTTCCTCCAGGAAAACCAATATAGCTTAATTTTCATTAACTATATTGTAAATTGCATTACTCTTTTGGAAAACATTCAAGTGTGCTTTTATTTATAAACCAATAGATGGGAACAGTAATAGATTTAGATTGTGTCTGGCCACTTTCAAAGGGGGCTTCTTATTTGAAAAAAAACTAAGTAGAATGCACCAATGGTGTTTTTCCTTCTAAACTTTATAAAATAAAAAAACTCAATATATGCTTGAAGCCAGAAATAGTGGCATCCAGGGTTAAACTGCAACATTCAGGATGCTAATTAGCTAACCATGACTGTATATATAATGAAAGATATTAAGCTTTCTCTAAGAACATTGCAACTTAAAATTCAAATAACCAACATTATGGGATAATTGGGAAATATGATTAACTGATTTAAACAGTACTGAAAATACAGCACAATTCCCTTACAACAGGAAGAACAAATATATTCTATAGACAAATGCCAAAATCAGAATTAGCACATAGTCAAGAAAGGAGGTGACTAAGAGTACATGGGTAACCATTTTGAATAAATCGCTTTAAAGCGAGTCACAATGTGAATGAAGATAATTACATAGCCCCCAACTCTGCTCATGTTTTTTCTCTTTCAATTGCAAATCCCCTCAGCTGTCATGTTCAGTTGTTTCTTTGAGATGTTACTATACATGGTAACAGATGAATTGGCTCTTCCGTGATTTTATAAATGATCTTAGCTCCCATAGCAAACGCATTAAGCTTAGGTGAGGAAAGCCTTGACCCTTGGGTGCTTGCATGCAGTTTTCTACTGCAGACAATCTTTAAAATGCTCTGTAGAAAGATCTGAAAAGACATCAAAATATTCTGAAATTCAGAAGGAACCAAGGTGTCCCCTGCCTTTTCACTGTGTATATGGATTGTGCATTTATACAGAAGAATAACTAAATAAATGATTTAACAAGTGATTCCCAAGAAGGTGCATTTTAATAGGAATAGCTAATTTAAAAGAATCTTTTGGTCCTTTAGAATGTCCCAAATAATTATGTATTACCGTCTTAACAATAAGAAAATCAAGAACAAAATGAATTAAATCAGTATAAAAATGGATTAGTGCACAAACTAAAGGAGATGGTCAAGAGAATATTGCAGGCAAAAATTTCAAAGCAGAAAAGTAATTGAACAGAACTATAAACAAGCACCATGGTGAAATAAAAATCATAATCAATCTGCCTGACAGGAATGTATACTTGTAACTGCAAGAGAGCTGCAGTGACTTGTATCTATCTTACCAGCTGCTAATAAGTGGGACGATGATAAAGGCTAAGAAAAGCAAGATTTCTGGGATAAGATTAGAGAATGGTTTATCCCACATAAGAAAACAATGGAAAGAAAAATAGAGTAAATCTAATTTACTAGAATCTAATACAAGGTGGCTCATTTCAGTACTGAATGAGATACTCCAATTATTTTCCTCTAAGACTACATATTAAGTTCTTCTGATTTGACATAGGTATTGCTGAAAGTGCAATCTATCAAAATGAAGTCAAAGTAGGCCCTCTGGCAGAGGCAGATAGAAAAAAACTGCCAAGTTCCTTGCAATAAGGATGCTCTCTTATTCATCCTGATACTCTTTGCATATAACGCTGTGGGGAAAGCAGTAGGTGTTTAACATATGCATGCATCTTTAAACTTTATGTTTAAGTGGAATCATCTACAGAGTATGTTTGCAGAATAAGTTATGAGAGATAAAAAAAGTTTTGAATGTTACCTAAATCATTTCTAGATGAAACATATACAAATAAAACAAAAATATTAATTAGGTACATACTTTATTCATGAATTTACTGGTTGCCACCAAATGTTCTTAAAAGGAAAGGCATTTTATATGTGTTAATTTTGAGAAATAAGGAATCTGGGTTCCAGAGACAGTTAATAATTTAAGCAGAGTATTAAAAGTAAAGGAGTTTGAAAAGAATTCATGACTGCTGGGAACCAGAAACCATATTCTATCCACTTTATCATTCTAGTTTACCAAGATTATCCATAACTCTGATTTTTTGTAGTTTAAAGTTTTTCTTTCCTATGTCTTCTTCATGAGTATTTATTATATTTTACGTTTCCTTCCCTTCACACTTTCCCTCAAGTATGAATACCTATTATATAATGGTTTAACTTTAGTCAAGCTTGTTTCTTCATAGACTAGATTTTTAAAAAGCCATCAAAGAATAGTTATAGGTATATGTCATAGCTTAATCACTTTGTCACACAGCAGAAATAATCACAACATTGTAAATCAACTATACCTCAATAAAACGTTAAAAAATGACAACAGTCATCAAAAAGACACAAGAAAGGACATAAAAACATGTAAAACAAGGACAATTTAATATATCATAAACAAAATTTTTGTACCCAGAATTTAAAAAAAATAAATAATAACAGAAAACTATGACCTATTTAAATAGTAACTGAAAAAAGTTTTATCTCCATATTTTTGTAGACTCATATTTTAATTGACTCACAGTTGTTTTTCTGATAACATTTATTACCTTGAGTCCATTTTATATTTTTATGGAAATTGTTTTAAAGCACCATCCTCTCAACAAAGAAAGGAAAGATAGATGATTCAGCAGTTTCCAGTTTCTACACATAATTGAAGCCAGTTAACTGTGGCACCAAATAAACAAGTCTGTTTCCCTTGAAGCAGGTCTTTGCAAATACTGGACTTTACAAGTACACATACAGCAGGCTTTTCATTTGCAAGAGGATTAGAACAATGATCAGAGCTTTGATAAATATTGGAAAAATACAAAAATTCACAATAAATTTGTAAGTAGCTCACTGAGCATTACATTTCTGAATTATTATGTGCCATCTGTGACAGCTGAAGAGGGAAACATGAGAGGTGAGGGAGGCTGACCTGTTTGGAAGTATGTATGGTAGTGACCACCAGAAGCAGAGTCAGCCTCAGTTCCATTTTTCACTTCTTTGGGACTTAGAAGGGTACAGAGATAAATATGATCTTTCAGAGTGATCAAAATTTTCTTTGGGTCTCAAAGGCCTTAAGACTCTGTTCCAGTGTAATTACTTTATTGTGTGAAACAGGAGGCATCTAGTTGTGGCCTTTCATTGTCACCACCCAGCTACCTCTTGCAAGCCGTCAGCTATCTCATCTATCAAGCAATAGGTATCAACAGACCTTCATCTATATCCTTAAAGAATATGCACATTTTTTGTGAGGTAGATCAAAATGTATCATCACTAAAGTCATATAAGATTTGTTAGGTTGGGAAAAATATTAATGATGACATTTGTTAATATAAAATGATCTTTCATATGTTTTCTTCAATTAGGTTATCTCATTTGGCTTCTTTCTTTCTTTTTCTATATTCCAAGAAAGGGAGGCAGTATAATACAGTCATTAACAGCATTGACCCTGGAGTCAGACTCCCTGGTATGAATACAGCCCTGCCCGTTAACTACTTATAAACTCTGGTAAAGTCACTTAATCTCTCTGTACCTCAGTTTCCTCATTTATAAAGTGGGAATAGCACAAGTACTTCCTTATAGGGAGGTCATGAGGATTAATGAAGGTAGCACATATAAAGCCCTAGAACAGTGACGCCAAAACTAGGTCAGTAAGTATCAGTAGGAACAAGTTTAGCACTGGATCAGATACTTGTTTTTAAAATTAAATGTAATTATTACATGTTTCTTCACAAAGAATACCATGACCTTAAGGTTATTTATAACTGAACATATCCTGCCTTCAAGCTCTAAATGACAGTGACTATATTATAAAGGGCCTTTTGAAATACAATTCATATTTTTATTTCTTTGAATCTATGCTTAGAAAATATAACAAATTTGGGGGGGTTGGCCAGATGGTAGGTTTTTGGGTCACAGGTTGGTTGGTTAATTAATTGATTGGCTGACTTTAATAATGATGTTTTATTAAAGAATCGTACTTCCCATACAAATTTTACACATCTGATAGGTTATGTTCTGATATTTAAGAACATGATTGGCAGTAACATGAACTATAAATCAATTCTTAAATAATGTTGGTAAATAACCAAATGTTTCTAAAATATAACTCCTTCCTCCACAGTTCCACATTAAAGCGCTTTTCTTTCTAGGCTACTGAGAACCCTCAAGGCCAGATCCAGACTCCATGGCTCAAGAGTACAAAGACTTCACTAGTCAGGACCTTCTCTCCCTGGTTCTCTAGCCCTATCTCTCAACGGTTCATGTTCTTAATCCCTGGTCCATGGGAATCTATGTCTGCTTCTCCCTCTACCTGAATGCTCCTGTCCACTCCTTTAACCTGGCCAATTCTGACCCATTCCTGAGGACACAGCTCAAAGCCTCTCTGGTTTTGGTGTTCCTCCTATGGGCTCTTTTGGCAGCACTCTGTGCTCATCTCCATCAGCACTTACAACTGTATAGTAATTTTTGGTTTAAGTGTCTCCCTCTGGGAGTTCCTGTTGTTGTACAGTGGAAATGAATCCAACTAGTATCCATGAGGATGCAGGTTCGATCCCTGGCTTTTCTCAATGTGTCAGGGATCCAGTATTGTCATGAGCCATGGAATAGGTCACATACATGGCTTGGATCTTGCATTGCTGTGGCTGTGGTGTAGGCTCGCAGCTGTAGCTCTGATTCGACCCCTAGTCTGGGAACCTCCATATGCTGCAGTATGGCCCTAAAAAAAAATAAATCAAAAGTGTCTCTCTCTGATAATAGTTCTTAAGCTCCACTGTGACAGATGATGTGGTTTTTGTGTCTTATTATCACAAAAACATTATACCTACTTTTATTGAGTTCTCAGTGAAAGTTTGTTGAATGAATTAGAGATCACCTACCCTGGTCTGGGTTAAAAATTTAAGAGAAGAGCCTGGGACTACTTGTCCTACCAGAAACTGAGGATGTATCAGTGACTACTTGGATCATTTCAAAGGACCTAGGAGCAAAATCAGATTCCCTTTGGCTAAAACAAGATAAATTAAAAAGTGTAAAGAATAATAACACCAAAGGATTGAAAAATATCAAATATAAGATCCATGAGGTTATAATGGCATGTAAATACAACTCAACAGTCATCTCCAGAGAATTTTAAAGAAACAAACTATTATGCTTATAACTTATAATTAAAGGAGAGAATCAGGCTTTCCTGATTCCTGTACAAAATGTGCATCAAACATAAACAAACGATGCAGTAAGATTATTCTCTAGAGAAGAATTCTAGCTATTAAATGAAAAAGGAATGTTAGAATCTTACTCTTTTGCAATACTTGTTGCATATACAATAGTATATGTAATAATTATCAGTGACAATTAAAACATTGGGTGAAGACAATAGGGAACTTTGTAATAGATGAGTCAAGCCAATCACACATAAACCTATGGTTCAATCTTAACATCATAATGAAGAGATACTAAACGTGATGGGTTTCCTAATGTGGTGCAAAGGGAGGGACAACATTCTGAATGAAGTATTCTTGCCAAAACAGCAAATCTGGATCTAATCAAACTTCTATGCCTAGATACAGTTTATAGGAAATAGGGGTCAGAGGAATGTTTGAGTAGTCAGCAAAATACAGAATGTGGGAAGTTATACAGGAAAGTAACCTAGTTTCTTTAACAAATAATGTGCAAATGGAAAATGGAGGGGAGAGTTTATAGTTGAAAGGATTTTTTTTTGTCTTTTTGTCTCTTTATGGCCACACCTGCTGCATATGGAGGTTCCCAGGCTAGGGGTCCAATCAGAGTTGTAGCTGCCAGCCTACACCACAGCCACAGCAATGCACAATCTGAGCCACATCAGTGACCTACACCACAGCTCATGGCAATGCCGAATCCTTAATCCACTGAGCGAGGCCAGGGATTGAACCCACGTCCTCGTGGATGCTAGTCGGGTTTGGTAACCACTGAGCCATGATGAGAACTCCAAAAGGAATTCTTTTTTGGGGGGGGCTGTGCCCACAGCACATGGAAGTTCCCTGGACCAGTGTTCTAACCCATACCACAGCAGTAACCCAAGCCACAGCAATGACAGCTCTGGGTACTTAACCACTAGGTCAGTAGGGAATTTCAGATTTATATTAATAAAATGCAAAGTGAGGGTCTTATTTGGATCCAGATTCTAAAATTCTAACCATATATGTATGCATGTATGAATATGTGTGTGTGCATGCATATTGAATTTGATGTTGACTGGTATTTGATTGGAAGTTATAAAATTTCTGCTAACTTTTTAAAAATGAGATGATTACATCATAGCAGTACTTTTTTAAAGAATCCTTATCTTCTACTGTTACATATATGTGAACTACATGATATATGGAATTTGCTTCAAAACAATCCATCTAGGATAGAGTGCTACGTAGAAGTATAAATAAACGAAGTTTGGCCATGTACTAATAATTACTGTTGACCCTGAATGTGGGTGATGGGTACAGTAAAGTACATCACCTATTTCTCTCTACTTTGTTTTTATTTTTGTTATTGTTGTTGTTGTTTGTTTGTTTTGGCCAAGCCTGAAGCACATAGAAATTATAGAGCCAAGGATCAAACCCACGCTACAACAATGACAACACTGGATCCTTAAGCTGCTGAGCCACCAGGGAACTCCTATTCGCTCTGTTTTTGTCCCCTTTGGAAATTTACATAATAGAATGCTTAAAAATGAAAAATATTATGAAGGCACATAATGAAACACAATAATTCCTGTTGAGGTTTGATCCATTAAGTCATTGAGCATCCCATCCAGAAACCTGTTTCTCTCTCTCCATTCTGTTCCTCGGTGGCATTTTTGTAATCATCCCACTTTTGTATATATTCTCTCAGTATTGGTTGTGCGCATTGTTTAAGGTAAGTCAGAGATGATTCATAATTTGCAAGACATTTTCTGTTTTACTAGTTTTTAAGTCTTTTTTTCTGATTTACTGAAAATAATCTGTTTGAAAACAAAAAGGAAGTGGAGATTCCGTCGTGGTGCAACGGAAACTAATCAGACTAGGAACCATGAGGCTGCAGGTTAGGTCCTCGCTCAGTGCGTTGGGGTCTGGCATTGCTGTCAGCTGTGGTACAGGTCACAGATGCGGCTCAGATCTGGTGTTGCTGTGGCTGTGGCATGGGCTGACAGCTGGAGCTCCTGTTGGATCCCTAGCCTAGGAACCTCTCTATGCTGTGGGTGTGGCCCTAAAAAGCAAAACAAAAAACAAACAAACAAAAAAAAAGAAACAACTGCACTTGTATACTTACTTTTTAATTTTTCTGGTTAAAATACTGTCTTTCTGGTCACAATACTGTCTTTATGGTCCTAATAACTTTTCAAATCTAATATCTAATTTTAATCTAATCTAATTTCATATTTCAGGTGGACAATTCATAATGTACAAATAAAGAAAACTGTGCTGTGGACTGCACTGAAAGGGTTGATACCCCTGTTGTTTCCTGAGATCTATATTTGGAGGCCTTTCCTATCTTTTTTTTTTAATAGCTTATTTATTTATTTATTTTCACTTTTTAGGGCCTAACCCATGGTGGATGGACATTCCCAGGCTAGGGGGTGGAATCAGAGCTACAGTTGTCAGCCTATACCACAGCTCGTGGCAACGCTGGATCCCTGACCCACTGAATGAGGCCAGGGATCATACCCACATCCTCATGGATACTAGTTGGATTAGTATCCCCTGCGCCGCAACCAGAACTCCTATTTTTTTTTTCTTTTTTGAGCACACCTGCGGTATATAAAGTTCCTGGGCTAGGGATGGAATCCTAGTCTGAGCTGGAGTATGACTTATGTCACAGCTGCAGCAATGCTGCATGAACCACACTGTACCACAGCGGGAACTCTGAGGTTTTGTATCTTAAAGCCAATGGAAACTTGTATCATGTTCCTGCCAACCTGGAGTTTTCATATATAACTCACATAGGAACTCCAAGATTAATACAGCTGATGAATTTGCATAATGATTGACATTCTCAACTCATCCTACCATCAGTTGTAGTTCATAGAACACCATCAAAACCCAATAGTTGAAAATATCCATCCCCAACACATATTCAAAATATGGGCGCCACTACCACCAGACGATTAGCTAAGACAAGGCCTCTGTGACTCTTATTTTCAGGCTTATGGATAAGATGATTAAATTAATATGAACCCAAGTTTTCTTTTGTTACAAAGTGGATGTAGAAAAGACTCAGAAAAACTGACTAAAAATGTTGACGCCAATCTTAAAACATAAACAAGAGGGGTGTGTATGTTTTTACCAGAGGGATGTATTTTGTAAAAAAGTTACATTTTGATTCCAGAAGATTTTTATTATCTTGGCTTCACTACACACAGAACATGTGGGAATTGTCTGCTTGAAAGCTTTAGCTAGATGCTCTATCTGATGGCCTCAGATTGATTCTTATATTGAAAAGTCTGAAGGAAGTTAGTGCACGCCACATGGCAGGCTGCTTGGCATAAACTGCCTAAGACATCTAATCTTCCCATGGGAAAAAACCAAAAAAAAAATATATTGGATCAGGATCCCACATTGATTTTGCATTACAGGATAAAAACTTTTCCCTTCAGCATACTGCTTCTCACAACTGACTTTAAGTGTTTTTGGTTTGACCTCAAGCTTCTGCCATGATAATGTGACTCCATCCCAGGGTTTTGTTTTGTTTTGTTTTTGTTTGTTTTGCTTTTTGGTTTTTTTTTTTTTTTCAGCATACAAGCTGCCAGGCACAATTATTTCTGACAACAGGTCCACATTTGTCTCAGTCGTTATAGTATTTGTGGACAAGGATTTCATCCAAGCTGTCATCACTATAACCTCATCTGTTTTAAAGAATGTTTAGGATGAAAGGATGGTACAGACTCCCAAAGATCCCTTGAAGTGGATTTCTGAAGATAGTGACCAATCATTCTTGCTTAGTTTTTCATTCACTGATATGATACAGGTATTCACTAAGAGGTGCTGGTCATGTTGACTGCTAGTGAGGTTAACTTTTGTAACTTATCCAAACCATCACTACAGAGCATAATTGAGAATTTATAAAACAAATAAAGTATTCTCCATATTGCTCTGACTGGATGTATTAATCATTCTTTTCTTTGAAAACAAATGCACTTCTATTACTGTAGTTGTTCTTTGCTGGAACTTAATTCAGTTCTTGCCTCTGCAAGTTGAACCTGGATAACTGCCATTCCTGTGAAGTCACATAGCACCCTGTGCTTAGCACTCACTACCCACATTGTAACGAGTGTTTCATTTGTATGCCATCCTGGATTGTAAACACTATATGAGTATAGTAAATGCCTTTTCTCTCTCTCTCTCTTTTTCTATTTAGGGCTGCACCTGGGGTATATGGATGTTTCCGGACTAGGGGTCCAATCGAAGGTGCAGCTGCAGGCCTACCATGGCAATACCAGATCTGAGCTGCATCCACAACCGATGCCACAGCTTGCTGCAATGCCAGTTTCTTAACCTGCTGAGCAAGACCAGGGATCAAACATTCATACTCACAGACACCATGTTAGGTTCTTAACCTACTGAGCAACAATAGGAATTCCTGTCTTTTCTCTTAATTCTAGCTCTAATGCATAGAATGGGAACTGACACAAAATAGACCTACAAGGGCCAGATTACAACTAGCCCTGTAGGCCAGGCTTCTTCAAGCTGGTTTCTAAAGCTAATCTTCTTGACAGGGTGGACAAGCTTGTTTTTAAGCTACAGCTCTTACAGTCAATTCCTTAAAGAAATCCCACTTAAGGCAAAAGGCCCACCTGAGACAATACTATGGGTAAGGAGGAGAAGAAGTAAACAACCCCAAATAAGAAGCTTGTCCCCGAATGGTCCCTGCACGTGTGGACAAACAGCCCCAAATAAGGAGTTGTTTTTCTGTGACTACAAGGTCTTTGCCTTAAGACACAAATGAAAGTGCCCTCAGGGTAAAATATCTCCGGTTGGAAGGGACTGAGGAAGCAATAAAAATCCATCTGCAGCACTTTTTTATTGAGTACAGATCACAAAACGGTGAATGATAAACCAGTATGCTAGCTCATGGTCCCAAATTTTGAGTGTTTGTCATACTCAGTATATACATTTCCCTTATATATGAGCATATCTTGGGTAACAGAGACTCGTGAATCTGCAATGCTTCTCCTTCCAGGGGTCCTTCATTATGATAGGAGTATCTTTCCTTAAATCATCTTGATTTTTTTTTGTTTTTAACGAACGTAGATTGAATATGTATTATGTGTTAACAGTAGCTTTTTAAAGAGGACTGATATCCCACCATCTCTGAATTTAAAGGACATTCCTTGGGAAAAATTTAATATAAACAATTACAATACAAAGTATTTATATGCCATATGTATATGGTATATAACCCAAAAATGCTTATGAGGAAGTGACCAAAATCCCAGAGAAGGTTTAATGGAGATTATAGCTTTGATCTCATAGACAATTTCACCCGATAGGTATGGGGAGAGGCAATTCCTACGAGAGAGAACAGTGTAAACACAGACGTAAGGCAAAGCACATAGATTGTTCAGAGAATGGTAAACACTTTGATGTAATTGGATTGTAGATTGCACAGCATATTGTACAGTCAGTGGAAATAATGAAGATAGCTTACAGGTAGCTTAAAGTTTACTTGGAATCAGATTCATTCATTGTCCTTCATAACTATAATTGGTCCCATCCGAAGCACCTGCCAAGTTTTATACACCATGACTCTGCCAAACCATAACTCTCAATCCTCCACCAAATTTGATTAGACTCGGAGTGATCACTTTATTCAAGAACAACCAACTCATAACCAGATAGCAACCTATGAGCTGGCATTTTACAAAAGGATCAAACTTGCCTTCACCATAATTTTAAACTGAAAAATACTGAAGAATAAGCTGATTTTCAGTAAGCTTGCATTATGAGGTAGTGTGTAGGTGCTGAGGATATCACGACAAGCAAACTCCACAGGAAGCAAGTACCATGAGTAATCTGGAGCTTTGAAGGAGAATAGAGGTGAACACAGGACAGGTTATACAAATGGAGAACAGCAAAGTACCCAGCACTAAAAAAAAAATGCTACAATCCCTCTCCAATAAGGTTCCTGCTTTTCTAGACAGCTGATTGTTTGACTTTATCTAACAACAAAGTAAATCAAATCAGAAGAGCCTTGTGTGTCATGAGGATGAGTCTGCTATTTAACTGGAGGTGACACTGAACTATTCACGGGATTTAAGCAAAACAAAAACAGGACCAAACTGATGGTACTGTTTCAGAGAAGTATTAGGACCATGGTGGAGTTGACTTTTGAGTCATTCTGCTGAAGATTCATCAAAATCAAAGAGAAAGCAAGCAATATTTTTTTCCTGTTTACCTTGTCTTGCTTCAGGGGATAACTCACTACTTCAAAGATTATGTAAGCCATGTGGGAGAGAGACTGTATTAGAATATCAGTGCTTCCTTTCCTTTTCAGAACCAACAGTTTACACATTTCAGTGACTGAAGTGAAGGTGAGTCCCAGTGATGCGATGTCGATAAAGATTGTCTATAAACTAAATTTCCAACAGAAGGAACTTAAAATAATTGCTTCATCTACATCAAGGAATGTGATGAATTAAATTCTAGTTAATGAAAAATTTGTGTAATTGCCAAAATTGGTATAGTTCATACAATTCTCAAATTTTGAAACCCTGGTCCGTATGTTTTATAGTAAATATATATTATTTTTATAATGGAAAGGAAGCAAAGAATTGTTTAAAACATATGTTTCACTTCTAACAAAATAGATTTTAAATCTTAGTTGTCTGGATAAATCTATATATGAGGCTAGGTAAAAAGTAATCTTTTAATATCAGCTATAGTTTTTCACCTGGTACAAGAACTTTGGTTTGGATCCAAAGAAGAGAGAATGGTTATAAAAAATACACTAGAGACAAAGAATCTAAGTTTCACACTAAGTTCCTGTATCCGTGTCACATGTGATTAGAGCCAGTTACTTTATTTCTCTGGGTTTCCATTTTCTGATATGTAAAATGAGGACTGGACAAAATAATCTCAAAATCCTTTCTGATTCTATGATTCTCTAAGCCTTTATATCATTATTACTTGGTATTACTATAATATTTTCCAAGTTTAACTTAAAAAGCTTATAAGCCACTTAAAATTACATAAAACCTCTCAAGCCTTTTAAAAGTATCCACAGAAAACCTTCAAAGCTTAAGAATTATGACTAATGAGGAGTTCCCACCATGGCTCAGTTGTTAATGAACCCGACTAGCATCCATGAGGATGCGGGTTCCATCCCTGGCCTCGCCTTGCTCAGGGTTAAGGATCTGGCGTTGCTGTGAACTGTGGTGTAGATCGCAGACACGGCTCAGATCCGGCATTGCCGTGGCTCTGGCATAGGCGGCAGCTACAGCTCCGACTCAGCCCCTAGCCTGGGAACCTTCGTATGCCATTGGTGTGGCCCAGAAAGACCAAAGGAAAAAAAAAAAAAAAGAATTAGAACTAATGGTCTAAACATGGAATGGCATGTTGAATTGTTTTGGTTTCTCTAGACAGAAACTTAGAGTACCTCAGTAGGAAAACATCAAGATTAAAAGTAATATATAACAAGTGAAAATATTTTCATGATTTTCAATAAATATTATACAAACAAAAAGTATAGAAATAATATAGACTGTTGCTTTTAAAGTCTGGTATTAAAGAGAGCCAATGAATTAAAGAAATAATTTATATGCCTATATGACACTTATTACTACTTTTTCAATATAGTCCCCTTATTGGCTTATCAGAAGATACAAATTTAGGTCATATATAAACACCTAGTGGAAATAATATATTTATCTGTAAAGCTCTACTTCTTAGAGATATAAATGCATACACATATTACTACATACCTCTATGTTACGTTCAAGTTTTTCTGAATTTTTTACTGTGAAGTCACAAAAATAAATTTGAAAAGAATAAAGTATGTATTTTTCAATTTGAAAATTCATT
Source organism: Catagonus wagneri (assembly GCA_004024745.2). Taxonomy (NCBI): domain Eukaryota; kingdom Metazoa; phylum Chordata; class Mammalia; order Artiodactyla; family Tayassuidae; genus Catagonus; species Catagonus wagneri. The sequence continues at coordinate 18,261,485 of PVHT021183726.1, read as the reverse complement.
CTAAAGTATAAGTGATAATAATAACTAAAACAAAATTTTGATACAAAATAGTGGGAAAACAAATCCATATTTCAATTCGGGGCATAGTTCATTTCTTGAGAAAACATATACATAAAGCTCTATTATCAACATTTCATTATAAAATTGTAAACTTATCTTTTTGAGGAAACACTGGGATCAGGCAAATTACACACATTTGTAGATACTGAAAATGTATAAATTTGCAAACAGTTATAATAAATAAAAAGTATAAAATTCTAGAGAAAATTTAGCTTAAATGAACCTGATAGCCCAAAAGTCATTCTATTTCTACCAAAATATATTCACTCAAGAGCCATAGCAAAATATAAATCCAAAAATGGTATTAAAAAAAATATGTTTTTTCCTAGTGCTTTTGAAGACTGCTGACTTGCAGAGATGACCAGCTTTGTCTGAGCTAAAAGGAGGATATGGGAGAAACCTCAGAAAAGTGATGAGTCAAAGTTCAGAAATGAATGAACAAATGGAAGGACACTTCAACAGAGACACATGGAAGAGACAACAGAATAACAGCAGGCACACACTGAATTATATAGCCAAGGAAGCTACAAGTAAGTACAATATAGCCAAGTTTCTTCTGATTTAAAATATTGTATAGAGAAATATGTACAAGGTAAAAGACCTTATAATGATTCTGGTTAAAGGTAAATAAGAGCCTTAAGGAGGAAAGCGGTCCCTTTTTACAAGTAAAGACTTTTGCCTTCATATCTACCCTTAGGCTACCATCCTAGCTTACATTCCTGGTTTATGAGCCTTCCCAGTCTCGTTCCCACACTCCTGTGATCACCTGCCATACATGAAATCTGTCATGAGAAAGCTCATACCTGAAATATGACTGATGCATTACACAATTTATTACCTCATCCTCCTCAAAACTCATGTGATGACAAATGAATATAAATGAGGATAAAGAGGAGGTAAGAATGGATGAAAAATTTCTACAAATTTTTGGAAACCAAAGAATATGTAAGAAATGAATAGAGTCAAGGAAACTACCCACATACTTGCTGAAGGGAGACCCTACACTTTGCAGCAAAATCTTAAAAGCCTCTGGGGGTGGGGGAGGTGGTCACTGAAAAAATGGGGACTGGTTTAAAGTCTTCATGAAGAATGATTGCCAGATACCCACCTTCACCCCTAGAAACCAAGATACTATCTGACATGGACTGAATGTTTGAGTCCCCCCCCCCCAGCAAATTCATATGTTGAAGTCCTGATTCCAAAAGTGATGGTATTTGGAAGTGGAGCCTTTGGGAGATAATTAGGTCATGAAGGTTGAGCCTTCATGAATAGGTTTAGTACCGTTGTCAGAAAACAGAGATTTCTCTCTCTCTCTGCCATGTGAGGATACAGCAAGAATCCAGTGATCTGAATACGAGGAAGAGGGACCTCACCCAAAACCCAAATATGCTGACACCTGGATCTCAGATTTTCAGCCTCAAAAACACAGAGAGATAAATTTCCATTGTGTGAGTCACTCAGTCTGAAGTGTTCTTTTTTTTTCAATTTTTGCCTTTTTAGGGCCGCACCCACAGCATATGGAGGCTCCCAGGCTAGGGGTCAAATCGGAGCTGTAGCCTACGCCACAGCCACAGCAATGCGGGATCCAAGCTGTGTCTGCAACCTATACCACAGCTCATGGCAATGCTGGAGACTTAACCCACTGAGCAAGGCCAGGGATTGAACCTGCATCCTCATGGATACTAGTCAGATTCGTTTCTGCTGAGCCACGACGGGAACTCGTGTAGTATTTATTTTATATGCCCAAAGCAAACTATACACTTGTATAATTTCCAAATACCAGGGTAAATAAAGTAAAATAAAAGCTTCCGGAAAGTAAATAAGAGATTATACACAAAGGAGTAAGAATCAGAATAATGTGTGATTCTCAGGAGGAAGAGAGGGTGTGAGAAGACAGTAGAGCAATGGCTTAAAGATTTTGAGGGAAAATGACTTCCACTTGTAAATTATGTACACAGCCAATGTAATACTCAGTAAAGTTAAATTTTTAAAAATTCAAACATAAGCTTTTTATTTCACATACACCCTATCTTAGGAATCTACTAGTGAATATGCATCCACAGAATGAGCGATAAACTAAGAGAATGAATATATAATCCAGGAAACAGGGGATATCACCATTGGAGAATGGTGAAGGGCTAGACCAGTGGAGAAATGGACTGCTGCAGAAGAAAGGGATTATGACTATCTGAGTTGACTGTGTATTCGGAAAAATTCAGGAAATGAAAAATCTACCCTTTTCTTTTGCTTTTTAGGGCTGCACCTGCAGCATGTGGAAGTTTCCAAGCTAGGGACTGAATCAGAGCTGTAGCTACCAGCTACACCATAGCCACAGCAATGCATGATCCAAGCTGAGTCTGCGACCTACACCACAGCTCATGGTAATACCAGATCCTTGACCCACTGAGCAAGGACAAGGATCGAACCCACATCTTCATGAATACTAGTTGGATTTGTTCCCACTGTGCCACAGTAGGAACTCCAACAAATCTTTTCAAATATTGCGAAAAACATCTACCAGAAAAACTAAGCAAATTTAATACAGAGGGAGAGAGAGTGAATGGGATTGTTTCCTAATTACACGAGAAACAAAAGTTTGAATGAGAATGGAAGCACGATCTAGTATTCCACTTGATCGAACAGCACTGTTGCTTACAGAGAAATCTTAAATTAAATACTGTCTGTGTATTTAATACTATATTAACATGGGGAGTAGTGAAGTAAGAGAGAGGAGATACTAAATCTTCAATGATAATAGCAAGAAATGGAGAGATCAACAAAATTCAGAAATATTATGAAAAGGAAATAATGGCCAAAATAAAATGACTGACTCTAAACAGAGGAATTGGTGAAGAAGCTGGGAAGGAAAAGCAAGTATGGGTGTTTTAATACAACTCTTTTCTCATATTTGCTTTTCAAACTATGTACATAAAATTTATTTCTCCAATAGCTTAATGTTCCTTTTCTAAGAGCTACCGATTAAATTTCAAGGTCACTGAGCAGGCTAATACTACAAACCACTGTCAGCTAATACCATAGAATTCATTTGTTGATAAATGCAAAAAATCTCTCAAAGTTCTGGGTCACCCACAGGGACCTGAGGACAAAGTATTGGAGATGAAAGAAAATCACTGAGAGAGGGGGAAGGAGGTACTTGGAAGAGAGGCTTCTCTCTGTCTGCATGTATGAAAGTCTCGTTTAAACAATGAGCTTGTTGTCTTTTCGTTTTGTTTAGGGTTTCCTTAGCTGTGCAGAAACTTTGAAGTTTAATTAAGTCCCAATTGTTTATTTCTCTTTTTATGATTTATGTACATCTATAATTGAAATAAAATCCATTAAGAATAAAAATAAATAAATAAATAAATAAACTGTACCTACAGCAAAAATAAATAAATAAAAAATAAACAATGATCTTGTTGTGTGAAGATGAGATATGTGTTGTAAGGCCTGTGACAGTCTTCGAGTGAGTGGGGTCACATCTGATGGAGCAAATATCCCTGAGTCCAACCCTCAATCAGAAAACTGGGTCTAAAAAAGCCAACTCTAAGACTCACTGTTATGAATGATGTTGCTAGGTTTGTTCTTTTGTTATCTCCTAAATTTCTTCATTAAAAAAGAAAAGTCTTCAAATGTTATCTCAACTTTCAGCTGTGCCACTTGTTCCAAAAAGAGACTATGTCCACTCTTGGGCTGAAGTTTCAAAGGAGGAGCAACAACAGTGTACAGTGTAAAGGCGTAGGTGGTTATCAATGAAAATCCCCCAGGGAGATTACATCTGAAGGGACGGAGTCACAGGAGTTGCTTTCCGCTGGCTCTCAAATGTGAAGTCCTCAGAAAGGGGTTCTCTGACCACTCCATCAAACTGTCGCCAGCCTATAAACTATTATTTTTCTTCATGGCACTTATCTCAAGCTGGCATTGTAATGGGTGCCTATGATGTTTATTTTTTGACCATCTCCCCAGCTAGAGTGCAAGTCTTCTGATGGAAAACCCTTGGTCTTATTCACTCTTGCATCCCCAGCACCAAAAACAGTATAAGAGCTTGATAAATATTCAGTGAATAAATACACAAATTCTCAACCTAGTACCAGATAAAGAAATTTTACTTTTATTAGCATTTGCTTCCAGGGACTCAGACAGTTTCTGCCTGAATCACAGCTTTGCCACATGGGGGCTCTGCTGTTAGCCACAAGAGATGCCTAAGCATTCCCCACACTCTTAAGGGATGTAGTTTTCAATCAGGATTATACATGTTCAATACATAGAAGGGTTCTCCAGCCCAGTTTACAAGTCCTCAAATAGACTGAAATATTTCAGGGTAATATAAGGACCCACAGCTCCTATTCTCTGCCACTACATTGCTAACCTATGCAGAACTTCTTTTCTATCAGAAGTTTAATATCTCTTAGGGTAGGTCTGGAGCATAATTTTTTTTAAAAATTAGACATTGTTCCAGAAACAAATATAGAGCTAACCCATGGAATATTATGCTTTTTTTTTTTGCAAATCAATATTTCTATTATCTTTTCCCACCTGGTGGTTGGGAGGGCTTTAATTCTTAACACTGATATATTTGTCTGGAAAGCCAATTAAAAAACGTACTAGTGTACCTATTGAAACTATGGTATATAATGCTTAAATAGTACAATACAGAATGACCTGAATATTTGTGCCCCCTCCTCTCCACTAAATCATAGGTTGAAACCTAATGCTGACACAATGGTATTTGGAGGTGGAGCCTTTAGGAGGTAATTTGGCAAATGGGATCAGTGCCCCTATAAAGGAGGTCCCTGAGATCTTCCTTGCCACTTATGCTAAGTTCCAGAGAGAAGACAGCAGTCTATGGGCCAGGAAGTTGACCCTCACCACACATGAAATCTGACCACATTGTCATCTTGGACTTCCCAGTCTCTAGAACTGTAAGAAATAAGCTTCTATGGTTTATAAGCTACACAATCTATCATGTTCTGTTACAGCAGCCCAAATGGACTAAGACAGAAATTTTTCTTTAAAAACATCTTGCCCAACACAATATATGTGAAGCAGGTATAGCAAAATGTTTATTATTATACCATTTAAACAATATGATTTCATATTGAAAGCATGGCCATAGAGGAATGCAAAGTAAAACATCAAATATTAAGGTGCAAATCTGGCTAAGAGACTTTTACAGTTTCTCTGAAACTCCTTTGTTCTATTCTGAGAAATTATAAGTTTGGGAATATATATGGGACTATAATTTTTATAGTGTGGCTCTGGTGCCACATTTCTTCATGGAATTTGTTCCAAGTGAAAAGTTAAAAAACTGATTTATCTCAATATAAATGACTAAAAATGAATAGTAATTTTTGAGTTTCTGTTAGAAGAATACCACCCCCACCCCCCTTTTAAGTGATGCACCTGTAGCATATGTAAGTGCCCAGGCTAGGGGTCGAATCAGAGCTGGAGCTGTCAGCCACAGCACAGCAATGTCACATTCAGGCCAGATCTGAGACCTACACCACAGCTCACAGCAACATGGGATCCTTAATCCACTGACCAAGGCCAGGGATTTTACCCGCATCCTCATGGATCCTAGCCGGATTCATTACCACTGAGCCACAGAGGGAACTCCCAGAATATCCCAATATTAACACAAAAATTAGCAGGTTAGTTGAGCAAGGAACAATATCAAATAATTGCTTTGCCGACTACAGGTATTAAGGCAAGTACAGTGAAAAGTGAAGAACAGAAATACTAGTAAATATGAACATTAAATGAACAGAGACTTATGACACTTTAATACTAATTTCTGCTCCCAAACTTGCCATCTGACCCATTACTGATTCCTTGATAGTTTAAATACTACAAAATAGACATACATATTTTCCTTCAAGATCTAAATGTCGTAGGACTCAAAAGCTCAGCAAGTCTTAAATTTACTACCAAGAGCGATTAGATGCCCCAAATATTGATTTGGGGCTGGATATCCTTCTTAAATTAATGAATGGACTCAGACTCTTGTTCAACACGTATGCCATTAAAACTTAATCCTTGCAAGTTAAACTACCCTGAGGAAGAAATCAACCGAATGTACAGTCCAAATGACCTGGTACCTCCCAATAAATTGATGGCATTAAAAACTTAGAGATTCAGGAACATGAAAATCAAATGCAATATCTGGACTTTGCTTAGATCTTGACCATAAATCAGCCTTAAGGACTTATTATTAAATATGTTAATTGTAATAATGCAAGATGGTTAAATTAAACCGTTAATAATGCAAGACAGTTAAATGAAACCTTTATTGGTTAGAAAAAATACGTATATGTAAAATGACATGATTTCTGAGATTTGCTTTTAAAATATTCCAGAAAGCAAAAAAAAAAAAAGGTGGGGTTAGGTGGAACAAAATTAGTAAATCATTGACAAATGTTAATATTCCAAAGCTAAGTAGTCTTTTCAATCTTCAGAAATCCACCAACAAGTGTTACACTTTAAGAGTTTGTTATTTTCCGCCATCCCCAGCTTTAGCTTAGGGCTACCTCTGCAGGAAGTAACAGTTAGGAATGCAATAAAGCCTAAGAATATGGATTGATGCTGTAGCATAAAAGCATCTTTAGGGGAAGGGGAGAGAGATTTGTTCGATAAGCTTGTAGGTCTCATTCGTTTGAATTTGCCTCATTCCAAAAAGACATAGAAAGCATTTTGATGGTCAGACTTTGAAATTTCTTCATCCACTTATCTATGTCAGAGATATTCCCTCATAACTGTATGTGACCAGACAGGGTTTTTAATGGAGCCCTTGAAGCAAGCAGATCGAAACCAAGGATACTTCAGAGACATGTTAATGCCTTGGTGGAAGATCAAAATATAGCTATAAATGCATAAATACATAAGAGTACTCTAACCAAGTAGAAAAGAAGATTATAATCTTCACAGCTGTAGGGTTTCTATGTTAGCATTCTATCAATCTTATTAAATGATAGGGTAAGTAAGCCAAAAACAAGCTCTTTATAACATCTAGATTACATGCATTTATTGGTGAAAGCACTTTATGATTTAGAACACAGAATGTCAATGATACATGCTATATAATAAAGCGTTGTAATATTAAAATTTTAGTGGAAAGGGAATAATGAGGAAATCTTTTAAAATATTGGAAAATTTTGACTCTCTCCCTAGCCATGCTAGTGACCCTTGATATATTTGTTTCAGTACATGCTCATGACCAAAGAACCTACAAAGAATACAAAGAAAAATTAATTTTATCATAGCAACTCTGAGTTCAAAAATATTTTTATAGCACTTTATAGTCTATAATGTATTTACACAAAAATTATAGAAATTGGTCCTAAACTAAAAACTTTAGAGATTCATAGCACAGGTTTTATGAGCATTAGATAATGAAACTGAGACCCTAAGAAGACTGGCCAGAATCAGTTCCAGATTCTAAATGTTAACTGACATATGCAATAAAAAGTATATGTCATTCTCTAAATTATTTTAGAAAAACATTTTGGATTTACCAAGTTTATCTTTTAGAACTCTTAGTCCAAATGTTCCCATATCTGGTCCTTATGTAATTTACAGTTTTCATCAAAGCTCTTGTTTCCATTGCCCCTCCAAGACCATATGCAAAGATATTGCCTCTGTCTAGGCCATCTGAATAGAAATTCATGTTGCTATTGTTTAGTGCTTACTTTTGCTAATCATTTTATAAAATATTTAAAAATACATCATGGTGCTTTGAGGTCTAATATTAAGATGTTTGTAAAAAAAAAAAGTCTCATTAAATTGAAGAAATTTGAAAGCCAAATTCAAACATAATTCAAATCTGTGGATCTCTTGACGTTATTCCCCAAACTTGACCTACAGAAGCATTTGATGTCTTCACCACCCCTCCAGTTGCTCAGCCCATAAAATTAGTTGTCATCTTTAATTTCTCTCTTTATCTCATATCTCCACCTCTCATCCATTAGAAAACTCCTATTGGTTTTACCTAAATATAAATCTAGAATCTAACCAATTCTCACTTCCACTGCTACCATACTGGCTCAAGCCACCATCATCTCTGTCCTAGATTGACCTTCTTACAGGCTTCCCTGCCTTTACTCTTGTGCCTTTAGACTCTGTCCCTTCTCCAACTTCATCTCCAATTATCCTCTCCCTCATTCTCTTCAATCTAGACTGACTGGCCTCTTTGCTATTCACTGAACAGACTATTTGCTCCCACCTGAGGGCCTTTGCACTGGCCACTCCCCACATATATTTAAGGTCAACAATCTCATTTCCTTCAAGGGATGCTCAAGCCACTTTCTCAGTGGCCCTAACCATCCTATTTATGTGCAATCTATCTCAACCCTTGCACTCCTCATCTTCACTATTACTTACTTTTCTTACTTTTCTTTTTTCTACAGTATATACTACCTAATATTATGTTTATTTTTTACTGTACACCTTACCCCTTCAGAATGTAAACTTAGATATCTGTTTTGTCCACTGATGTACTCCGAGAATCTGGAACAGTGAAAGGACATAGTCAGTACCCAAACTATTGAATGAATGAAATCCCTGAGATCAATCCACTATTAAGATATCAGTACATCTGTTTTAAGTTCTGAGTTTCTCGGTTTATATTTTGCAATTCAGTTTATATTGGATTTAAATCTGGCATTCTATAACTGAGATTGGATTTATTTACCCAATTTAAGCAAAATATGTTCAGCTATTTGAAGTACTGTAAGTGTAAATTTAAAAAAATGTCTTTAGATACATGACACTATGTTTTGTATAAGTGTATAAATGATTAGGGCCCTAAATTCATTAGGGATATTAAACTTGTCAGGTAGTTTATGGTTGTTCTGTATGTAGTGATAAGTACAAAAGAATTTGCTAAATATATAATGTAGTATAATTTTGCTTCTTTTGAAAGGCAAATAAGAAATAATCATCTTGCTGTAGTCAACAAGAAAGAGGAGAATAAACTTTTAAAAGTACACCAGCAAGTTACTAAAATCTCTTAGAATATAAGGTTTTTTTTTCTTTTGAGAGATTATGTCTTTGGAGTGATTTCTGTAGCTTCAAGTATTCAGACTGGTTTAGGATGGCACTGTTTTATTTTTGAATTTCTCTACTAGCCTCATGGATAGCCTTCTCTCCTCAGGCTCTTCATTATCTTGAACCAGGACAGGTCTGGTGGTGATGCTGGCTGATAGGCTAGTGCCAAAGCAGAGGCTACATAGAGGGCCTGGCGTCAGACCCAGTCCAAGAATGGCTACTGATTACTATTGTGGAAGAGGCCAAGAGTTAGTATTAAGAGAAAATAAAGGTGAATGTGAAGTTAGAACTATTGAGCAAGGTAAGATCAAGAAGCCAAAGCACCAGGAAAATGTCTGAAAACTAAGGACGAGGTGTGTAACACAGCAGCACATGTTATTCATCATAATTAATCCAAGAAAATTTTGTTCAGGAAAAGCAAAGTGAGAGAATTATCTCCCCAGTGGGCTCATCTGTGCTTCTGTCAGGGAATAAGAGAAGAGTAAGAAACACAAAGTTGATGAAGTCTCCAGCCACCCTAGAACAGCTCCCTGCGACTGATAAGCAAAATAGATATCCTGATGGCTACTTCCCAAGGAGAAGCCGGAAGGGTGAAGAGAAAAATCAGAGGCTTTCAAGCAACAGAGATGTCTGAGGACTGGTAAACATGATTCTCCTTAGTCTTTTTTATTAGATACAAGTTGTCAAGCCCTATTTGGGATGTTAGATGATGAAAGTTGTAATATGCCAGAGGGAAATTCAAAACTATATTTATCATTCTCATAAAGTTTGTGGTTTAGCTATGAAGACGAGATGTCTACACGAAAAGTAAAGATCACTTGCTGACCATCTGAGAATTTCCACTTTCCAAAATATGGTACTTTTTCACACACATTTTTTAAGAACATTTTCTCCAAAATTGTATCTAATCTCTCTGACCAAGGAACTCTCTATCTCATGTTCACAAGACTTGCATTACATAACCAATGTGTCCTATATCAAATGTACTTGTGACCCCCATAAAAATGGATTCACTCAATAGATATTTATCGAGCATCTGTAATGTGCCAAGTGCTATTGCAGGTTTTAGGGAAACTGAAGTAGACGAAACATTGTTTTGGTCCTCACAGAATGCATATCACATTGTCAAAGATTTATATGTCCTCCCTTCCTACTAGGAGAAAAATCTATTGTTTTTATTTATTCCCTTAGAGGGCATTTCTTAAACCTACTTGTCCACCAGAATCTGTTAAGGGTAGCCTCTTCCATCTCCTTGAATCAAAATCTTAGAGGAGGGATTGGGAAATTTATCTCTTTAACAAGCTCTCTGGGGGTTTTACATGCATTCACAGCATGAATAATTTGGGAGGAAACACTGCCCTATGAATGACATACTGTCTAAGGAGTTGGTGACCTTCCTTGGACTATATTTATGGGAGCCCTTTTGATTATCATGACTGTTACCAAACTTCTCATCCTTAGAGAATATTAAAGCTCTCCAGGATTTTCCACAGCCAATTCACCTAACAAAGACAAACAGAGTAAACTATTTTTTTAAACAAAATTACCATTTACTCTTAAACAAAATGGTCTTCTGTATGGGGTAGATGTTACCATGGTCTGCTTTGGAGAAGAAAAGAATAAAGCATTAATTCCTAACTATGGTCCATTTTAAATACTCACCTTAAAGGTAAAGTTGAGATGTTGGAAATTTAGAAAGTTTTCTCATCAAAGAAGGAAAGACTGAGAGTATCTCAGAAATCCATTGTAAACAATATAAAAAAATTCAACATAAAAAAGTTGTTCCTTGTGAGTTGATAGTCAGTACAGTCAATATCCAATACTAAATAACATGTAATACCAGCAAATACAGTAAAGTTGATATTATTCAAATAATACCTAACACAAGTTTATGATGTGCCACGGACTATTCTAAGTGCTACAGTACCATCATTAAGATGACAATTCTCAAACCTTCCATGAAATGGAATTTTGTTATTATGCCTAGTTTGTAAAATGCAAAGGGAAGATAAGTAACTTAGTCAGGGTTACAGAGCTGGTAAACTGTAAGCAGGATTTGATCCTAGATGCAAAAACCCATGCTCTGAATCACTAGACTAAGCTTCTCCTCTTTGGTTTTTGTAATACTTCTTTAGAAGACTCATACCAAAGAAGTTTATGCAAATCTACTCTAGAAATCAAGACTTTTATTTTATTATAGCTTCCCTGCCACAATGCCTATGTCAGGCTAATTTTCATTTGGCTCACTTTGAAATGAGGATAACAATGTTCTTGAAGTAGGATCATCTAACTGTTAGAGGTTGAAGCATAAGAGAGAGATGGTTGTGAATCTCAGTTCTTGCATGTGCTTGCTATAGGACCTTGAGCAAGTTACCTCTCCAAGTCTCAGTTTCCTCATCTTTAAAATGAAGGTTATTTTAGGACTTACATCATAATATTGTTTAGAAATAAAACAAGATAGCCTGTTTAAAGTACTTAGGAAGTAAATATTATTAGTGTAATAAATAGTAGCAGCATCAATAAACTGAACCAAATGATCTCTTGAATCTTGTTCTCACACTAAAAGTAGTTTTCCTTATCTAATTAAAAAAAAATGATAGCAACCAACAACAAACCAAGTCATAAGCCATTAAACCAATTATGTCCTTTGTGGGAAAACCAGAAAGGTTATTGGACACATTACTTTCCATGTCATGAATTATCCTCTCTATTCCAAAATGTGCGTGTTCTAGCATCCTGAGACACCTTGTATAATATAATCACTGTGACTCCAAGAGGTCAAATGGGCAGGCAGTTAATGCTCCTCTGTGAAAAGCTCAATAATTCATTTTATACATTTCAGTTCAAAGCCTACGTTGAGGTTAAGAAAAATTGACATTTGGTCTGTGAACTTCATGTCAAGCTCCAGAAAAACTCTGGGCAGCACATGTTTAGCTATTAAGTGGATGCAGACAATAAAGACGTTGCCAAATTGTCAAACAAGACTTGAGAATTACAGCAAATGTTGCTAGTTATTGATTACGGCGACCGCTTGGTTCCAATTGAGCCACCCCAAAGAATCATTCATTTTCTCGCAGAGAGCCTGCTCATTTGCAAGATAAAAGGGAGACATTTCTGCACATGCCCATAATGTTCTTCACCACTGGGGGCAGCTTTACATAAGATTGCATTCACTGAAACCAAAGCGACAGTCGGAGCAGCTTTCAGAATGACAGTCTGCAGAAGTGAGCGGAGCGTGTGCGCTGTGACGGGCTCTCCTGCCTTCTGGGTTCCAACGCGGCTCTGTGGCTGAACAGAACAAGGTGCTCGCCGCCAGAAATGCCGGGCTATGGAATACAGATGTGGCAGCTCAGGTAGCCTCACGTTGCCTAGAGGAATACATCATGCTCTCCGATAAGAAGAAATTGTAGAAGCCAGTTTTGTTTTTTTTTTTAACCCCCCCAAAAAAACTGTAAAGATGCAAAAACGTAATATCCATGAAGATCCTATTACCTAGGAAGATTCTGAGGTTTTGCTGCGAATGCGGTGTTGGGATTTATTTGTTCTTGGAGTGTTCTGCGTGGCTGGCAAAGAATAATGTTCCAAAATCGGTCCATCTCCCAAGGGGTCCAATTTTTCTTCCTGGGTGTCAGCGAGCCCTGACTCACTACAGTGCAGCTGACAGGGGCTGTCATGCAAGTGGCCCCTTAAGCCAAAGCAAAAGACCTAAGGACGACCTTTGAACAATACAAAGGATGGGTATGTTTTGTCATTTTTCTTCTTTTCCTCTTAAAAAAAATCCTCTAGTCTGTATATGAATTCTGCCTTAATTCTTATAGAAATTACCTTGCTCTGCCCTAAGACTATACATTCAATTGCTTAGTGGACATGTTTCCTTGCTTAACTATTAAGAAAAAAAAAAAAAGCCTAAAGACAATTCTCTTTAAATTACCAGGAAATGATATTTGGTGATATTAAATGTGATTATCTAGATTTACGTTGCTAATAAAAAAAAAAAGAAAGAAAGAAAATACATGCTTCTTTTTGATTGATTAAAAACCAATGAATTCTTTTTTGGGGGGATAACTTTTCTAAGTTGTTTTTATTTCCAGGTTTCAATGTAATTAGGCTACTGAGCGGATCAGCTGTAGCACTGGTTATAGCCCCCACTGTCTTACTGACAATGCTCTCTTCTGCCGAACGAGGATGCCCTAAGGGCTGTAGGTGTGAAGGCAAAATGGTATATTGTGAATCTCAGAAATTACAGGAGATACCCTCAAGTATATCTGCTGGTTGCTTAGGTTTGTCCCTTCGCTATAACAGCCTTCAAAAACTCAAGTATAATCAATTCAAAGGGCTCAACCAGCTCACTTGGCTGTACCTTGACCATAACCATATCAGCAATATTGACGAGAATGCTTTTAATGGAATCCGCAGACTCAAAGAGTTGATCCTGAGTTCCAACAGGATCTCCTATTTTCTCAACAATACCTTCAGACCGGTGACAAATTTACGGAACTTGGACCTGTCCTATAATCAGCTGCATTCTCTGGGATCTGAACAGTTTCGGGGCTTGAGAAAGCTGCTGAGTTTACACTTACGGTCTAACTCCCTGAGAACCATCCCGGTGAGAATATTCCAAGACTGCCGCAACCTGGAACTTTTGGACCTGGGCTATAACCGGATCCGAAGTTTAGCCAGGAATGTCTTTGCTGGCATGATCAGACTCAAAGAACTTCACCTGGAGCACAATCAATTTTCGAAGCTCAATCTGGCCCTTTTTCCAAGGTTGGTGAGCCTTCAGAACCTTTACTTGCAGTGGAATAAAATCAGTGTCATAGGACAGACCATGTCCTGGACCTGGAGCTCATTGCAAAGGCTTGATTTATCAGGCAATGAGATCGAAGCTTTTAGTGGACCTAGTGTTTTCCAGTGTGTCCCAAATCTGCAGCGCCTCAATCTGGATTCCAACAAGCTCACATTTATTGGTCAAGAGATTTTGGATTCTTGGATATCTCTCAATGACATCAGTCTTGCCGGGAATATATGGGAATGCAGCAGGAATATCTGTTCCCTGGTCAACTGGCTGAAAAGTTTTAAAGGACTGAGGGAGAATACAATTATCTGTGCCAGTCCCAAAGAGCTGCAAGGAGTCAATGTGATCGATGCAGTAAAGAACTACAGTATCTGTGGCAAAAGTACCACAGAGAGGTTTGACCTGGCCAGGGCCCTCCCCAAGCCCACATTTAAGCCCAAGCTCCCCAGGCCGAAGCATGAAAGCAAGCCCCCTCTGGCCCCCACGGTGGGAGCCACAGAGCCTGGGCCAGAGACGGATGCTGACTCTGAGCACATCTCTTTCCATAAAATCATCGCAGGGAGCGTGGCCCTTTTCCTGTCTGTGCTCGTCATCCTGCTAGTTATCTACGTGTCGTGGAAGCGGTACCCTGCCAGCATGAAGCAGCTGCAGCAGCGCTCCCTCATGCGAAGGCACAGGAAAAAGAAAAGGCAGTCCCTAAAGCAAATGACTCCCAGCACCCAGGAATTTTATGTAGATTATAAACCCACCAACACGGAGACCAGCGAGATGCTGCTGAATGGGACGGGACCCTGCACCTATAACAAATCAGGCTCCAGGGAGTGTGAGGTATGAACCATTGTGATAAAAGCGCTCTTAAAAGCTGGGAAATAAGTGGTGCTTTATTGAACTCTGGGGACTATAAAGGGAACGCAGTCCCCTCTCCTCTCCCTGGCCTTCTCCCTGTCACTTAACTGGCAAGGTCCTTCCCTGTCCATTTTAGTAACGTTCAGAATACTGGTCAGTTTCCTTTCATACATAATTAACCCACTGAAATTTAAATACCACAATCAATGTGAAGCTTGAACTCTGGTTTAATACGATGCCTGTTGTATAAGACCCTTTATGGTTCTATTGATGTCACACTTGTTTTAAGATAAAACTTCTTTCATAAGTAATCCCTCACATCTGCTGTTATTCTCCCTCTAGCAGGACCAAATTTATAGTTCTTAAAGATTTGCGGTTCATTGGCAAATAGAGGAAAAAAGTAAATGACCCCAGGTACCTGGAGCTTGAACCGATTCTAGGAGATGATTAATTATAGGAATATTTAGAGACAACCCTAAAAAATGCCCGGTTTAAACTGAAAACTGCAGAAAACTATCAAAAGATGGTGCTCTGTTAAAGCAGCACCAGGAACAGCTTCCAGAGGTGTTTGAATTACAATAAAGCAAGCCTAGGGAAAACTGGTGAAGGGTTAAAACACTGCGAGTAGACAACTGCAAAATGTGAAGAGATGGTAAAAGATAGGTTTTAGGCTGGAAGTCTTGTCTCTGAGACTCAGCTCTGTAAAATCAGAGTGGAGCGTTTACTGTCAATTTCTTCTGACCTCCACATTTCCAAAATAAGTAAATAAATAGATAAGTAAAATAAATAAATAGGCAAGTGACAAATTTGAGGAGGCAAATTTCTCCACTGCTCCTCGCCTTGAGTTTTCAGAGATGAGGCTCATAAATGGGAATGCAGCTTTCTAACTGCATGTGGTTGGAGGCTGACCAGAATTGCTCTTTCCAGCTCTTTTAAGGACCCTAGTGTAGGGACTGGAATCGTAAGCTCTGTCTGTTCTCCTGTTTGGGATTTGTCAGGCTGTCCTGTTGTGTTTCACTAGATGCCCTACACACACACCAGTCCCCTGATGACTGACACTTTGTTCAGAGGTGTACAGAGAACACATTCCAAGGCATGCTTTCCACCAGCAGCCTCAATGAACAAGATCATTTTGATAACACCTTAATAAACGTATAAAATAAATCTTACAGAAAAAAAGGACCAACCCTATGGCAGTTGTCGTTTGCTTCCCTCTTGTTGATGTTACAGTGTCCCTGTGTTTGTCTGTATTGTGAACTCCATTCATCAGTGTGATTCTGTAGAGACCCTGTTGGTAATCTGCAAGCTGCATGCATGTTTTTATGTCGATGGTGAAAGTTTATTGACCGCAGCACAAATATCACAGTTTCTGGATTTAAGTAACGTTGACTACCAATCATTTAGGTTTTAGGAAAATGTCTTTAGTCTGTATCCTCTATCCTATTTCATTTTCTGTATCCTCCAAAATGATCAATTCCAATGGGAGCAAAGATCAAGAATTGTAACATTGTGCCTGTTTCATTTAATTTGGCTTCCCGAGCCCTACATCTTTAACCATGTTCCTGTTCTTTCAAAACAGAATCGCTGCAGCAAAAAGGAAACAGTAAATGGCTATTTTTACCAGCATTTTTTATATAGTTTGGAAGCTTTTCATATGCTGAGAGGCAAAATCTAGGCAAGTCAGCGTGAGATATAATTGCAAGGAAGCCAGGTTATAAAAATCATACTTTTATAAGTAATAAAGAAAAAGGGACATCTAAAGTGGATTTCTCAAGGTAATTTGATTTTGATTCAATCTTAAAATAGATGCCAGTTCAGAAAAGCATCATAGCCACAGTATATTTACCCATAAATAACTGTTGGATATACATTTATTAATGGCAAGTAGTCATGGATTCCCAATTGATTAATGATGCAGATAGTTCCTTCAGTACTATGAACTGGATGACTGAGCCTACTGTGATGTTTTTCATTGAAGTTGTAATTTTATATTTTTCGTAAAATGTCAGTAAATACATATTGCATCTAAAAAAGACATTTTCTTTGGTCAGCCTCATTTTTACCTGTACTAAAGATGACTATATTAATTAAATGCAGTGTTAAAGTGAAAAAGCCCATTTCTATTCTTTGACTTGACCTTCTGCCTTATTTGTCATAGATACCAAATAGATTCAGGCAAGGTATATTTACACTTATATTTAAAAATTTTTTGCAAATTCTCAGTGCTGTGGCACTGCTGGTTTATGTAAAACATGTTTGCTGTATTCAAAGTGTTTCTAAAATTCAAAGCCACTTGGTGTGTTAAGATTACATGAATGACCAATATTTTGAGGGCTGGTCATTTTTTTAATGTCTAACTAGTAAATTTAATACTAGGGAAGAACCAAAGTAAAACCCTTTAGATTGTAAAAGTAATTTTGATTCAGGACATGAAATGACAAAAAAACAAATAGTTTTTTCCTTCTCTTTAGGAATGAAGCTTCTCTAGGTCTCAGTATGTAATTCCTGTAGGTTAGACAATCTCTAGTTCACCACCATAAATTTAACAAAACCAACTGGAAAATGTTCTCCTGCTCAGAAGGTGTGGTCCTCACCCCTATCCCATGGTATTTTCCATACTATATACCATAAATCCTGGTTCTTTGTATAAGTATTTTAAACTCATTGCATATTAGAAAAATGTAATTGATATTTCATTTTCAATTCCAAAATGTATATTAAGTGTCTGATTTCCCTCAAGGGTGACAACAGTTAAATAAACAGCCTGACCTGTTGAACTATACAACTGAGATGCATCAGTGTAAAATAGATTCGGTCACTACCTTGAAGGCTTTACCAGAGAGACAGGAAATACAGTTTAGTCTCTGAACTGTATGTTTTTTCCCCCAATGTTCATGAGCCCCAGTAGGCATAGTGCTACTGCAGCATGGAGTGAATGGTCCCAGGGCCAGACTTCTAAGCAACACTTGTATAAGTTATGTATTCCTTTTAAATGAGTTTATATTTTCCAAGGATGTTGACATTACATCTTTTCAAAGAATTTAAGCCATTTTTTACTTGATTTGGTGAGTCAACTAAGTAGACAAATAGGCAATAAACTCCTTCTGTGGAGCCGTAGTGACCTCCAGTGGCTGGTTAGACTAACCACAGCTATTCAAATATTTTATTGAGTTTTTTATCTTGAATCGTTATGTAAATGTGGTTGACAACGTATAATTTTCTAAATGTGGTCAGATTTAAATTTTATTTTGTTCATTTTCCTTGAAAATACAGTCATGGTGTAATTTCTTAAATTTATATTTTTCACACTGACTTTAATGGTCAGAGGCCATAGAACTAGAACTGAGGGCTCAAAATAAGCGTCTTAAAATGAAGAGCAAGTAATACTGTAACAAAAAGAAGTAAGAAATCTTTTAAAGTCTTTGTAATCATTGATACTATCCTAATATTCTGATATTTTCATTAAGTGAGAATATTTTCCATAGGCAGGATAATGAAAGATAATATAGCTTAGGCTGGGGGGGAAAATGTCAATACTAATATTGAAAGAATAAGCAGCATCAGTTATTTACTAGACAGTAGGAATGTCTGAGCCATGAAGTGAGGGAGGCCTCCCCTTCCAGCTCTAGAACTCTCCAGTTGCTTGATCATGGCTGTGACCTGTGCTTTGCTCCAGTGCTCTCTCTTTCTCCCTCCCCCTTTCAGTCAGCTGAACACTGGTTCTATTAGGCTCTCTGACAATGATGTTACAGTCTAAGAGGTGATGATTCATAGATAATGAAATTATGCTCTCCTTCTGGGGAAGGATAATGCAGAGTCAGATTCGTAGATTTGGCAAGGATTTTTAGGATGCTGTAGGTGCATGAAATAGCTTCTCTTCCCTTGACATTTACCAAGAGGAGAACTTAAATACTTTATTTAAGTGTGGATTAGACCAGCATCAGAAACAAGAATCAGGTCATGAAGCCTAAGACAAAACGAGTTCCGGACATGACAAATGAGAACTGAGCCATGTGAAATGAAAAATTCAGAGACTGTGTTGCTTCTTGTATTCCCTTTTTCCTGGATTCTCATTAGAACTTAGGTCTGCAGCAAACCCATGGAATTCGGCTATACTTGTATTCTCTTAGCTGCCTCCATTAAAAATCAGAGGCAGCTGGATGAAACTATGAACATGGAAAATAATATCAGTGAATTTGAATTACAGTGTTGTAAGAGAAACAGAACTGATGAAAGTGAAATAGCTTTATTAAATGATTCTTAAAAACTAATAACATAATACATAGGTGAAGGTGATAGTTTCTCTTTCATAATAACCTATAGAATTGGACCCACTTTTGTTTACTCTCCAAAAACAATGGTGACTTTTTTTCATAGTTGGGTGGAATACAGTAGAAATACCACACAGAAAGTAGTCGACATAAAAAGAGTTTATGATTCTTTTTGATTTAGGAAAACGTCACAGCCATGTACGATAGAATATAGGCCTTAGATTCCAATTTCTCTGACACTTGCAAACCAAATAATATCAGGGAAATTCCTTAGCTTTTCTGAACTTGAAGTTCCCCAAGTAGGCAAATGGCAAACATTACTGGGCAAATATTATTACTTCACATGGTTATTGGGAAGACAAAACATGAGCAATACTTTGTAAACTCTAAAATGGCAATTACTTCTTAATTTCAAAGAGCATTTAGTGAAATAGGCAGCAATGTTTGCCAGTGTTATATGTTTAGCTTGGGTTAAAAAGACATTACTAACCTCTGTATAACAGAAGCCCAAATCCATTTTACATTAATATGAATTCTGAGACTTGACAGTGAGTCTAGAACTTGATTCTTTGACTTTTATTTTCCATGAAAAGTTTCTTCCATCCCATGTTATCTAAGTCTATGGGTTATCAATAATGACCACAGTAGACATAAATACACACCAGCTAGAGAACAATGAATCAAAAGCTTATCAAACTACATTAAAATCCTATTGTTTCCTAAACCAGGTTATAGCAAAAGCTTTCAATCAACATAGGTTACCTGTTCTACCTCTTTCTAGAATCACTATTTTGAGTCTTTTTGTTTTTATTTTGCAAGATAACATCATTATTGAGCAAAATGCAATTGCTTCTAAATGTTAGAGTGAGATTAACACATATTCCAGGTATCACTTACATGACATCTCTTCTGTTATTTCTTTTTTCCCCCCAAGTGAAATACTATCAAAAATTTACTCCTAGTATAGAAATTACTATTGACTTTATCAATTATTGTTATTGAAAATCACTGGATTAAAAAAAAGTGGCGTAAATAAAGGCTATTTTGTGAGTAACAACCTATTCACTTAAGCAAAATTAAATCCTGAGGAGTACTCTTTGGGGGTCTTTCATCAAAAAATGACCGATGTAATCAAAAATCTCCCTCTACTGGATATAGCTTTTCTTACCACGTATGATATGGTGGATATATTTCCAAAATTCTTGAAATATAAGTAGAAAACTGTTCCTCTTTGACAACTGAATTTCTATGAAATTTCTGAAGAACAGAGAGAAGATAGTGGTTTTTTTAGTGGAGAAATATTTTTAGATTTGGTGCCGCATTGTCTTCATAGTATAGATTACTGGTACATGTTTTTGTGTTATGTCTCCTGAACATGTGAGGAGAATTTCAGGAACACAGACAGAACAAGAGTACCTGGGTCACAATGTAAGACCTAGCATAGGCAATATATTTTATAACTGTTCTTTCTAATAACAGAACCTCCATGTACAATAATAATTATTTTATTGAAAAAAGAAAAAGAGCTCCTGTCTTACCCTGTCTAGCAAACGTTGTAATGAAAATTAATAACTTCCTTGACAATTCTTTATACTTTATTTTCAGGGACTTCCACTCCCCCACCCCAGAAGGAATTTCACTTATTTCTTTCTCCCACTCTTAAATTGTCTTTCTGTACCTCCTATATCATACAAAAAGTCTTTCCTCATATAAATCAGCAGAATTTGTCATCTTAGTCAAAGGAGCATCCTATCTCAATAAAACTAATTGGATCATAAAATAAAATTTAAGTCTGGCTGACCCTTCCTCCTTTCCTCTACAGCTTCCAAACCACCTCTACTGTATCTTCTGATTTGTAGTATAAGAAAAGAAATATAGTGAATTACCACTCTGGCAAAGTATCATTGCTTACCATTTCCCTTTTTAATTAGCCAACTACTAGAAACAAAATATAAGACTTTGTGAATGTGAATACTCAGCTACATGTCATCAATCAAAAATATGCCAACAATCAGAATTTTGTCCTTTGCAGTGATTAAATGCAAATTTGGCAGGGCTCACAAATAAAGTGATAAGGCAAAGACTACCTGTAGTGAAGGCAATTTCTTTTAAAGCTTCCTTGTACTACTTACATCAAGCCAGGGTATAAAATACATTTTGAGAGTAAAGAGCAAAGGACTTCAGTTAAATATAAATCCTTACTCAGCACTTTTGGGGCTCAAACTTATTGATGCAGTGGGGGTAAAAAGAAAATATTTTCAGACAGAGAGGCTCTAGTATATTTAGGCTATGCTACTGAGTGGTGTTCAAGCCTTCAACTGGGTGGTTTATGTTCATATCTACAAAGTGCTTCTTGTCATTAATATTGATCTGTTATACTCTCTGAAAGAAGGAACGTACTTACCCCCTTGTTGAGACATGCAACAGCATCTCACAAAGAATGTTTAAAGGAAACCTGTAGAACATACTATGTTGAGTTTGAAGTAGCAGAAAAGTCGCTGATAAACCTGCAATAACTCACAACAGTGAAAACTAAGTTTAAAAACTAACTCAGCACTTTAGGATCAGTGTTGGCTTGTTGGATTCTGCACAATTTGTACAAAATTTCAAAGTTAAAGGTTTAAATGCTTGGTTGAGTACTGGTATTTACCCAAACGAAGGTTAGGTAACATCACTGAGTGACAATTAAAAAGGAATAAGTAAAGATCAGTTTAGTATGACAGAGACCAGATGACATAAGTATTTTATGCTTCCCACCAAGCAAAGCATGTTGCAGATGCTTAGGGAAAACAAAGAATCTATATCCTTTCTATAAGGAGATTATTCACATTTTACTACACGTTTGTTTATATATATGCATATTTTTTGTGTACTTGGGGTCTTATATGCCAGGAATGTATATATATATATATATTTATTTTTTAATATAAGAACAAAGTCCTTGTGTCAACTCTGTTCTCTGATGTTTCATCCATTAATCCTAAACCTTATCACTTCTTTCTAGGCCTATCCTAAAATAACTCATACCCTACACACACAAGCCTTTTCAAGCCAAAATATACATCTCTCTCTCCCATTAGGAGATGATATCCAGTAATATACCATTAGGATAGTCCTCTACTGGTTCAATTTTAATCTGCTGGTATAGTCTTCCTCCCAGTCTGTGGCACCCACTCTAGCCCATATTTTGTCATTAAAAGGCAGCATGCACTTAGTCCTGTGGACTTGAACAAGGAGGGTTGAGTAGTAAAATGTATAAATCTACATATATTTTTATGGGCTTCACTTTAGTTGTTTTTATGGTCTAACACACAGAGATGTGTGGGGTCTTTATTAGTTTACACTGAAATGCAAAAGCATTAAGTTAGCTTTAAATTAAAAAGAAAAGGTCAATATAGATTAAAAAAACAGAGTCCAAAGCTCATGTTATATATTTCTTAATCTTAATAATAGTACTTGGAGTACCCATAGTGGCTCAATGAAAACAAATCTGACTAGTAACCATAAGGATGCAGGTTCTATCCCTGGCCTCGCTCAGTGGGTTAATGATCCAGTGTTGACGTGAGCTGTGGTGTAGGTTGCAGATGTCGCTCGGATCCTGCATTGCTGTGACTGTGTGTAGGCCAGCAGCTACAGCTCCGATTCAACCCCTATCCTGGGAACCGCCATATGCCATGGGTGTGGCCCTAAAAAAACAGATAATAATAATAATAAGTAATGAATATCCTGTATTTCACTTTCCTGACTATCACTTTACCCTCCATATTTACTATCATATTCTTGAATTTGTACATTTCTTACTTTTTTTTTCCACTTCTAACACAAAGGTTTATTTTGTTTACTTTTTGGTTGTTTTATTTTGTTTTCTGCCTTCAGACCTTCTCCCAGTTCTTTTAGTGTATCACTCTGCCTGCTTTTCTAGTATCCCCACTCTAGTTTTGATCCCGTCAGAACATCACAAAGTAACTCGCCAGTTTTATGCTTGGAGAGATCAGACAGACAGATTGGGTTTGTCTCAAGAGTGCAATCAAGTCAAGCCTGGGATATCTGCCTTCTGTCTCTCCAGCCTCCTGTCCCCACGCCTCTTCTCCATTTAGGATTACTCATATGGAAGTTCCTCCATCCAGTGCTACCCAAACCTCTCTTGGTTCCTTGCTCTGTACCCAATATATATCCTTGGATCTAGACTAGTATCATTATTCCTCCTGAGGACACTTACACATACATAGTGGCAAAAACCTTTTGCTAAAAGTAAGAAAGTCATATAGTAAGAGTGAGGGTTGTGTTTCTGAAGGCAAAAGTTTTTTGCAAGCACCTCTGAAATCATCCTTCATGGATAGCTCTACATTGTTCTCAAACCTAAAGTTGAGTCTTCCCAAAGGAACCAACACAGGGCAAATAATCCATGCATCATTCAACAAATTATAGTTTGAGAAATCTCTTCAGTGAATCTTTGTCATATGCAGGCTTTCTCCTTAGTGGTTCTCCACTGAGAGTCAATGTTGTCTATAAGAAAGAATGTGGGCTCCAGATCCAGGATGAACCTTTTTGGATTCTGGTTCAGGGATGTATAACTGTAAAATCTTGTGTTACCTACGTTGCTTTAAAAATAAAAATGTGTAAAATAATATAGTAGTCTGCACAGGATTGTTACAAGAGGGCAACGAATCACCATTTCTTGAATACTTTATGTACCTTATTTTGTCATATTGCATATATTAAATTTAATACTCATAAAGATCCTATTATGATTAAAGAGATGACATAGATAAAACCACTTAGTACAAAGCATAGCCTGTAATAGTAACTGACTCCTTCCCTTCATTAGTTCTAACTGCTAAACGGTTAGATATGCATTAACGTTAAAATATGCATTAACGGTTGTATTGCACTATTTTTATATGACATGAACAGGTATTTGGCAGACTTTTAAGAAATAGAATCTTAAAAGCCACAACCTTGGGGGCATCTGGACATATCATTAATACTGGAGAGTTATATGGTATCTAAAGCCAATGTTCTAAACCTCCCATCAAAGCCCATTTACATCTCTACTTTTGTTTCCACAGCATTCCCCATGCTCAACTCTGGCCAGTGCTTGAAGTAGGATGTGCTTTCCTAGCACTCTGCTTTGACTCAAACTACTTCCTTTGTGAGAAATGGCTTTTCTCTCCGTTCAAAGTCCTCCTGTCAATCTCTGAGTCTTCTTACAACAGATCCACTTCAAATTCCACTCATTCCAGAAGTCTTGTTAATATTGCTTGCCCTTCTCAGCTTTCCATGATATTTTGGACCTGTATTGGGGACAACTTCACAGGCTGCCCTATGTTAGAGTTATCATTGGGGTTTTATACCCCTTTTGAGGAAACGGATCTTTTCTTTCTTCTTCCAATGATTATTGGTTACAGTCTTTTTTCAGTGTAGATGTCTATTGAATCAATTTTCTGTTAATTATTACAAAGTTCTTGTAAACCTCATAAGTATTTATGTAATCTACATGTACTCTTTGTTTATATTTTATACTTTTTAAAAATTATTGTAATATAATTGACTTACAAAGTTGTGTTAATTTCAGGTGTACAGCAAAGTAAATCAGGTATATATTCCTCCTCAGATTCTTTTCCCATATAGGTTACCACACAGTACTGAGTAAATTTCCCGGTACTATACTGTAGGTTTCCATTACCCATCTATTATTTATATAGTAGTGTGCATATTTTATATATACTTTTTCACATGTAGTTTTCTCATTTATCAGTTAAATGGTTTCAAACATTATTCTTAAAAATTATGCTTTTGAAGTATCAGATTCTGATTTAAATTTCTTCTATGTTGTGAATGATCTGACAATCATTTTTCTTTGATAGTTACCAAGAGTATGACCATGTTAGCTAGTATGTTAAAGTGACTAAGAGGTAAAAAACATTGTGAGGCAAAGAAAGAATATTTACAAATAATGAACATCTTCTTTTTAGTGAAGTCTGGGTAGTCAACATTTGTTGTAAAAGACCTATATTTGTGACTGCTTCTTATCCACTGCCTCTTGGGAAAGGTCCTTTTCTTTTTAGCTCGGATGTCTTTTCATTCCAAGATTAGTGCCACAAGGCTTCTAATTTAGACCCACTCCAAGGCCTCTCTTCTCTTCCCAAAGTGGCCACCGTACACTATCACAGAGACCAGTCAGAGGTCTTTGGCTTTCTGATTACACACGTTTTCAAAGTAACTATTCAACTGAAGGCTTTGAATATCAAATACTCAGAAGCTGAGAATTTGAACTTTTTTTTTTTAAACCTCCTGAACACTGCCTATGCAGAAGGCACAACTGATTATAGAGGACTGAAGCATCTTCCCTTTGCTGGGTCTCTCCTTTCCTTCCTTCTGTTCATCTTCTTACTCCTATTCACCAAATTTCTGTTCTATCTCTTACCACCACTTAAAA
Source organism: Catagonus wagneri (assembly GCA_004024745.2). Classification (NCBI taxonomy): domain Eukaryota; kingdom Metazoa; phylum Chordata; class Mammalia; order Artiodactyla; family Tayassuidae; genus Catagonus; species Catagonus wagneri. The sequence continues at coordinate 18,236,035 of PVHT021183726.1, read as the reverse complement.
TAGCTTTCAATTTTCCCCTCTACCTAACTTTTATTGCTAATTCAATCTATACCACTTGAATATGCCCCTTCTGACTGGGTGAACAGGAAAATACTAATGGTTTTCATCTCTTAGAGAAGCAATAATTAAAATGACACAGTCTAATTTAATTTAAAAGGGAGTCAAAAATCTATTTGTATTCAACAGTTTTGTTTAGTGCTATAAATGAAGAACTGTAATTTTGTAAATTGTAGTTTAGTTGAGAAATGGAAATGACATCCCTCCCTAAGATATTTTTAAGTCACATTACAATGGTGATTTGTAAAGGCTGGGCAGATTTGTAAAACGTCCAAGTATTTCATTTCATGTGAGGTATCACTCAACCTCAGATCTTGATCGTCTTTGCCATCAATGGAGCAGATTCATTTTTGGAACATATGTAACAAGATGATTGAAATGAAACCTTTATTTCATCATAAAACTTTTAGCTATAAGGATTTTTGAGAACCTCGACATTCATTTTCTTACCTTCTATTTGAAACTGTAAGCTAGTAACTGTATATTTAATGATCTTCCAAGGACAGCATTCCTTAGCCTGTCTCTTAAATACCCATTCCAGGGTTTTGCTACAAATACTACATCAACTTTTACCTCTAATCTAAATCTCTCTTGCTTCAAATCCATCCAAAGTTTACTTTTATTTTAAAAAGAAAATTTTTGGTTTCCTTTCTTGTTTAAAAGGAGGAAATAAAAAAAGTGGTTGAATTTTCATTTTAGTGAATCATTTTTAATAATGATTTTTATTTTTTCCACTATAGCTGATTTACAGAGTTCTGTCCATGTTCTGCTGCACAGCAAGGTGACCTAGTCACACATACATGTATACATTCTTTTTTCTCACATTATCATGCTCCATCACAAATGACCAGACATAGTTCCCAATGCCATACAGTAGGATCCCATTGCTTATCCATTCCAAAGGCAATAGTTTGCATCTATTAACCCCAAATTCCCAATCCATCCTTCTCCCTTGCCTTCCTTCTTGGCAACCACAAGTCTGTTCTCCAAGTCCATGAGTTTCTTTTCTGTGGAAAGGTTCACATTTGTGCCATATATTATATTCCAGATACAAGTGAAATCATACGGTATTTGTCTTTCTCTTTCTGACTTACTTCACTTAGTATGAGAGTCTCTAGTTCCACCCATGTTGCTGCAAATGGCATTATGTTTTTTCTTTTTATGGCTGAGTAGTATTCCAATCATCTGTCGATGGACATTTAGGTTGTTTCCATGTCTTGGCTATTGTGAATAGTGCAGCAATAAACATATGGGTGCATGTGTCTTTTTCAAGGAAAGTGTTGTCCGGATATATGTCCAAGAGTGGGATTGCTGGGTCATATGGTAGTTCTATGTATAGTTTTCTAAGGTACCTCCATACTGTTTTCCATAGCGGTTGTACCAATTTACACTCCTACCAACAGCGCACAGGGTTTCCTTTTCTCCACACCCTCTCCAGCATTTGTTATTTGTGACTTATTAATGATGGCCATTCTGACTGGTGTGAGGCGGTAACTCATAGTAGTTTTGACTTGGATTTCCCTAATAATCAGTAATGTTGAGCATTTTTTCATGTGCTTGTTGGCCATCTGTATATCTTCTTTGCAGAAATGTCTACTTAGGTCTTTTGCCTATTTTTCCATGGGTTATTGGCTTTTTTGCTATTGAGTTGTATAAGTTGTTTGTATATTTTAGAGATTAAGCCCTAGTCAGTTGCATCGTTTGAAAGTATTTTCTCCCATTCTGTAAGTTGTCTTTTTTTTTTTTTAATCTTCAGTATCGGAACCTATTTGGTCTCCCTCAGGTAAAGGCCCCTGGGCTCCTAGTTTGAAAAGATGGAAAACTACTGTTCTGAAATTAGGACTAATCTACTACATATTCAAAAAATTCTACATAGTTAACAGCTGAAAACCAGGAACTCTGTGCATAACTAACCTATAACCAATCATATAGGCACGAAGTTTCCAGCAGGATGTATTCAGTAGTTCTCAATAACAGGCTCTCAAATTATAATTCCAGAAGTCAAATTTGCATGTGACTCCTTGACCTGCACCTCTCTCACATACTCGGCTCAGTTTTAACATCCACAGTGTGTTGTGGAGAAATAATCAGTGGTTAAATTATTCCCATTTTGTTGGCTCAGCTCACAGTAGCCCACCAATTAGTTTTGCTTTTTAAAAAAAGAAAAGAAAAAAAACTATCTGATCTTCAATTTGTACTTCAACCATACCCAAGTGCAGATGCCATCCTGGTAACATGACAAAATAGATTTAGGTTTATAAGTGTTTCTGTGGTTCCAACAACAGCATGCACCCTGCAGTAACTATACTGTAGCCCAAAGTGTTGTAAAAAACACAACTGAGTTTCATGGAGAATCATTTGACAGTTAATTAAACCTTCTCCACCTGTAATTTAAGAAAAAAAGAAAAAGCCTAACACTCCTAAAGACCATGGGGGAAAGGCAGTTTAAGAAATAGAAGTCCTCTGTTTATCCAGGGAGGTACTTTACAAGGCAGACAGCTACACCACAGTAGAGAGACAACATTTCCTCAGCTGATTCGGTTAATTAAAATGCACAGTTATAACAGGCTTTCTTAGAGCCTGCAGCTGAATGACCGAAGTCTCCATTTTCCTCCAGTGTCATACAGAATGTGAAGAGGCAAACATACTGCTCAAGCACAATTTGACTCACTAAAATCCAGAACTATAAACACAAAATACATTTCTCAGGCACATTTTAAAAGACATCTTATCAAGATTTATGGCACCAGGATAGAAATAATTTGCAGTTAGGCAGCACCAAGAGACTATCCTCTCAAAGTAGTTTGAAGTAAAATGTACAAATAAATCTAAAGGGTGGAGTCCACTTTCAATGCAGAAATTTTCAACTCTTTCAAATGTGGGGAATTTGAATCTGACAAACAGCCCATCCATTGCCGAAATTTATGAGCGATGTGAAAAAAAATCAAAGGCCACAAAAGCTATTTGTCAAATAAACTGCAGAATGCAAGACCAGACTGCAAGGCTCATTTGCAGAACTCCTGATGAGCAAGGGAGGAGGGGGTGCAAACAGCTGCAGCCTTTACTGCACTGCCCGCCCGTGCCAGCCAGAATTCAAGCTGCAGGAGCTGGGTATGGCTGAAAGAGGGGCCAATAAATGAAAAGAAAAGAAAAGAAAAGAAAAAAACAAAAGAGGTTCTTATACCTAAGTTTTTATTAAATCAGTACATCAGCATGCACAGATAAATACCTTGCAGCACAAGTTTCAGATAGATGTGGCCTGCGGATGTTCCAATTAAATTTGTTTGTGGGAGACTACATTTATTTCCTGAAATGGTGGAGACATTACAGCCTTTGAATCAGTTAGACTAGCAGCATGGCATAGCATCAGTTTTCCTCATCTGTAAACTGGGAACAGTGCCTCACATCTCAGGGCAATTGCAGGCTAAATCGAGATGACGTGTTTGTGGGCACAGCACGTACTCAGTAAAAGTTATTCTCCTCTCTCTCACTAGGTATTTTCACCATGCAGTGAGGTGAAAGTCCCCATATGAGCCATATAAATTAAAAACTCTGAAATCTATAGAAAATAATTAAATATTTCAGGAGCTTAATTCATAAATCATTAAATGAAACCCCAAAGGGCTTATTAGAAATTTCAAAGCCCTCTATTAATATCTATTAATGAAATTGGCATATTTTGTTTTGTGACAATTTTGCTTAGCACCACAACAAAAACATTTTGATCTTGGTATTGTTTTTTCTAATAACCCAGCATTGTTTCCTTTTCATAAACATTACCTGAAGAACTGACTATATTACCTCTCAGATATTTCTTTTAAATGTTGCTCTGATGTCTATCTCACTCTTTTTTTATTTTTCTTTTCTGACCAGAGACATATCACAACCTCCCATACTCAGTACTGAAGGGAACATGCTATTACTATCACAGCAAACAAAATGGTCTATATAACTTAGCACCTAATTTTCATTTCTGGGGGGGGGTGATTTAGACATTTGGAAGAGAGGAACATATTAATATTTCTGTTTTAAAAAATTCCAATTGAATCTATGAAATAATGGCTGAATTATCCAAAGTAATTTATCCATAGAGTTACAATAGAAGAATGCCAATGGATATTTATTCAGCACTTACTACCTGAAGGCATACCAGTTGATTTTTGCTTTTCCTCAAGGCAAGCAAAGCATAATATATGGCAAAGCATACTTGACATTTAGAGTCATATCGCCAGGAAAGCCCTTGAATTATTTGACTGGTTTTGGAAAATCACTTCTTCATAAAGCATTGGATTTTCTCTTCTCAAGAAAGAAATTTGGTACGTGTTCTTCACTGGAGACATGATAATAATTAGTTCTTTTTAAAGACTTTGAAAAGAGCAGAGATGAAAAGAGCTGTAAGAGTTTCTAAATGACATGAGATCTGTGAAGTGGTAGATATTTAACACAAACCTCATATAGCTGTTATGTGGACTCATTAGTTAATCAGTTAGTTAATGACTTTGAAGTGTAAAACCTTATTAGACTTTTTTTTTTTACACTGAACACATATGAGAGAGAGACTACTCCGTCTGAAATTAAAAACTGACTATACCATTCTAACATATTGGATCATGCCATGACATACCTTCGAGATGTTCCTTCTTAGTCTGATCTTCTTTTTCCAGACAACCCCCAAAAGGCCTATGTAGACCCTGACTCCCTGTCCCTTTATTATTCAGGACCAGCACTGGCTTCCAGTGAGCACCAAACACAGAACTGAAAACCCCCCAGGATAAGGTATTTTGTGTAAGATTATAAGGTGTTATTTGATGATAATGACATCAACTGTTAGACTTGTAATTTAAATGCAGTTTTGTACTTCTGTACAGTGGCGGGGGGGAGCTATTGAGTGAATCTGAAAGAAAGTGAACAAGGCAAAGAGTTAAAAACCCTACAATAACTACCTTGCTCTTTGGAAATAGTGACTAATTTCTGTCCTGCATGATGGGAAGTTGAGAAAGGAAAGCAGAGGCATAACTAGTTCAGCAATATTCTACTATATGGGAGACATTTCTATAACGTAAACCAAAAATTTGGTTGACATGTATTATACAGAGAGAAAAGTACACATATTTTCAATGCATAGCTCAGTGGATACTGGGCACTCTTGTGTTCTCTGCAGCCAGATCAAGAAATAGAAGATTCCCAGAATTCCAAAAGAGCCCTCTGGTTCCTCGAATCACTAGCTGTATTTCCAAGGGTAACCACATCTTTTACCTCTCACAGCATAGTGTAGCCTTATCTATCTTGATATTTTAAATAAATAGAATCCTAAAGAATGTCCTCCCTTTTAAGCCTTGCTTCTTTCTAGAGATATTATCTTTCATGAGATTCATCCATATTGTTGAGTGTAGCTGTAGATCTACAGATTTCTAATCTTGGTCCCTCATCCCTCCCCCGCCCCATACACACAGAGTTAATCCTTTTCATACTCAAAGAATGGCCAAGGATCCCAGGATTTGGAAGTTCTTAATGAACTTCATGTTAGACTCAGGAATCGCTGCTGAATAATTTCCTCCTTTTTTTTTTTTTTTTGCATCAGTAAATATAATGTAATCACATTTTGCACTTTTAAATACCTAGTCATGGACAGAACTAGCTCTAAGGTGCACACCGAGGTAATCATCTTCTTTCAGAAGCCCTTGTTTTCAGCCCCAAATCCCCTACACAGCTGTCCTTACCAGCAAAGCCCTATGTCCCTGGCCTTCAGCTCCTAGAAAGCCTGCCCTACTCAAGCAGCTGTATAAAAAACTACTGGGTAAACTACTTCACACCAAGGTGTTAATGCCTAAATCATTAGCTCTCTAAGGTATGGCCCCAGGACAGTGCTGTGACACAGAAGTCCAGTCACTCTCTGATTACTCTCTAATGGGGTCTCTCACAGAGCTGTGTTTATTGACTTATGTTGTAAAGTTCCTTTACATTGAAGGATTCTAAAAACAGATCAGTGGCAGTTGATGCTGTTTTTACTATAGAATATTATTGAATCTATTATTTCAGGACATCACACAGTATTCTCTTTATGAGAGCCCATGGGGAAAGGAGACTAGTTCTACTTCTTCTAATTAACTTTGTTTTATAAGATACATTGCTATTCATGCAACTGATCCAGTCTGAGCTCTCCCCCGCCATGCCGTCCAACCTCTCTCCACTAACAGTACCAAAAAAACAAAGACCAACACTTTTAACAAGTGTTCAGAAGTTTATAACTTGCATTTCTGGTCTACCTTTCTCACCCTTGATTTCATCTTTTTCTTATGTTTTCTGTTTAAATGTCTTTAATTTTTTTAAATCATAAAGAATTTAGAACGATGTAGACTAATTTGATAAAATATTTGATAAAAATATCTCTATAGGAAAAAATTCAGTCACCAACATTAGGACAAGCTGGCCAACCAAAGGGTGTATATTTTAGGCAGTGGGCTCTTCCAGGACTTTTGAAATTATATGCCTTTTCTTGGCTGTGATCAGAAAGAGTAGAGGGGAGCTCCCATTGTGGCTCAGCAGGTTAAGGACCTGAGTTATTTCTGTGAGGTTGTAGGTTCCATCCCTAGGCTCACTCAGTGGGTTAAGGATCTGGCATTGTTGCAGGCTGTGGTATAGGCCTTAAATGTGGCTTAGAGCCAGTGTAGCCATAGCTGTGGCTCTGATTTGACCCCTGGTTACATATTCGACCCTTGGAACTTTCATATGCTGCAGATGTGGACATAAGAAGAAAAAAATAAATAGAAAGATAGACTGGAGGAACTGATTTCTGAAGCACTGTATGGCGCAGTTAGTCCTTACACAGCTTAGGTTTTTATTAAAGCTTTGTTGAATGCATAGAGTGAAGACATTTTGCATCAAGTGAAGTGGACAGAAGGAGAGAATGTCCAGGAAAAATCTAGATCCGGAACAGGATAAAGATAAAAGTTCTTGCAAGAAAATGTGGAGTTGAGTTTTCAAGAGAGTGGAACTGTTACTGTATTTGCTATGTGATATTTTGCAACTGCTAGTCCATTCTTGTTTTCAATCTCAGAGTTCTATTTGGGAAGATTTGATTAATGCATTATTTATCTAAGAGTCATTGATTTATGGAGCTTAACCATAAGATACAGCACAGCTCATTTTCTTTCTAATATTTATATCTACAGGAAGAATACCACTATGACAAGGGGGTGTTCTACCCTTGACTGGTAATCCATGTAAGCGATCACCCAAATTGACAACAATGAAAATATTAAGTAACAATCTGTTATTTACTCCCTTCAATGCGAGGATCCCACTATTTAAATTAAGTAAAACAATTCCTAGAACTCAGTGATAATCTATAAATCATACCACAAAGTGGTCCAATCCATATTCCAGTGAAATATTCTCTGTGAAATAGGGAGGATAAGGTGTCAAAAGTAGATCTTTTAAACCCCATATTAATTTTTAGATCAAAGAAATAATTCCAGTTCAGATAAATTAAAATCATGTTTTTTTTTTCTTTTCTGTTGAAACTATTTGATTATGACAGTCTGGGAAAGGCACATCATTTTACCAAAAATATGAACAAATTTATCATCAGAGATTATGTGTGATTAGTAAAACTCAAAGTATATATTGATGATATTCCTGAGGTTTTTCCATGGTGCCCTACTAAAACAGAGTAGTCATGTATATGTAATTTTTTATTTATTCACATATGTTTTACCAAATTAAAAATAAATTTGTTTAGAAAGTATCAGTCTTGAAAATACCACGGTAAACATTCCCTTTAAAAATTACTAAAACCAATATAAAAATTAGGACATATTAGGTTAACTTTTTTAACCAGTATGTTAAACAAGAGAATTGTATTCCCTTATCCTTGCAAAAACAGCCATAAGAGGTTTGGGGTACAGCTCATACCATAAAAAATTACACTTCATACATTTCATATATTTTTAACAAACGTTTACCATTTACAGTAATGTGCATGACTAAACGTGGCAAAATAAGATTTTGAAATAGAAAAGTGTCATCCTATAAGTTATAAAACTTTCTTGAATTATAAGCAGCCTTAATTGAACATACAAAACACACATTGAGCTGCAGCCATTTAATCTTTAACCAAAAGTTGTAAGGATGTTATGTAGAGGACACACAGGGGAGGGCCCTGAATGATGGGCATGGAAGGAGCTTTCAGAGGTTTTGTGAGGTGCAGTAAGTTGTCTGTTAACCTATCTTATAGGTGAAGAAATTGAAGTATAGTCACAAAGTACTGGAATTTGAATCCTGACTTGTTTTAATTCAGCACCTCTCTTATAGTCACTCAACAATAGTGTCTCTCAATGTTAACTTCCCTCTGAATAGATGGGATGCTTACTTATACACAAATCAAGTCATTTTGCTCTGCTTCGTAGTACTCACCACAAGCCATTGTCAGCTTTTTCCATAACATTTTCTTTAAAAACAAAAATGGACAAAAACACATAGCTATCTCTTTTGAATGGCTTACCATGTTTGAGGCACTATGCTAAATGTTTCCCTTAAATATTTAATTCTTACAACAACCCTGTGAAATAGGTACCAAGTTTATTCATATTCCAAGATAGGGGAACTAAAATGTGGAAACAAAGTAATCTCGAAACTAGTGATTTATTTCTACTACTGTTTCTACAAGTGCTTCTACTGTTACTAGAAACTGGTTTTACTAAGGATAGGAAACGGAATTTGAAGTCAGGGCTTTCTTATGTCTGAATCCAAATTCTTAACTGCTCTATTTTATTACCTTTACTTCTTTTCACTAATCCTTAAATATGTTTTTTTCCTAAAAATAAAATTGGATTATTTGAAACACTCACTAGCTAGAATATTTATCTTAGCCTGGGGAACATTTAACCCTAGACTTGGAAGGGATCTAGAAGACAGAAAATCCTCTGGTGAGAGGGATAAAGAGAGCGGGTCCTCTTTCCAGGTTTAACTAAGCTGGTTACATTTTCCAAGGATCCCATCTCCAAGCCCAGTGCTGGGCCTATCCCAGGGCCGTTTAGATAAACTGAATGTACGTCAGGGACGCAGCCAGTGCCCTTAACGAATTGGCTGGCTTGCCTCTCATCCCAGATTCATGACTTTCAGCAGCTGAGCATAATATGGGAAACAAGTCAATATTTTCCAGTATGTTGAGTCCATTTCCTCCCCCCCAATATTTTGAAGTACGCAACAGGTGTGGAAATCATTTCAGCCACTGCTGCAGGGGGGCACAGCAGCTGTCACACGGTTGCACAGCAGCAGAAGTCTTTGCTAAGATTCAAAATGGAGAGAATACTCATTGTAATTGAAACTATGCAGGGCACAAAGCTCCCCAGATGCACACAAGGGTTCTGAGGGTTTGAAAAGGGACAGATGCCACTTTTACACTCAAGCTAAGAGATACCACATTTCAACAGCTCATGATGAGGTCCAATCAAGTCTTCAGAGGAAAAAAAGACATAGGCAACAGATCTGCAGCATAAGCTACAGGGGCCTTGAAGGTGATTCAGGGTATAACCTTTTGTTTTCCACTTAATGAAAGCAAGGTCCAGAGACAATAGACAATACTTGTCTTAGATGAGTGAGTAAAACCTTGTTTCATCATTTCTTCTACTATACATTATTGCCTATAATCTTGTTTTTTTTTGTTCACTTTTAAACTATTTTGCTTGGTTTTTTTTGAGGGTTGCTTAATGAAAGACAAGTGTAACACAGCAATAGCACTAACACAAAAGGAATTTCTTCCAGTACAGGGAGTTCTGTCCATTGAACATTCCTCTCCTGGCCAAGGCATTCAGTTGTTCCTTTAGCTACAACAGAAAACTGTTGTGAACGTTTAGAAGCTCATGGCAAGGAGATAAACTAAAACAGGTATTCCTCTTGGTTGTGGCTGAGCTCAGCTCTCTGATTCTGATAGGACACCTTTATGAAACCTCTGAATTTCCTTTGGATGAGATATGAATTATCCAAATACTGTGCTCTGTTTTAAAATGGTCAATTTATACCCAGGTCATAAGAGATTTATGTATTCAGCAAACCCAGGATGCATTCACTCAGTGCCTAATAAGCCAGACTAGATGCTGATGATACCAAAATTAAACATCTTACGTATAACAGCAATTTTACAATCATAGAAAAGTGACATCCCACTCTACGATAAAAGGGATCCCAATCAATGATTATTTATGCACTAGCAATCAATTAATAAACATTTACTAAATGGCTTCTTACAAAAAAGACTTATGATAGGTACCCCAGGAAGATACCAAAACATAAGCATAATATCAAGTGGAGAAGATGTACTCATATGAAATATGTAAAAACAGAATATTTTAATAATTTTAATGATATGCTACAAGGTGAATTTACCAGTATGTTAAGATTGTATAGGATTATATAGAGTAAAATAGGAAAGCAGGGTGGTTTCCTAAACTAGGTGTTTTGAAAAAGGGATGGATGAAAAAAGGATGGATGGGGAGAAAGTGTAGGAAACCATGTCCAAGTGTGAAGATTAGCAGAAAAATTTTACAACATTAGCTTGATTAATTGAAGTGGACTAATTTAGATTTTATAAGCAATGGAAAAAAATAATTCTGTGTGTGTGTGTTTGTGTGTGTGTAGCTGTGATTGACTGCTTATGCGATAATAGGCCATAATAAATGGATACGTCAATTAATTCTAAGTTGATACTACCACCATCAGATGAATTCAGGATCTTCCTACGAGTCTATTTGCATTCATAATCGAAGTAGTAATCACTGGGGGTATACGCATTGTTTTAGACAAGGACTCTTCTACTTAATCAATGCTATGCACTACTAGTTATTAAATATATATTTTTTGGCTGTGCACATACCATGCAACAGTTCCCAGGCCAGGGATTAAACCCACACCACAGCAGTGACCTGAGCCACAGCAGTGACAATGCTAGATCCTTAACAGCTGGGCTGCCATGGAATTCCATTATAATTTTTAAAACTGTCCCAGATTATAACACTTTGTATAATTTCAATAATTTTCTGGGAAGCCTGATACAAAAACAAGTTTTTTTTCCAGTTAGCGACTTAGAGTCAATAACAAGCAAAGAAGCAAGATTCAGAATGCAGAGTGTCCTTTGAAATACTTTTACAGAACAAGTCTAAATAGTTTTCAAAAGCCCGAGAACCATTACTATGATTTCTACTTAACTTCTTTACCACCAACTGGAAAAAACAGGGTCCATTAAGAAATAACTCCACCAACACTGCATGAAGGTTCACCTTTACACTGTTGATGGGAATGTAAATTGTTGTAGCCACTGTGGAACAGTATGGAGGTTTCTCAAAAAACAAACAAAAACTAAAATTAAAATTATCACATGACACAGAAATTCCACTGGAAGAGGGGGACAAACAAACAAAAAAAACCCCATTAATTTGAAACGATGCATGCACCCCAGCATTTATAACAGCATTATTTACAATTGCCAAGATATGGAGACAACCTAAGCATTCATCAGCGAATTAATGGATATATACCACATCTTCTTCTCTACACACACACACACACACACACACACACACACACACACTGGAATACTACTCAGCCATAAAAATGAAATTTTGCCATTTGCAGCAACATGGATGGACTTGGAGAGCATTACACTAAGTGAAATAAGTCAGAAAGAGAAAGACAAATTCTATATGATAGCACTTATATGTGGAATCTAAAAAATAAAACAAACTAGTGAATATAACAAAAAAGAAGCAGACTCACAGACACAGAAAACAAACACGTGGTTTCCAGTGGGGAGAGGGAAGGAGGAGGGGCAGTTTAGGGGGAGGAGGGGCAATTTAGGGGTAGGAGAATGAGAAGTATAAACTATAAGGTATAGAACAAGCTACAAAGATACAACACAGGGAATATAGCCAATATTTTATAATAACTATAAATGGAATATGAACTTTAAAATTATGAATCACCATATTGTAATCTGTAACATATGATATTGCACTAAACTATACTTCAACTAAAAATTTTTAAATTTTAAAAAATTAATGCAGAAAATAAAAAGAAATAACCCCAAGGGCAGAAAGAAACCAATCAGAAAAACCTAAAGGAAGTTCTAATTCATGTCTGCCCTCAGTTATCTGAAGCATAGACTTTACCCAGTATATTTCCCTGAGGCACTAATAATCTAGTTCTTTCAAGATCTTTCTAAATTTTCTGTGAGCACCACACAAGTCAATCCAGGATATCATTTCTGCTATCACAGGAAAGTAACTGTTTTGAAGAGGGAAATCACTAATTGCTTTTCAATGTGCGCCTGCCAACAATCCAAATTATTAAAAACAAAAAACTTCCCTACTAAAGGCTCAGTGCCAATCATCTGAAATGAAAGAGTTGTAAATGAATACACAAATCAAAGGCTTTATTTTAAGATTTTCCATATTTTGCTCAAAGGCTGATGATTACATTATTTTTTCCTGTACTTTCCCAACAAAAAGTAAGTCAGACCATCATGTTCTTCCAGAATGACTTTTTTCTTAAAAGAATCTGAAACAGACATTATCATATAAAGATAATAAATCAAAAATACCACTCAAAGAACTTTATCCATTTCCTACATAATAATTCATCTTGAATCTTCAAATAGGTATCTAAATTTGGGATTTAGATAATACTTCAAATAGGTATTTCTGGCATGTCTTAAAACTGGTAACATTGTCCTCCTAAGATAATATTAGGCCATTTAAGTTTTTGTTTTTGTTTTTTTTTTCAAGTTAGCCAAAGGTGTTTGTAGCCTTTGATTACTACAATCATTAGAAACATAGGGTCCAGAGACAGATGGATTTAAATCTTAACCAAAAAAGCTGTGTCACCTTGGACAAATAACCACTCTAAACCTCCATTTCCTCTGCTATAAAATAAAAAGATAATAAAGTCCACCTTAGAAATTTGTTAAGAATATTACAGTTTACAGATGTAAAATGATTATAACAAAATTGGCACACAGTAAGTGCACATAAAGTTTTAACTGTGATTTCCTCTCTTCATGTGTGCATTATAATTCCTAACTTAAAATGGTGGTTGATAGGAGTTCTCTTGTTGTAGTGGATTAGGATCTGGTATTGTCACTGCAGTGGCTTGGGTTCGATCCCTAGCCCAGGAACTCCAACATGCTGTGGGCGTGACTAAAAAAATGGTGGTCAATAATAGAATGGAATCCTCTGATATTTAATAATTCAAGCTTCATCTAAACATAATGTTTTTACTGAAAAATAACTTTTTCAGCATTAAGCTTGAAAAATATGGATTTTTCTTAGTGTAGTCCAGTGCTGGATTTTATGAATTGAGCATAACCATATATTCTTTGGCAGACAGCCAAATGGGTTTTATTTGTAAACAATATATTTTATCCTAAATTTGCCTTATGTCTATTTTAACTAATATTAAAATAAAGGTTTCTGTATCATGGGCTCTTTCAGCAGGGCACCCAAGTGATGAATGAAAGGAAAAAAATAACATAGAAACAGCTAAAGTAATGTGACAACATTTAGTGAAAGGCAAGGCTATGGCTGAATATAAATATATGGGCTTGGTTTCAATTAAACTTGTATCAAATTGTCAACAGAAAGATAAATTTCAATTATTATCATAATATGCATACTACTATCAGCACTTATCACGCGTGTTATCTTAGCCTAGTTAACTTCTCTGAATCTATTTGCTCAAAGTCCTCTTTCCTGTTGGATGGGAACAGAAATGTTCCTTCACAAAGATTTTGCTATATATTCCATAGAAATTTACTACATGCTAGCAGATCTAAAAAATGTTAACATTTCCTGAAAAACTATCACAATCCAGGTAGACACTCTCAAGGCAAATTCAACTGCCACTTTTTTTGTTCTGTTTTTAAAATTTTCAAATTGCTCAAAGCTTTCCCACAGAGGGAGGGTTATTAATGGATTTTTTTATTAAAAGTAGAGAAGCTATTGAACTAGAAATCAGGAGCCATGCATTCTAGTCTAAGCATTGCCATTAGCTTACGATGTAATTATGTATAAATTCCTTATATACAAAAAGAAAGTAATAAGCTTTGATATCAGTTAGGATAAGTATCAAGATAATAGATATAAATCCACTTTAAAAAAATTAGAGCCACAGTAACATATATGGTACTATAAGTCCAAATTTCTCATCATATACTGCGTGGTAAGCAAAAAGTTAAATAAACAGACTTTGCCAACCTCTGAAAAGCAAGAAACTTTTTCTAAATGTCTTTGGTCTTTTGTAATCTTCCTCTGAGTGTTGTTTCACTGAAAATATTGATTTAGTTCTGTCATGCACTATAGAAAACAAAAAATTAAATGTTATGTACATAAGTTATCCATATAGAATAAAAGATGAATACTTTGTGGTATCATTGTGTAATGCCTCTAGATAATACCTATTAATTATTAATTATTCAATGTATGTCAAGCCCAGGAGGCACTATACAGATGCATAGTATATTTCCTCTTTATTACTGCATAATATAGATGATAAAATCATTCCTATTTTCTAGTTGAAGATACCATCTCAGTAAAGTTAATCATCTTGCATAGGTCATGCACGCATCTAAGAAGCTGGGGGACCCAGATTTTAGAAACATGTCTGGTTCCAAAGCCATGTTCTTTCCAGAATTCCTCACTGCCTCTTATACAACTTGACATAGAGTCAACACTAAGTAAACACTGATGGATAAATGGATGTATGGAAAGGTGGATAAAGGAATGACAGTGGATGGATGAATGGATGACAAATGACTGACCCCTGGGAACTGCAGTCTATAAGAGCAAGACTTAGGCAGCCTAACTGGGCTCTGTGAGAAGCTGGAATTTAGTTTCTATTATTCTTCCCCATTTGCAATTTGAAAATCTCAGGTTAGAAGAGTTTCTTAGGTACTTATATGAACATCACCCGTCCTCCTGTTATTTCTGCTCCCACAGATGATAAAGGATTTCAAAGTCTTGGAGACCATGGTGCCTCACCTCCACCACTGACAGCTGGCTGAAGAGTCTCTTTCTAGAAAAACTGCAACAGGCATTTTATTTTATTTATTTTTTTTTTTTTTTTTGCCTTTTGTCATTTTATGGCCGCGGGTTTATGGCCGCACCCACGGCATATGGAGGTTCCCAGGCTAGGGGTCTAATCGGAGCTGTGGCCACCGGCCTGCGCCGCAGCCACAGCAACGCAGGATCCGAGCTGCGTCTGCAACCTACACCACAGCTCACGGCAACGCCGGATCGTTAACCCACTGAGCAAGGGCAGGGATCGAACCCGCAACCTCATGGTTCCTAGTCGGATTCATTAACCACTGCGCCACGACGGGAACTCCAACAGGCATTTTATTATTTGTTCGGGCAAAGTTTACTAATTCTGGCCATAGGGCCATCCCCTGCAGGAGAGGGGTTCTCAGGTCTAACTTTGACAGAATTCAAAAGAATTTTGCAGAAGCTGCCAAAAATAGAAAGAATACTCTATAAGTCCAGAGTCCCAGCATTTCGTTTTGTGTTTTACATATTTTACAAACATACTTGACATCTGAAGGAAGAGGCATTCTCTCACTTGTTAGCCTTCCTTACTTTCTGCAGGTGGGGGGGGGGGTTGCATCTGTCCAAAGAGTCCCCCTTCCGCTAATTTACACAAGAGCAATGTGTGGGCCAGTGGCTGTTCTGTATGACTGCAGGATGCTCAGTCCTAAAGTAATGGTGATACCAGGTACATGGAGTAGACAGGAACTGGTAGGATTAGCATTGTGTGTAATTTCAAGAAAGGCTGCTAGAAATCATATTTACTCATTCATTCATCCTATTATATGTGTGTGTTTGGGGGTGGTGGGTGTGTGGGAGGTGGCCAGGCAACAGACACATCCTATAGTTTGAATGATCAGCAATGTAGGAGGAATGGCAATATAATGTGACTGGTGCCATGACACAGGTTTATATGGAACAGAGGACCAAAAACATCAGTATCTCCTGGGAACTTATTAACAATGCATTCTTAGGTCCCACCTCAGACTTACTGAATCAAGAAATTGTGGGGCTGAGCCTGGAACTCTGTGTTTTAATAAGGCAAGCCCACCAGATGATTCCAAAGCCTGCTCAGGTTTGAGAACCACTGCCAGAGAGTGTTTTGGGAGCAAGGTAAGGTCTTCCCAGTGAGGGTGATAGTCAAATTGAGTCTTAAAGAGTGAGTAGACACTACCCTTGTCTTGTTACCAGTATGGGCCCCATAAAACCAGTTGATATCCAGATTTAGCTAAATCTCCAGACTTAGCACCTCTCGGCTTACAGAGTTTGACTTGAGAATCTTTGCAAAACATCCAGTCAAGAAACAACAATTGTTTTATTCCCACTCCTTAGCAAAGAAGAAGCAAGTTTTGTAGGCAACTGGTAAGAGTTGTCAGTTTCCTTCTGGTGAAATGTTCTCTGCAAAACGTGAACAGTTCAGGCAAAGTGATACCAAAATTTCAGGGTGAAAGGAATGCCTCTGGTCATTTTTACCTGTGGCTCTGCTTCCATGCAGAACAAATTTCAGTACCCAGGTTGTTTTAAAAATATATGCATCTGTATTTTTTCAAAGTGAATGCTTAATTGCCTTTGACTGAATTCATCCATGACAAATCACACTCCGAGAGGAGCCTGAAATCCGATCCACAGACAAGCTCAACAGTAAGAACCATCCTGTTTACTCCTAGCCTTTAGGAGACCTGGGGAAGGGTCCTACCCTCTTACAGGATAAAGGGAGTTTGAAATCTTTTCAGAAAATAAGTGAAAGGCATCAGAGACTCCAATGGCTTTGCCTCAGAAAAAGAAGTGGTAATAAAAATGAGAGGAAGTGGGGGAATCACTAGAAAGGAGAAAGTGGGGGAAAAGGCATAATGCCACCTGACTCTGTGGAGATGAAATTCCTGATACATACAAATCACATATTTCCCAAAACACCATCTCCTACAAAGCAACAGAGAACAAACAGGAAGATCTCCCCCATCAGCTTAGGCAGAGACTTTGGTTTGATGTTTCCTTTTATGGTGAGTAGATGCCCAACTTTATCAAGGGTCCAATATCTCCCCTAACCACCCCAATCTGGCTGTAGCACATGGATAAAAAGAGAGATGCAACCTTTCATTAACATTGTATCTTAAATTGGTTATTATCTTATTTCTTATTTCTTAAAACTAAAGAATATATTACTTCCAGAGTAGAAATGAGAGGCAAGTAAAAAACAAACACTTCAGAATAAGTAGATCCAGAAGTTTCATAGATGTTGGTTTGACCCTGAGGAAGGAGATTGAAAGGCTTCACACCTGGCCAAAGTGGAAAGGGCATAAGAATGGGGTAAGGAGGAGTTCCCTTTGTGGCTCAGCAGGTTAAAAACCCAGCTAGTATCTATGAGGATGCAGGTTCGACCCCTGGCCCTACTCAGTGGGTTAAAGGATCCAGCATTGGCACAAGCTGTGTCATAGGTTGCAGATGTGGCTCGGATCTGGCATTGCTGTAGCTGTGGTATAGGACTGTAGGATAGCAACTACTGCTTCTGTTCAACCCCTAGCTTGGGAAATGCCAAATGCCATGGGTGCAGGCCTAAAAAGACAAAAAAAAAAAAAGAATGGGGTAAGGAGACCTGAATCTAAGTCCCAGCATTACAGTTTACCAGAGGAATGTCAGTCTGGATTCTGGCAGGAAATAGATGACACACTCAAAAGGGATGACTCAAGAGAGTTAATGCAGCAAACTTTTGCCAGGGTGTTGGCAGAGTTCAGGGAATCATCGAGGATGTTGCCAGCAAGGAAGCATAAGTTTCATCAAGGATGAAACACACAGGGACAGCTATAGCAAGATGCCATTACCACCATATGGCAGAAGGACAGGGAAAAATAAAAGTGGCCAGAACTGCTGGAATGTGCCTGTCATAGGTGGCCACCAGGACTGCAGCCAGTACTAACTTAGACGAGGAGTGAGCACAAAGGTCTCGATGTATGAATTTCCCCTACCCAAATTCACATGTTGAAATCCTAATCCCCAAAGTGGTGATATCAGGTGGTATTTAAAGGTCGGGTTTCCATGGGATTAGTGCGCTTTAAAAGAGACCCCACAGGGATCCCTAGCTCCTCCTACCACGTGAGGAGACAGAAAGCATAGGCTATGAATGAGGAATAGGGCTTTCATCAGAATGTAATCATGCTGACTCCCTGATCTCGGATTTCCTAGCCTTCAAAACTGTGAGAAATAAATTTCTATTGTTTATAAGCCAGTCAGTCTATGACATTTTTGTTATAGAAGTCCAAACAGACTAAGATAGTGATTTAGAGAAACGAGAATCCCACCTTTTTCTCCTTCTGTGGTCTGGACTTGTGTATGTGACCCCTGTGTATGGTTTAACACAAACAGAAGCAGCAAGAGGCAGGGATCCTCTGAAGCATTTCATAAACATTAGAATCTGGGGCCAGGAAGAGGGTGAAGAAGGAGGGAACATAGGTCTAGAGGGGCAAACAGCAGTTCCTGAGCACTAGGCAATTTTGATCATTTGTCCTTTAGTACTATCTTCTAGAAAGTTAAGAATCTTGGCTGAATAATGACTCAAATTTATTCCACCTCTCATATCATTTGAGAAGACTGAATCAGAGAGAAATGTGGAAAATAAATGTTCTAATTGGACCAAATGATTTATTTGAAACAAGTGGATTTAGCAACTTATCTTTTATTGGTTAACAAACCATAGATGTTTTTCCCTCCACCTGCCTTCTTGCAAGAAAAACTTCTGTGCCTCAAGGTTATTTAGAAAAGCTTCTGAAAGCTATTAACAGCAGATTTAAACACAGTCTCTAAAAGGCTTAACTTTGTGTGCGATAGTTCTGCCCTTGTAGAAAATTTTTAAAAAGATTTTTTTAAAAAAATGCCTATATCTCAGATTATTAGCTATCTCTTTGTCACAAATGTGCAGCTGGGTTCAGAATTTGCATGTTTCCCAGGCAAATGAATTCAATAAGCAAGTAAGCGAATCCTGCCATTTTATTTAATACTTTCAGAAAACTAAAGCAAAGCAAGCTTTCACTCAACTGGAACCAGAACATAATCCCCAGAGCCAATAACACATGTTAAAATTCCATCACCAGAGCCAAATTTGACAAAGAAACCCTCTCTATCCTACTACCCCTGGGGCAAACTACCCTAATTGTGATTCTCACACTCTTCCTTTTTGAGATCCTCCAAACATGGGTGCTCAAACAAAGGAGAAGGGAATTAAGATAGGGAGAGTGAAGATTTGAGGCTTAAAATGCACTTTCAAGATATATTAGTGAAATGAGAGGTTCTTGAAAATATCCTGTATAGGCCAGATAGCATTTAACTTGTCCTAGTAGTTATACTTCTGTTCAGGGTAAGAAAATATAGTAAAAATGAATTATCTCTTTTCCATAGCCTTGCAACAGACCCTTTCCCCTGAATTATACACAGCACTACTAAAAAGGACCTGCTGAGCACTGCTGTCCACAGGCAGACGTTGAAAAAAATCCTAATTGTCGTGTTCAGCCTACTGCCATTATACCCACAGACTCAGGGTGAAGGCTTACAGCAGAAGTTGGCTCGATGTCCTAACGCAGCAGATCCATCTTTCTGACAACCTTTTCTTCTCTTCAAAACTCCTTCCTCTCTATAGAATTTCATTTCTCCAAATCTTCAGTGAACGATGGCACTCTCACAGAAGACTTCCAGAGCATCCAGCAGCTGCCTGGATTGATACCTAGGGAACTCTAGCTAAAAGCCAAGATAGCATTTCTATTTTTACTCCTGTTTCAATCTTCATGCTAAATGGAGATAATGAAATCTTTCTTAAACTCATTTATTTTATTAAGAGGAGTCAGGGCTATCATTCTTGCAACTTGCAGGGCAATTGGATCA
Organism: Catagonus wagneri; assembly: GCA_004024745.2. Taxonomy (NCBI): domain Eukaryota; kingdom Metazoa; phylum Chordata; class Mammalia; order Artiodactyla; family Tayassuidae; genus Catagonus; species Catagonus wagneri. The sequence continues at coordinate 18,216,038 of PVHT021183726.1, read as the reverse complement.
AGAGAACAAAAAGCATAGAATGATTTAGAGTCCAGCCCTCTGAGTTCTGAGAACTTGGCCCCTGGTTATTTGCAAGAATATTGGAAAGAGATTTAAACCTCTCTGGATCACCTAGAAAATGAAGTAGTTAAAGTAGGTGATTTCTGCAGCTACTTCTAGGTTTCACATTCGGTGACCTTGTTCATCCCAGTGATCTCCATTCCACGCCTTCTCTCTCAATGTAACCGAACATAACTTCACCCGCATTCTTTCTAATATCTTTAACCCTTCCTAACTTCTTAGACAGTTTTATTTTTCTAGCTTTTCTTTTCTCTTGGTCCAGCCTGGAACTCAAGAGTGAGACGCTTTGCTGACACAAACTGCTGCCTTTCTTAGTCCCATCTTCCACCAAAGCTATCTGGCAAGTCCCCATCTTGGATAAACTCTCCACAGCTATATTCCCACATCCAAGTCTCCAAGCATGAGTTGTCATAATATTCGTCTATGCTGAGTTTATATTTCCTTTCCTAAGTCTCATCAAACTGGATATGTAAGCTTCATGAGTTGACCCTCAGAATGAGTTTGAAAGCTTTTTTTTAACCCCTAGCAGCCTCCATATATACCATCCTTGTTCTCCTCAAGCCCTCAGTCTTATCTCTGAAGCTAACCTTACTTTTTTAGTAAAGTGATTACACTAAAACCATTTTCATAATGAAAATGTTTAAAATTTCAAACACAGCAGCTCATTTTTAGTTCTATTATATTTACATAAAAAATGATCTCAAATCATCTGCGAAAATCATGGGGGCATTTCTACATCACTTCAAAGTCGGCTCCATTTTGATTTATAAACTTGACTACAGATCTAGCTGTCAGATCAGATGTTGTAAAGAAGATACCAGCTAAATCTGATTGGATTTTTCAATCTGCCTCATTCGAAAGCCTATAGCAAGATAGAAGCAGTTATGAACTTCAAAAAGTTTTAGGGCATAACACTAATTGCAAGTTGGAATTATCCTTTCTCAGAAAATATGTAGCATGAAAATACAATTTAATCATTCATAAATGCCTATAAGAGAAGAGAGAGAAACACAAGGCATTTGACTGAATCACAATATTATGAGCATATTCTATCTTTGACATTCTGAAAATTATCGAAAGATTCATTTCACTTTGCAAACATCACTTCATCACACATTTCAAACCAAAGTTTTAAGGAGGAAATGTAGAAGAGAGTAGTGTAGGGTCTGTGGTGGATAGAAAACTCTTTTTAAATTTCACTTTGTGGGTGCCATTAGAGAAGGGGGAGTGGTAGGATAGGAATATGGGCAGTGCTGGTAAAGGGTATAAGGAGAAGGGAAAAATGCACAGAAATGTTAATAATGACCCTAAAAGAGGGGTTGGTTCTTAAGACTTTTTGCTAATGACTTCTTGTTAATCCCAAGGACCTCCAGAACAATTTTTTAAATGCATAAAAACAGAGCTAAAAGTGAATTCAATTATATTGACAATAATATAGTTATTACAATATTATAAACAAATTTGTGATATAGTAACATTGTGCGGTGTCTTAATAAAATGTTCAATAGTAAGATCTTGCATCAGGCCTGATAAATGTCATCATTTTTAAAAAGGGATAAACATAAACTTCATTTTTTTCATTTTATTGGAGTATAGTTGACATATATTAGTTACAGGTGCACAGCAGAGTGAATCAGTTATACATATACATGTATTCATTCTTTTTCAGATTCTTTTCCTATACAGGTTATTACAGAGTATTGAGTAGATTTCCTATGATATACAGTAGGTCCTAGTTACTTATCTATTTTACATATAGTAGTATGTTTATGTTAATCCCAACCTCCTGATTTATTCCTCCCCCTGATATTGCCCCCCCCTTTGGTAACCATATTTTTTGTTTGTTTGTTTTGCTTTCTGGAGTCACACCTGCAGCATATGAAGGTTCCCAGGCTAGCAGTCAAATTGGAGCTACTGTTGGTGACCTACGCCACAGCTTACAGCAACACCAGATCCCCGACCCACTGAGCAAGGCCAGGGATCGAACACACATCCTCATGGATACAAGTCGGATTCATTTCCACTGCGCCACAATGGGAACTCCAATAACCATAAATTTGACATAAACTCTCTTTAAAGCTAGCTGCAATAACTGCACTATGTTGTGGCAATATTGTTGATTTCCATTGTTGTCTATAATCTCCGATATACAGTTCATCTCACTGTCTCTCTTTAACTCACTCCAAAGTTCTCTGCCTCACAATTCCACTGAAATTGCTACCTTCAAGTGAACTCTATGTTGCCAGTTCTGTCAATTCTCAAACCTTATCATACTTGATCTATCAGCAGTATCTGGCACAGTTGACCACTTCCTCCTTCTTGACCTGCAATTGTCAGTAAATTTAAGTACAGTACCCACTGCTGATTTTCATCCTATCTCATCGGCCTCTCTTTTGAGGTTTCCGTAGCTGGTTCCTTTCATCTCACCAAGCACCTAAAGTTGGAGTGTCTCAGAAATTAGTTTTTGGATCTCTTTTGTGTCTAAATTTATGTCTCTAGTCATTTCATCAATACTACTAATACATATATATGCAGATGACTCTATATTTATATATATATAGCCTAGACCTCTACCCTGAATTCTAGACTCATGTATCCAATTGGCTACTCAATGTTGCCTCTTAAAGGAGTAAGGGACATCTCAAATTGAACATACATTAACCCCCATCCTGATCTCCACCCCACCTCTTCCTACTAAACCTATTTATCCCCTAATAGTCTCAGCCCATTTAATGAAATACTTGGGTCTTTGGAGTCATCTTTGATGATTCTCCTTCTCTGTCAAATCCACTTCCAACCCATTACCATCCTGTGATCAGAAGATTCCACTTTCTAAACATATCCAGAATCTGGCATCTTCCTTCAAACACTCTTCCTCCACTCTGGCTCATGCCACAAAATCCTGGCTTGGTATAGCTGTAACCACCTAATTGGCTTCTACCCTCACCCCAGCTGAAAAATACCAGCTAGAGTGATCTTTCGAAACATAAGTCACAGCATATACTTTTTTGTTCAAAACCCTCTAATGGCTTCCCCCTCTTCCCTCAATGTGAATGACCTCAAGGCTTTACAGAATCTTCTGTATATCTTTTCACTGACCTTAGCACCCACAACTCTCTCCCTGGCCCATTACAGGCAGGCCTCTTCCTCAGGATCTCTGTACCTGTTCCCTCTGCCCCAACATTCTTCTCCTAAATTTTAGTCCACATGACTTACTTCCTCATCCCTGTCAAGTCTTTATTTAATGTCCCCTCTGTGAGGCTCTGTGAGCCCCTCTACTTAAAACTGTTTTATTTTTATCTTTATGTCATTACTCTCCAGAGCAACTATCACCATATAGTGCAATATATATTTTACTGATTTATGTCTTCCCCAATAAGGTAACCTATAAGAGGAAGGACTGTTGTCTGTTATCTTCACAGATACAGCCCTAATCCCTGGTGTAAAATATTCATTTATTAAAAAGTGCTGAATAAATGAGTGAATGAAGAGGTTCTTCAGAATTTTATCTTCTGTAAAGTCAGCACATTTAACCATTGCAGTAAGAAGCCCACATAATTCTACTTACCAAAACTGTATCAAACTCTGTAAATTAAATAAGATTGTTGTTTTATTTATTTATTTTTTTTGCCTTTTTGCTTTATCTAGGGCTGCACCTGTGGCATATGGAGGTTCCCAGGCTAGGGGTCTAATCAGAGCTATAGCTGCCGGCCTTCGCCACAGCCACAGCAACGCGGGATCCGAGCCACGTCTGCAGCCTACACCACAGCTCACGGCAACGCCAGATCCTTAACCCACTGAGCAAGGCCAGGGATCGAACCTGCAACCTCATGGTTCCTAGTTGGATTCGTTAACCACTGAGCTATGATGGGAACTCCAAGATTGTTGTTTTAAATATGGTGCTTATATGAAACAAAGGTAGTGCTTGGTATTTGCAAGAGAAATATCATAAGCATTAACAAGCAACTGATGACTGTATGAGATGGTGCCTTCATAAAAGGGATGTTGCATAATGTCATGGCTAGCATGAGCTTTGAGACAAACGAACAGAGTTTTGAACTCCACCTCTGTCGCTTGTGAGTTGTGTAATGTTGGAAAGCTATTTGCTTCTCTTAACCTCTGTTATTTATCTGTAACATGGAAAATGTCACTAATGTATCTTAATTTAAACTATATGTGCCAAGTGTCTGGACACTTGAAAAAGATGCTCCTTGCTCCAGTCCTCTCCACATGCCTTTTACTTTCCAGGCAGAAGAGTAAAAAATAGAAAAAGAAATGCTCAAAGAAGTGTGGAAACAGAACAGGCTGGGAAGAATTTGTGTCACGTGAATTATCAGTCACCTCAGGTATTAGTTAGAACAGAGAGGATTATTGGGTTCATTCCAATCCTGATAGTTCCCACAAAAATGATATTTAGGTCCTTTTTCAAGGTAAGATGTTAATGGTGTCTAGACAATAGATCCAAAAATAGAAGGAGACTAAGACTCTATCCACGAGGAGGAACAGAATAAAATAGTATCATCTCAGAAGATAAGTGGCAAAGAATAAAGGTACATCTGGGCAGAATTTGTGCGAAAGTTAAAGTTGCCCCATTCTCAAGGATTTATTGTCTGAAAGTCGTTATCAGTGTATAGATTTTATCCATAGCAATCTCCTAGGGAAAAACTTTGTCACACTCATTTGGGAATCAATAAAAAGATTCTTCCCCTCTCCTTAGACATAAATAAGGGATGTGAATTCTGTAACGAAGAAGAAAAGATATGGTTTTCTACTTTTAGTCAATCTAGATTTCTCAATAACTGGGGCAAAAATGTAGAAGCAATGTGTTTTTATAAATCACTATAGGTTGTTTCTCATGCTTTATATTTTTCAAAACTGGCACAAAGAGACTGAGTTGGAGGAAGACAAGAAAATGAATAAAATGTTCATCAGCTGATAGCAATTGTAGATATTTACGAGTTAGGGCCCAGGATTCTCATTTCCCAAAGGGTGTGTCTAGCCTGGGAGCAGCCTCACTTTGGACTAGAGGTGACTCTTGGAGACCTTTGCCATTATACTTGTCAGGTGACTCATGATTCACTTCAGAGAAACTGTCATCTTTGATGACCATTATAGGACAGTGTCACCAGTTAACCAGGAGCTTGTACTCGGTCTTATCTCTTATAGAAGTGCATGATTCCTCCCTAAAATAAGACAACTTAGGAGTAGGAGGGAAAGATAAAAAGAGAAAGCAAAAGAGGTACAGACCATAAACCCAGATAGGCTCTGTGAATACTAGGCTTTAATCTTCATAGATGAGTCAAGTTCAAATAAATCTCAAAATGAAACTCTGCCTAATGTAAAACCTAGGCTTAGAAATACATTTAACAGAAAAATTACATTTGCAAATGATAAAAAATTTAAAGTTTATTAAAATTAATAAAACAGGTGGATTCTACAGTAAAATTGCCACATTCCACCTTCTGAATTAAGACACACAAGCAAATCTTTCTTTCCTCAAACTTCCTCCCTCTCTTCTTCTGGCTACCATTTTGTGAGTGTCAGTTTGGGTTTGTCAGTTTAGGATCTGTTCTTTGTCCCATGCCAGAGAGGCAGCAGGAATCACCAGGAGTGGTGGAGGCAATCAGTCCCCTGGATTTGTATACTAGTCTTCTCTGGGTTGTATTTTAAAGCTATTTCCTTTATAAAGAAACCAAACGAAATACTTCCCAGGAAAGCAAAACAGCTCCCCAAATCTCTAAGTGACTTCCATACAGAGAGAAGGTTTTTACTGGTTGTCCTTCCAGAGCAAATTTATAACAAACCCCTTCACAAAATTCTCTCTTTCTCTCTTCCATCTTCTCTCTTACTTCCTTTCTCTGTCAAAGGAGGCAAATATTTCAAAGAACACATGATACAGGAGAAGAGAATAGTACTTTCAGCTTCCATACATTTTCTCTCTCTCTAAGTGCAAATACTAATTTCACGAAGTGCCTTCTTATGGCTATAAAATAGTTTTGGAAGAAATGTATCCTCCTTGGCTCTTTACAAAACCTGTACAGTGGGTTGCTTTGAAGTCATTAGATAAGTCCAGCTATGGTATGAACTTAGTATAGCTCAGTATAAGAAAAAAACAGCTTACATAGCATTGTGGTCAGAGTCTCTTTTATCTTGTACTTTAACAAATTACTTACGATGCTTGTATGTCAGTTTCTTTCTTGTAAAACTGGGACAATAATAGCTCTTATTTCACAGTGCTGTTGTGAGAAATAGTGAGGCATCTGGCATATAGTAAAACTTCAATAAATGTTAGCTATTTTATTCATTGGCATTAGTAAAGGAGAACAAGTTTATTATACTAAAAATTCCCCTTTTCCAGTGACAATTTAGTTGATAAAATTCCTTTTAGCCAGTTAAATTGAATTTGAAGTAAAGGTAGCCTTATTCTCACTTTTGATATACAAATTTTCACCATCGTATAATTAATCCTTAAAGATTTTTTGTACGATGCAACAGAAGATAAATGTATTTGGATTTCATCTTTTTTTGTCTTTTTTTAGGGCCACATCCATGGCATATGGAGTGTCCCAGGCTAGGTGTCAAATCATATCTGTAGCTGCTACAGCTACACCAAAGCCACAGCAATGGCAGGATCCGAGCCATGTCTGCGATCTACACCACAGCTCACAGCAACGCTGGATCCTTAACTCACGAGTGAGGCCAGATACTGAACCCACGTCTTCATGGATACTAGTCAGGTTTGTTAACTGCTGAGCCATGACAGGAACTCGTCGTTATTTTTCAAAAGAAGCAGATGTCATACAATTTTTTTTATCATTCTGAGGAACTGGCATACAAGTGGATTAACTCAACCATGCAAAAATGGTTTTGTAGAGAAATTTTTCAGGAAATAACCATTCAGACTATACAAAGAAATAGCTAAAACTAAGCAATCAGATATAAAGAAGCTTTTTAACACAGCTAACTGTGGATCAGCTTTAGTGTCGTAAGTTTAATGGAACATCACTTAATTTTCAGGGATAGAGGGGCAAAGAGTCACAATTATTAACAACAAAATGGCTCTTCCCTAACCACTAACTAAAGAATAAAAATGCAAGTTCAACATGATCACTCACTTGGAAACCACATGCTTACAACTTGCCAAGAGAAAAAAAAAAAAATCAGTGGCACTCACATCGCCACATCTCTGCTTTACCCCACACAAAACTAGTATTTCTCCTAACACATGTTAATTTTTTCCTATGATTTCCTTAATTAATTCCTTATTTCAAACTCAAAGAAATGGGGTAAGGAGAAGAGAAATATTTTGTACTTGAATAAGGTGGTTTATCTTACATTCATATATATTACTGCAATTTTAAAAATTAAGTTCCGAGGGGAAAAAGACTCATTAGGCATAACATAGAACTTGGTAGTATTTATTTTGATCAGGGAATTATTATTACTTCATTAAATGTTCTGGTACTGAACAATGGGGATGGAAAGCAACAATGGGATGAAAAAAATAGATTCTTTGTCTAGAAATGCAAAACTTTTATGGAAACATTCACATACATACTTTACCATGACCCTCCATTTGTTAACAATTAAAGTACTGTCAGTTATATAAGTCCAGATCTTCTTTTTTTTCTTTTTTCTTTTTTTTTTTTTTGGCTTTTTAGGGCCACAGGTGCAGTATATGGAAGTTCCCAGGCTAGGGATAGAATCAGGACTGCAGCTGCCAGCCTATGCCACAGCCACAGCAATGCGGGATCCGAGCTGTGTCTGTGACCTGCATGACAGCTCAAGGCAATGCTGGATCCTTAACCCACCAAGTGAGGCCAGGAATTGAACATGCATCCTCATGCATATTGGGTTTGTTACCATGGAGCCACAGTGGGAACTCCCAGATCTTCTACTAATGTGTGTGTGTGTGTGTGTGTGTGTGTG
>PVHT021183726.1:18159687-18207049 GCA_004024745.2 Catagonus wagneri | reverse complement strand
CCACAGCCACAGCAATGCGGGATCCGAGCTGTGTCTGTGACCTGCATGACAGCTCAAGGCAATGCTGGATCCTTAACCCACCAAGTGAGGCCAGGAATTGAACATGCATCCTCATGCATATTGGGTTTGTTACCATGGAGCCACAGTGGGAACTCCCAGATCTTCTACTAATGTGTGTGTGTGTGTGTGTGTGTGTGTGTGTGCGTGTGTATCTGTGTGTGTGTGTATGGCATTTGTATAAATTAAAATACACAAACAAGCCAACAAACTGCCCCAACTGGCTAGATGAATTAAAAACTGGCACCTTTTCCTCAGCACTGCAGGATTTCAACCATTATTTGTATCCTTACCCTCCACACACCTTTGAGCCTTAAACACAAAAAAATACAACCATTTGCGAGGCAGGAGTATGAGGACACCCATTAAAAATCACATCCCCAGACAAAATAAGAACTGATAATTTTTAAAATTATTAAGATCATAAAATGAAGAATCTAAGAATGAGTCTTAAGAATATTCTGAGGTGAACCATAAAGTAAGATGACTGTGCCAGTGGTAAAAAATAAAGGAACTTCTGTAGTTGATCTGAATTATCATTAATTTTATGCAATGCTTTCAAAAATTACTACTTAAGGAATATTAAATATATCTGAACGTAAGAAATCCCGATTAAGATAGAATTTTACCCCTAAAAGTTCAATTCAATAATAATGACTACTGAACAGATTCTTAGAAATTTGGAAGCTGTTGTACTACTGAATAGTAATTAAACCTATGACTCAATGTATTTCAAACATTTGTTATTTGATGAATGGATTTTTTAATAGCAATGGAATTATTTTTGCCCTCTTTATAAAAAAGCATAATACTATTACTAAGGAAACATACCCTGAGCATCAAATTACTACTTAGAGGCAGTTCTTTGTCCCATGAATGCTGAGGCTGAAAGATGCAATCTGTCCTCAGAAAATTTTGCCAGTAAAGTCCACAGGGTTTATTGGAATTATACAAGATCACAACACCACCTCCACTCTCTCAAATAAGTATAGTGTGTCACTGACTCTGGGATTCTGTTGTAAATTTTTAAAGTTCCTCTTTATAAAACAAAACCAAGAGACCATGTGATTCTAGGTTATAGCAAGAAAAAACTAGCTAGGACTGCTTTAGAGAGTATATCTGAATAAATGTAATAGATACAATGTATTTAATATGTATGGTATATATATTATAAAATAAGTGTATATACTATAACATACAATATAAATATATATGTTAGTTTGATATTAAGGGAAATAAACTTTTTAAAAAGACAATGAATTTAAGCTAAAGAAAATTTACTTATATAATATTATAAAATGAAGAAACTGTATATGAATAAAGTTAATAAATCAGAAAATAAAGAGAATATAAGAGATGGGATCCAGGAGTTTCCATCAAACAAAAAGATTGTCCAGCCAGTGCCATGAACTGCACCTAACACAGAAAATTTCCTTAATACATATTCATGTAAAGGATAATGAATGAATGACTGTGAACTTGAGTATATAGCATCATACTGAATCCAAAATGTCCACTTTTAAGAGGTGTAGTTTAAACATATATCTTTTTACTTTATAAGCTATTTCTTTAAAAAAATAATATTTACTGTTCTATTTTATGAATGTAAAATCAAAACTGCTCATTGCAAAATATCTTTAAAACATCAAGCATTAGAAAATGTGAAATAAACATAGTATCAATAAAAAGAAAAAACCACTAGCAAATATTCCTATACCTATTCAGAGGTATAATTTACATGTATATACTTGGAACCATAATACATAACAGTTTTATGTCTTATTTTTATAACTTATTACATTATGATCAATTCTCACATGTTTAACACTTCAAAAATGTGGACTTTGTTTATTTTGTCCAGAAAATGAAAGTGCAGTAATTACATTATTGTGCTATTGATTTGATTGATGTACATTTGAAAAATGCATAAAATCAAAATATTTGGGAAGAAAATTACAAATGGTCTTGTCCATAAAACTCTGTTTGTACCTCTGATTATTTCCTTATACTACATTTTTATATGGCAGACTGCATAGCTTTAGATTTAGTTTTTGATCCATAGTACCACACTCTGTTCCTGATAATTTGTATTATAACTACTTTGAGTAGCTATGAAAGTAATTATATCATCACACTTGGAAAGCACAGACTTTAAGATTACCTTTACAGTTTGATAGGTCAAAATTGATATAATGCAAATTTTAATGCTGATGAGAATGAACTTATTTTTCTATGTTTATTTGCTATTTGTATTTCTTTTTGCATGAGCTATCTGTCTCATGTTAGAAGGGAAAAGTTACTTCTTAGATTGATCTAAGGTTGCATGGTACTGGAGATCCTCAGTATTTCTATATCATCAATAATATCATGCTGTGTAACTGTTACGCCAGAATTATCTTTCTGAAACCACATCAGAAGTTCTGAATCTCAGCATTAGTACATAAATATGAGTGTAACAATAGGGACTTATCTTAACAATTTCTCCCAGAACACAAGTATTACAAAGTAACTTGAGACTAGAAGTGTTTGAGAGATAAGGCTAATTCCATACATAGAATGAATTGCAGATATCTCAACAACTCCAAAATCATTGCAACCTATAGTAAACCTCTAGGTCACTCATGGACATTCACACCCTTAAACATACAACCAAGACAGGTCCTCTGAGTTATGCAACATTTAGAAACCCTGAACTATAGCAGGATCAGATGTATTAAGTATGAGATTCAAGCATTCACAAAGTGTATAGGGTGTCCATCATAAAGTATTGCCATTGGGATTTATTTACAAGTATTTTGTGAATTTACATTTTGGTTTTATAAACCATCTCTTAGGAAGACACCCGTATATATCCTGCACACATGAATTGGCTTTTTCTCTGTATACAGCAAGTATTTAACAATTATTCTTTTCTCCTAACACATCCACAGTGATATTGTATTTAAGTTCAGTGAGGTAACTAGTGGCCAGAAACCAACTGGTCTTCCTCATGACCGTCAAAAGGGATATACCTTACAAAAAAAAAAAAAAAAGACTCCTACTAGGAAAATTTTTAGCACCCACTTATTTTCACATAAAAAACTTACAGTGCTAAGAAAATATGTTTCAAAGGGGATCTATGGAAATTTAGAGGTGATTATGACTGAAATGTCTACTAAATATAACCAGAAAATCTGTCTAGATAATGATAGTATTTTTGCAAGTCATCAAAACTTTGGTATCTTCAAAAGCCAGAGTCTGCTTTTTCCTTAGCTCCAGGCAGAACTAGTTCAAAAGTTAAGATATAATTGCCCAAATAATATTTGAATTATATCTGAATATAGATCTTCATTCTCTGTAACTTATTCTTTCTTCTTGATATTCCTTCATTTTCTCAAGATAAAAGAAATAGGATCTTAACGAACCTCAATGTTCAAGCAAGGCGATGCCTTCGACCAAATTAAATAGAAAGATATTACTTAGTAATGATGCCAAATTTCCAGCTGTTTCCTTTGCCATATTTCTTCTTTCAATTCATGCCAATTTATTTGTGTTTCTAAGTATTTGCATTATTTTTCCCTTTCTAGCCCTTTTCCCCTTTCTGTAATATTAAGGGGGAAAATGAATATTTATTAACTTGGGTTTTCTTTAGTTACAAGTAGCATAGCAAAGAGGTAAGAGAGTGAAGTAGAAAAAGCACAGGGTTTAGAATAAGAATAAGACTGGTTTTGAACCCCTATTACACCCTTTATCATCTGTATAGCTTTATTACATTTATTTAACTTCAAGCTCATACAATGAGGAGTATAATTCACTCATCTACTGGAATTGCTTTATGTAAAACACCTAATAGAGTGATTATAATTAATAAGTACTCAATAAATAGCAACTGTCATCATGATTACCGTGTTGGTAAGAGCAGGTTAAAGGTGTAAGCCACTTGCATTTCACTGATTTTACAGGTAAGCCCTGACAATCATAAACATCTAACAAAAAAATACCATCAACATAATTTATATTCATTACAAAGAACCGTTTCATCTCTGCTATTTTTAAAAATTCGCATCAGACATTTTTCTGCAATATTTCTCATTTGTTGCCCAAAATATTTTTTAAATCTATAAAGTCATTCTGTTAATATTTGTTTCAGGAACTAGAAATTAAATACAGTTATGTTTCTCTATTTAACCCCCATGACTTCTGAAAATTCTCATCTTTTTCCTTGAAGCTATGATCTTTTAATAGTCTTTATAATGTCTTGAACTCCACACTCCACTTAGTTTTAAGCTTTTTAAAATGTTGCCATTGCACACCTACTCTAGAATTTGACAATAGATCACCAATTTATTGTGGTTTTTAGGTTCCACTTAGGAGAACGAAGCTTTATTTCTCTCACCTACTGCTCTTCCTCCCCATTTGTTATTCAGCTTTGGAGTTTTAACTCTTAACAAAATACATGATAGGTTTAAAACTTCCTATATTGTATATCTGCATTATATTGTATATATATTACTGTCTTATATATAGTAATATATATACTACCTTAGAATATAATTTAACTTAAAATATCAATTAATTTCCTTCTCTTTTCAATAGGAACGGTATGTTTAGTGCATTTGTGCTTGGAGAGTAGTTAGCCCCATGCACAAGTCTGTTCTCTATGTCTAAATTTTTACATTACTTCTTTCTGGTGATAAAAATTTATTTCATAAATTACTCTTTCTAAGTAAGACATTAACATAAACAAATCCATAATAATAAAAGCTTTTATAGATTCCATTTTAAAAGTATGTAAAGTAGGACTTTTAAACATGTTTCATAGAGAAATGTGAGATAAAACATACAGAAGAGAGAAATAATAAATTTTCAGAAATATCAGTATTAAAAATGAAGTCAACTGTAAGCAATTTTGATGTATGTCAAGAAAAAATATTATGCTATATTATTTGAGGACAGTTAAGAATAGCTCTTTTCAATTGTTCAAAATAATTTCAAATCTGACTTATCAATCTTTTCATTGAATATAATTTTAATAATTTATTTTAAAAAGTCAGACAATTCAGCTTTCAGTTGAAATGAAAAGTTAAGGCTACAATGTTTGAATCTTGATGGAAAGATTGACAATTAGAAGAAAATTGTATGTTGTTCAATCTACTAAGCCTTTCCACATTTTTTGACATGATGCTAACATTAATGTTGCAAAGAATTCTTACAATATTGATGGTGGCAAGAGGAATCTGAACTAAAATGAAAAAGTATGCTTGGATGCATTAATTTCACTGTAACTAAACTTTTTAGTCACAAAGTATTTCTATAAGTAAAACTTTAATGTTTTCTTTTTAGATCTGCTTTCATAATATTCTCATTTATAATTACCAGCAAATACATATAATACATATTTTTCAAAGTGTTAAAATGCTCTTGTGTAAATTAAATACGCTCCAAAATAATTTGTGGACTGCTAAATTACTTACCTACTCCTTTATTTTTAACAAATTTTATTGAGGTATAATTTTCAGACAACAGAATGCACAGACTTAGTGTACGGTTTGATAAGTTTGACAATGGTATAAACCAGTTTAACTACCAAAAAATTAAGATACAGAAAAATTTTATGACCTACCTAGGAAGTTTCCCTACATTCCTTTGCAATCTCCCTACCTCTCTACCAGACACCCACTGATTATTACTGTATATTAATTTTGCCTGCTTTGAACTTCATATAAAGGAAATTACTTACTGTGCTCTTTTGTGTTTAGTTTCTTTTGCTCAATACAATTTTAGGTTCAGTCTTGATTCAGAACATGAGGTGACCTGGGCTGGTGTAAGTTGTTCCTTAAGAAAAGTGGAGTAATGTAAAGAAATCTTACTAGCAATTCATTGTACTTTTATTGCTGAGGAGCACTCCATTGCATCTTCATATGCACCACACTTATTTGTGCATTTATTTGTTGGTGGACATTTAGATTGTTTCTAGTTTTTGACTACTGTGAATTAAGCTAGAGCAGCTAGAAGTACAAGTAAATGTCTTCCATGTACATATGTTTTCCTTTTCCTTTGGTAAATATTTAAGACTGGAATTGCTGTTTTGAGAGTAGATATATACTTTTCTTTTTAAAGAATCTCTCAAGCTGTTTCCCAATGTGACTGTACCATTTTACATCCACATCAGTAACGCATAAGAATTTCATTGGTTCACATTATCTGTAACACTGAATATGTCAGCTTTTGTTTTTGCTTTTTTTTAAATCATTCTAGTGGGAGAAAAATATCTCCTTGTGATTGTCATACACATTTCCTTAGTAATTATTGACACTGAATAACTTTCCATGTGCCTACCAACCATTTATATATTTGCCTGATAGATGGTGTTCAAGACTTTCGTTCATATTTTATCGGCTTGTTTTTCTTCATGTTGAATTTTTAAGAGTTCTTTATAATATTCCTTTCTTGCTAAGGAAAAACATATTCTCGCCCAGGTCAATACAAGCTCTTCATCAATAGTAGGCCTAAATCTACAGAAGGAAGTCTGAAACATTAGGCTTTGAATCAAAGGTTCTTGATGAAGAGGAGATGAGTAATATGGTATTTTGGACTTCATTAAGACTTGCCATTTTCTATCTGGCCAAAAGGGTTATTTTTCAGTCACATTTAAAATCAGCATTCCATCATTTAGAAAAGACTGGTTCAATCTAAGCAAAGCATGATGTGATTCTGCAATTGACAACTCACTCAAGTACTGATCTGTTATTAAGAAGGAAAAGTTACAAAAGACATAGCTCTTTTTTCTAATAAAGGCACTCACATATAATTAATAATAATAAGTAGTACCAGTGAGTGGTATGAGCAACAGACATACTGCTTTCCTCTGCAAAGTACTGAAGGAGACGACTAAGCATTGTGGGAAAGGATGTACTTGACTTAGTTGTGCCTTGATGGGTTTGGTTCCTGATCAGACTGGTTTCTGAGTCAGCAGCTATTGGTGTAAGTGCAGAAAGAAACTGGAAAGATTTCCCTTTCTTGAGGTTTTCTATTAAAGCCTAAAGACTATTTGACCGGATATTGTGAAGAGAAATCAAGAATTGGGAAGTGATCTGTCTCTGACTTCTCTCCAGACTATCCAACATTCTGAGTCTGTGACTGTCACATTCAGAGTACTTGGCTTAATGGTTTGTGTGTAACTTTTAAAGATTAATGGTGGCCTTGTGCCAGCACATCCACAAGATGTCTGGTTCTCCATCTAACTATCAGCCAAGGTCACAGACATTCTGCTAAATCCTCAGCCTTCCTCTTCTCTGCTGTTTTCTCCATTCAGTAGTCTTTTATTTCAGTTGCTTTAAGTGAATATACAATATTTAACTCCTTTAATCAGTCCATCAAAACTGCTCACAGGAAAATAATATAAAATTAATTTATTCTATAGTGTAAATGATAGACCAATAATTGTTCAACATGCTATTGAGGCTCAAAATGTGACTCTTTCTTATCAACTCAACCCCTTTCATTTTTCTGTACATTGAACAAGTCAGTAAAGCTAGTTAGTTCACAAAAATTTGTTGAGTACTTATCTGTTAGGTACTAGCAGTATTGTAGTGAATAAAATAAACACAAGCCCTTCCCATGTAAGAGTTAATGACTGGTATGGAATACCTGAGAACAATATTTATAACAACTAATTAAATAGTTATAATTAGAAGTATTTCTAACACTGAAAGATAAAGAACATAGCACTGTAGGACATATAAATGGAATAGGGGCACTAAACTAGGGGATCAAAGGAGATTTGTAAGGCAGAGAGAGGAGGAAAGAAAATCTCAGAGAACAGCATATGCCAGACATTTGCTAGTCTCTGGAATCCACAGAACCTTTCCACTTTCTCACCACCACTTTTATTCTTGCCCTCATCACCTTTTCCATGGATCATTACCGTAACCTTATTACTAGTATGCCCTATAAAATGTTGTAAGATTTCTTTATATAACATTGCTATAATAATGTCACACTTTTTTTTTTTAATCTGCATTGATTTTCCTAAAGAAAAACGGTGAAATTCCCAAGTTTTGCATTTTTAGCCATCTTCCTTCTGGACCAAACTTACTTTGCTAGTTTTATATTTTATTAATTCCCTATCAGACTGATCTGTTCACTTTTTTCTCAAAAAACAATTTTATTCTTGGGACCAAATGCCTTTGTTCTCACCATTCATTTTATCCAAGAGCAATCTTTAAATCTTGTGTGGAACAATGGAATACTACTCAGCCATAAAAAAAATAATGCCATTTGCAGTAACATGGATGGAATTAGATGCCCTCATAATAAGTGAAGTAAGTAAGAAAGAGACAAATAGCATATGATAATAACTTATATCTGGAATCTAATATACTGCACAAATGATCCTTTCTACAGAAAAGAAAATCACAGACTTGGAGAACAGACTTGTGGTTGCCAAGAGGGTGGGGGAGGGAGTGTGATGGTATGGGAGTCTGGGGTTAACAGTTGTAGACTATTGCCTTTGGGATGGAAAAGCAAGGAGATCTGTCTGTACAGCACTAGGAACTATGTCTAATCACTTGTGCTGAATATATGTATGTATGCATAACTGGGTCACTACACTATATGGTTGAAAAATTTACAGAAAACTGTAAACCAGATATAATGGAAAAAAAAATCTCATGTTGAAGAAGATTTATTAGCAAAGTGTATATGGAATCACAGGTGTCTTGGTAGAAAACATGCCTGTGTATTTTTTTTTTCTAACAGTGGTTGTTTTCCAAATAATGAAGCATGGGTTTATCATTTGGTTATGAAATACATCAAAATAGAAATTTTAGAATGGAGAAGTTTATTGGGCATTTCAGGTGAAATTCAATATAATTTCTGTCTAAATGTTTCCATGAGAGTTAGCTAATGGTTGGTAGTTCCACTGTCTAAAATAATGACCTAATATCAATCAGTGGGAAATACATTAAGAGCTGGAGATGGCAAAATTTGTTGAAAGAACCTAAAATGCATGTGATACATAATGATCTTGTGATAAGACCCTGAGTCTGAGCTTAGCAACAAATTTTTAGAGACAATAGATGTGGCCCAGGTCAGAGAGCTCTCAGAAAGAATGATATCCTGTTGTTCATTGCCACATGTAGGATAGAAAGACAGAACTTCAGCATAACTATCTATATAATTTCCAAATGTGTTCTAAATTGTAGAAAATAAACAGATTTTTGTTTGCTTTAGAGGTAAAACACACATGCACTCACATACATACACATTCAAATCAGCTATCCACCATTGTTAGGGAGTCAGTGTTTTGTGTATGATGAAGAATAAATGATTTTATATAACAAAGAGGAAAGGAAACAGAGTCTCTTTCTGTCTCAGAGTCTCAGAGTCTCTTTCTGAGATAGATGGATAGGTGCTATCCATAAATCCTGTGCTTTAAGCTGTCACTGAATTTAAGATAAGTCATACTCACCTCATGAATGTCTGGATCTCTTAAATTTTAATTTGTAAATGACACAAAATAGTTCCTAAATTTAAGTCTTCTTCCTTAATATTTATGGAAACAACACATATTTTAGAAAAAAATGACATATAGTCAAACTCTTATACCTAAATATAGAAAAGCCAAAATTGTATATAGAAATCCATACTTTTGTATACCACAATGAGGGACATAAATGTATATCTATATGCACAGGCTCTCAATGACATTTCTGAAAATATAATCCTGGAGAATTAAGAAGATGGGGAGTTGCTGTGTAATGAGTATAAAGTTTCAGTTATACCAGATGAATTAATTCTAGCAATCTGCTATATAGCATTATGCCCTGGGTTAACTTATTGCGTACTTACAAATTTGTTAAGATGGTTGATTTCATGGTAAACTTTCTATGACAATTTTAAAAAGAGACTGCGGTGGGGGGTTACTGAAAGAAACTCCAAATAGCAAATAAAAAATTTGAAATTCAGAAAGTTTCAATGAATACAGTTACTAAACATGTCACACTATTTTATAAAGGATTTCTATTTAATTGAATAAAAAGTAGCCTGAAAGCAAGCTTGACATACACAGTAGATCTGGTTCTAAAAATATTTCCTACCCTGAATTATTATGAAATGTATTTATGCAAAGGATACAAAACCAATCATTTGAAGGAACTGACTGGATCTTTTTTTTTTTTTTTGTCTTTTTGCCTTATCTAGAGCAACACCTGCAGCATATGGAGGTTCCCAGGCTAGGGGTCTAACAGGAGCTGTAGCTGCTGGCCTTCGCCACAGCCACAGCAACGCGGGATCCGAGCCATGTCTGCAACCTACACCACAACTCACGGCAACGCAGGATCCTTAACCCACTGAGCAAGGCCAGGGATTTAACCCGCAACCTCATAGTTTGTAATTGGATTCGTTAACCACTGAGTCACGACAGGAACTCCAGGAATTGACTGAATCTTTCTGATAAAGTGATGAACCCCTTTATAAAATAGTCCCTCCCTTTTATAAAATAGCCTCTCCTCACATACCTATTTCTTAAATATGACTTTGAGAACTGGGCTATTCCAAAGTGAGAAAATCATATGTTTATTTATTAAAATGGTACTCTGTTGGATTTTGGGTTTTAGTTTATTCAGAATATTAGAACATAGTTATAGACATTTTTCTCATTCATGTGTTTTAATGAAAAACTAAGTAATATAAAGGTTTCCAACATGAGATTCTAAATCACAGAAACAGGAAAGTCTAGGTCCAGAGCGCAGACTCAGAGGTTAAATTGCTGGTCTGTGTAATGGCTCTGCCATATTTTGGCCTTGTTACCTGGAAGCATTAGTTAACTACACCATGTCTCACCTGCTGCATCATTAAAGTGAAGGGTAAAGAGCACTTATGGAATAGACTTTGGCAAGGGCAATAAATAAAATGAGGTAGGGAAAGTGCTGATAATCCTTCTGGGCATATACTCAGTACCCAATAAACAGTAGCTCCACTAGATCCTCATTGTAATAGAAGTCCATATTTTTCAAGGTTTTTCAAATTTTTCAAAATTTTCTTCCCTGGAGAGAAAGCCCTTTGAAACTGTACTGACATTTCCTAGCTTTCCAGACTAGAAAAAAAAAAAAAAAGCTGGTTTGGTTTGGTTTGGTTTTGCCTCACTTTTCTGAAACACTGATGGAACAGCAGGTGGGTAACTGTTAGGTTTTTATTCTTTCGTGTTCAAAGATGAGGAAGGAAAACAAGGTTTTACCTTGGCAACAGAGAGATTTCTCTCCTACACTTTGGAGAGGGTTAGTGACTTGTAAGGAACCAGATATATCACCTGGTCACTAAACAAGTGAGTCAGTATTTCACTTCTGAACCATGGAAACAGACACTACCTAGGGATAAATATCAAGAGGATGACTGTTCTTTGATGATCAGTAACCAGTCTTTCTTCCACCCACCAATGAAGTCAATGACTTATTTAGAGACCACTATGTCCCTCCTATGTTCTCCTAAGCCAGGTTACCATAAGGCAGAGAAGACAATGTTTTTCAGGAGCCAAGTACAAGGGAAATGCTTACTGTCTACTCGCTCTATTAGCTGCAAACTATAAGTGGAGGCCACCTTCTGGCTCACACAGAAGAAAGAAAACTTTGGCCTTGCCACAGCTGTCACTGGCCTTTTCCATTCCCCAAGCAGAAATCAGAATTGAATGAGAACCAAAAAAACAACTGAGACCTTCCTACCCACCTGTGACTAAATTAGCCAAACGCATAGTAAAAAGGCAGATGGCCCTGGGGTTAATGAGAATCTCCCAAGCCCACCATTCTGTTGAAATAATATTTTGTCACCTCAGCTTTCTGCACAAAATTAAACCCACTGACCCCTCCAACATTTTTCCCCCAAGATAGGACTGGTAAATCTCAGAAGGGCCCATTATCAGAAGATAGCCTTCAAGTGTAAGGGTGCCCATGATAAGCCTCTATTTCTGTAACAGTCTAGGTTTTCTCTGATTCCTTGTATACCAGAACTCTTTTCTCAGACATTGATCACTTCAAGCATCAATAGTTTTTTCTAGCAGTTTATTCCTAAATCAATAGCCTGCCTACAGTAAGTCCTAAAGTAAATTATCACATTTATAGCTATTTTCCTTATACCTTCATTTATATCTGTAAGCATTGTTCTGATCAGACCTCCTGCTTTAAAACTTCATCTGCTCACTCATGCATCACTCTCTCTGTATTCTTCACTCTTTTCCTAGATTGGAGTCTTTTTGAATTGCCCTCCCCTGCTTCCATTTCTGTCTTTTCTGGCAGCTTGGCCTCAATTTCTTTCTCCTCCTCCTCATTTACAGCATATCTTCATTGCTCTTCTGGCCAACTTCCATAGCAAAACATTTTCTCCCTCCTGTAGCTAAATCTAAATTTGCAGCTGTTTAATACGGCATCTGTGGTTAATTTTTGGTACAATATTGCACATCTTGAATAACAGTAATGCCCAGTGTTACTGCAATATTATGTAAGATTTCAGACGGATGGCACCTATTAACTCATTGTAAACTAATGCATTATGGATGTGGCATGATACTTCACTGCAATATACAGTAACTGTGTGGGGAAACTCCAGGTACCTTCCACCACTTAGAAACTAAGGTCTTGCCATCCCTTTGCCACTGTTGCAGTGCTCTATAATTTTACCACTTAATAGCAACAAAAGAACAAAGAGAAGCTGGAATCTGCACAAAGTTCCCAAAGCTTGCCTGTTTGGCTCATCTATTTGTTCATTTTTCTAGGTTTATGAGATTGCTCTCAGTGACTTTTGAAAACATAGGAGTGCTTCTCTATGCCTTAAATAGTGATATGAGGGGCTTCATACTACTTGAGATATGAGAACTCAGTGAAAAAGAGTAAGCCAACCAATACACTAGAGTAAACCAAATCTTGAAATAGGTATATGCATTCTGGCAGCTTGAAGAGCAGAGTTATTTGAAAGAGTGGGACTAAAGAGAATGAGCCCTCTTAAGGGCATCCAAGAGCTAGATTTTACTAGTTAGGCATTTCAAGTGAAACAGAGGCAAGTGGAAGCATCATTTTGTACTGGAAAAAAGAAACAGAATCTAAGAATAAAGAAGACTTTCAGATATCAGCCTTTCCCCTCAATAGTTCAGTGATTCAAGCAAGTTACTTGACTTCTCTGATTCTGTGTCCACACCTGTAACCAGGGATCACACTTTCCTTACATGCTGTTTGAGAAGATAATTTGACATAAATCACCCAGGAGGATGCCTAGCTTATAGCAGTTACTTCAATTTTTAAGGGTGACAGAGGACATGATTATGCAGGGGTTGGCAGGAAAAGTAAAAAAAAAAAAAAAAAAAAAAGAAAAGAAAAAAGTTTTAGGAATGAAAGAGCAAGTGCTGAAATTAGACAAAAGTAATTAAAATAGCAAAAGGAAAAGAAAAAGAAATTTTGTTCACCTTGCAAGTTTATAAAAAATAGAAATGAAAGAGATCAATGAGCAGACAGGGCCAGATGGCCAAAGACAAGCTAAGTAAGGCAAGCCAAGAGAGAAAGGGAAAGGTGAGAGAAAAGGAAAAGTAGCAAATAGATGAAAATGTCAAAAGACAGATATAAATGGAGCCTTGCCTTTCCAGTAAGGTATTACAAGGACATTAGGGACTGGGAGAAAGAAGCTGAAGTCCTTCAGCTGACCTGGGTAGGTAGAGAGACGGGGAGAAGCATAAGACCCCAGGGAGACCATGCAAGCTACATCTTAAACAGTCTGTCTGCAGAGGGCTTGAGCCTTTCAGTTCTGACGGCGCCCTTGGCTCTGGCAGCGCTGAAGGAAGTGTGCTAATGAGCAGAAGGGCACGGTGCTGAGAGCAGCGACTGCCGAGCTCTCTGGTCAGTCCGGGGCTCTTCATTTCATAAATCAATTACAATCTACTATATTGATTTCACCAAGTCAGCAGGACTTAAAAAGTTAATGAGCAAAATATTTTTTTTTATTATTTTTAAAACACTGCAGTGTCTGCAGTTTAGCACATTCGGCTGAAAGACAAATGGAGGCTCTGGCGCCTCAGATGTCACTCCATCCCAGCCCCCATCCCGGGCTCCTCATCTCAGCATCAGCAAAGAATGTGAAGTTGGCCTAAGACCCTAGTGCATGATGCCAATAAAATGTCTCTCTGGTGCCTGGAGCAGAGGCAGCCCTGACAACCTAACGCGTCTGTGTTTTTAGGCACTGCTGAGGTTGTACAGGTGCCGGGCTTTTCCAGATGGAGCAAACAGGGGAAGGCATGATAAATCCACCTGCTTAAGGAAATGAATGCAGCAGGACTGCATTTGGGATTGTGGTTCTTGATAAGCAGTTATGGCGCTGTTTTAACAAATGTAGTCACATTGAAACAGGAGTTTTGCAAGACCTATTTCTTTTGGAAAACACCAAAAATGGAAAAATCGCTCTGGGGGTCTATTCTGTCAATCAACCCCAGGACCAGTGCCAAGAGCAGCAGAAATATACAGTTCAAATCGAGGGCAGCATGGATAGTTTACCTTTTCTCCATAGCAAAAGATTTTCCCAGAATGCAATTTTCAGAAAAAAAAATGTAAAGGGAGAAAATAAATCGTTGCCCACTAACATTAGTATATGGTTCTAAAATGAGCTATTAGTCACTTATTAATTTCAGAAATGCTCCTACCAACACAATGTATCTTCATAAAAAAAGAAAACTTTGTTTTGATTAACCTATTTATAAATTTCAGTAAGAACACTTTGCTTTTTATCGAAACATTAGGAAACACCATGATTCAACCTAGAAGGAGAGAATCTTTGTGATTCTTCCCATCAGAATTGTAATATTGTTTACTCAGTGACACCAAATATAAGCAATTTTATGATCTCCTTTTATATGATCTTCCCAAATAAAATATTGTCTTTTTTTTCATGGGGTTGCACCTCAGTATACAGAAGTTCCCAGTCTAGGGGTCAGATCAGAGCTACTCCTTCCAGCCTATGCCACAACCACAGCAAGTCAGAATTCAAGACACATCTGCAACCTACACCACACTGGATCATTAGTCCACTGGGCGGGGCGAAAGATTGAACCCACATCCTCATGAATACTAGTCTGGTCCATTTCCGCTGAGCCACAATGGGAACTCCTAAAATATTGTATTTTCTAATAACATTTGACATTTTAAGATCATATATCATTTTTCCCTTAAAATATTCTGTGTATTGGCTGCTGAACTGGCTTTTAATTAACTCAGGTTTATTTATGAGAATATATTTCCTTTAAGTTTCCCCATGAGCTCTAGGAAAAAGCTGTGTGAAATTTTCCTATACTTATTAGTCCTCCCAAGATTCTATTAGGAAAGAGAACCTATGATACCTAGAGAAATGTGATTTCAATTTACAAAAAGTATATAGTAAGAGTATTGATTCACTCCACACATGCCCCACCTCCCACTATCCCTGCTCACTCTGGGATCTCTACAGCTGATATATAATTTAATACACACACACATACACACCACAAATTAAAAATCCTCAGCGATCACAGTGCCTTTTATACACGGACAAAAAAAAAAAAGGGGGAATGGATTAAAATTACATTTAAATAGTCCATTCAGTAGAGAGAGAGAGAGAATGCCTGTTGGAAATAATGAAGGATGTGCAACTGAAAAAAAGGCCATGAAAGAGAAGAACATCATCCATGATCCTATCTAAAGCATTAGGAACATCATGGTGATGCCCACGCAAGACAACTCAAATAGATCTGAGCTTACTAAGGAAAGATGACAGGGTCAAGGACCAGGAAACAAGGATAACATGTTTTGGGGGTAAAAAGAACAAAGTCCAAGGAAAAAGACATTTGGATTCAATTCTAGCTCTTCTACTACCAAGGTCTATAAACATAAGGTATTTATTTCATTGTAGGTATACAAGATAATTTGAGGGTGTTAAAGTAAAATGTACCTAGATAATTCTCAAGTTCCAAATTCATGATTTTATCAAGAAGCTCCGTTTCATTAAGGCAATAATGGTACCTGCTCCAAGAAGTGGCACTGTGTTATGATGAATCTAAAGCTCTATGCTTGGTAGGATTGACATTATCTCTTCATGAACGAAGTGCAGGTGGAAAGGAGTTATAAGTAAAGAAAGGTTTTATAAAGTAATAGCTTTGCCCTCTTGGTAGATAGAGAATTCCAGGTTTTCAATAGGTAATATGTTCCTTTAATATTCCTGATTTCTATTGTGTGTGAGAGAGAGATTGGGGGTGGTTGTGATTATTGTGCATGGAGAGAACTATCCAACAGAATTATCCAACAGGAACACTCACTGCCCATCACTGGGAACTGGGCAAGGAGGATTCAGGGATATATATATATATATCGCCAGTTTTTACCATTCTCCAGTTCTCAGATCTTCTGTCAAGGGCTCCCATTGGTGTTCCTTTAATATTCCTGATTTCTATTGTGTGTGAGAGAGAGAGGTTGGGGGTGGTTGTGATTATGGTGCATGGAGAGAATTATCCAACAGAATTATTCAACAGGAACATGGCCTTAGACAGAGACGAACACTCACTGCCCATCACTGGGAACTGGGCAAGGAGGATCCAGGGATATATATATATATATATATACAGTTTTCACCATTCCGTAGTTCTCAGATCTTCTATCAAGGGCTCCCATTGGTCAAAAATAACCAGAGGCCAATGGCAAGGGAACCCAGGGCTACAGTTCAGAAAGATCAGCCTTCTAAAGTATAAAGCAGTGTGGAGAATAGCAAAGAGAAGATCATGGGGGCCAAACGGAGACTATCCAGCATACTACCACTCACTTTCTAATTTTTTTTCATTTAACTTAGAACTCTGATATTTTCTTCTTAATTTGTGTATCTGTTTCTCTAATTATAAATTCCAGGTTTTTTTTTTTTTCTGTCCTGTTTCACCTGTCTCAGAGACTAAATTAATGTCTGTATATATTTAGGCCCCCAATAAATACTTCCTGAATTAGATTAGTGAGACTTCTATGATTTAAAAAATTTACATAAAAGAACTGAATGAGGAAGTATTCTGTAGTTTATGAGAATAATACAGAATGATATCTTACTTCACCCAATGAGAATTTTAGAGTGAATTATTTGTAGTTGACCATACTGGGTTTACAATCCCATGGCTATCAAGTTGATCCCTTTTATTTACCACATCTATCAAATAGAGAGAAATCATGCCACATACATCAAAGTTAATATGGAGGTTAGATGAAACATATGCTGGTCACTTATTTCCTTACCTATTCATTTTTTTTACTAACTAAATATTTACTGAACACCTGTTATGGCACTACACATGACATTGGGGATACAGCAGTAAACCAAACAGACAAATTTCCTATCCTCGCAATGGCTACCTTTAAGGAAGAAGTAAGCGTCAGTAGTAAACCAAAATTTGAGGAAAGATTTGACGCAAGCAAGGAGAAAAAAAAAAATCAAGCAAATCTCCAGAAGAACAATTTGGCCAGAAAGAAGAAAAAGGGCAAAAGCCCTGACGTGGTGTCTGAGTAGGTTGTGAGCCGTGGAGACAAAGCAGAACTGATAACAAAGAGAGGCAGAGTGTGTTTTGCAGAATCAGCGTTTCCTCTTAATGAGATACGCGGCCACAGAGTGACACACGACATGATCTAACTCATACTTTAACAAGAGAACCAGGCAGAATTAGAAAGCCCAGGATAAGAGTATGGCATTAATTCAGGTGAGGGATGATGATGTGAGAAGTGGTCAGAGTCTGTGGATCTATATTGGAAGGTACAGGTAAAATGATAAAACATGAGACAAGCATGAGAAAGGAGTCAAAGATGACGCTGAGATTTTGATCAAACCAAGACGCTCAGCAAAAGTTCATTTGCTATTCATCTGTTTGACTTATTTGTTTTATATCTGACTCTGAGAAAAAAAAATTTATTCAGTTCTCATTGATCTTATGGCCATGAAAACTCACCCAAGTTATCATTGTCTCATTGCCACGAATCACTGAAGAAATGTCTGGTACTTAAACTTTTTCAGGTTATCCTTAGAACACCGTTATTTTTCGATTCAAACACAAACCACTACACTTTAAATTTAGAATACTGAACATGGGGTAAGACTTTGGCAAAATAGATATTTCAAAGCTATTTCTCTTCAGTGATTCTGGTTCATGATAAATAAATTTAGATGTTTAATTTTGATCCAGATTTAAGCAATGGCTTTAATCCTTTTTTTTTTTTTTACAATAAAGCAATCCTTGTTATGCAGAAGGTTTTGAAAAATCAGGTTTTCATATTATTCAAATGGCCTTTTAAACAAATATTTCCATCATCTCAAACACGGGTTACCAAAGTATAAAGAATTAGAATACAGTGTTGTGTAATTAACATTGAAACTTTAATATAAGTTTTTGATCAGTAATTCATTGTGCTTTATTTAATGCGGTAGAGCCAGTACAGTGCAGTAAAGAAGCACAAGTTTGAAGACAGAAACTAAATTCAAATATTCAGCTCCCTTCTAACTTCTAGCATTATGAATTTGGGTCAGGTTCCCTAATCTCTTAATCTAAGTATCTTCATTTGCATAAAAATGATCCCACAAACAATTCTACCTCATAAGGTCATTCAGAAGATTATATTCAAGTTTTATTTGGATTCAGATAATTTAGAATTTACTAATTTAACATAGATTAGGAATTTGATAGAAATCCATCAAAACAACGTTTGAGCCAACACGATGATTTTCTGGGTATTACACAGATATTGATCTAAAATTAAAGTATATATTTTCTACTTTCACTCTTTAAACTCAATCATTCAGTCTAAATTGGAATGCTCTGACTTCTGGATATTACGTTTTTTTTTATTTAATGGTCGTTGTGACACCTTTATTCTGAAGCTAAATACATTTTCAGACCAGTATGCAGTATTATATAATATGGTGAAGAAGCTGATATTTTCATTATGATTTATCATGTTACATCAGTCCTTCTGACTACCTAAAACTATTAGTTCATGTTTAAAAGCCTTCAAAACGTTTTGCAGTCTGATTAGGTCTCTTCTCTATATTAGAAGCTAAAATGAGGACACAGCTAAAGGAATAGGAGAGGGGTGAAATGTGTTTTTCCTACTTAACTCTGTTACCAATAACAACACTTAGAATGGATGGATAATTATTAAACTTCTCCTGAAACTGCGCTCTCCCCTGCTAGTGTGACTTCCTCACCCAACACACACTTAAATGACCAGGTCTACCTCTTCACTCTGAACAGCCATTGCAGGCTCATCTCCCTCTCCATTCCTTACTTATCAAGGTGTTCCCTGAGGTTTGGTCTTCAGTTCTCACCTCTCACTTAAAAAAAAAAAAAAAAAAACTCTTCCTAAACTCTGTCAGTTTCATTACCTCTCATGACAGTAAAAAGTGTTCTTCCTCTTCCCCAAATTTCCTGGGCATTTTATCTGTTTCACTTGATGGTTCTTGTCTAGCAGTTAGAAATGAAGAATTAGATAGAGGTTTTAATCAAAAACTTTTTGAAGGTGATGAAAAGTCTCATTCCGCTTTTCTCTTCCATTGAACCTAGCAGTGGGTCCTCTACAAGTCTGATACTTAACCCTTGAATTAATCAACTGCTATTTCAAAATACAGCAAAAAACTCTCACTTTGTTAATACATACCAACTTATTCCCTAAAACCCACAGAAACAAGCATCATGGCAGAGAAAAGTCATTGAATACGAAAGACTACTGTTTCAAACCCTTGCTTCTTGGTTATATTTTTACTAGTAACAGAGTTAGGCTAATTTAATGGCTAAATTTGTTTTTATTTCATTTGTGAAATAAAACATGCCACGAATGCTGTACTATGGTTATAAGTCATGTATTTTTTGTCAGATACACTTAGCTTCACACACGCATCAACTCAAATGTCCATTTAGTTGACATACAAGAGATGAATGTACATTTTGAACAAGACTTTTGTGTACAAATACAAATAGTTTATGTATACAGAATAAGGATACTGGTTTGAATTTTAAAAGAATTTACCCCTAGGTTGCTTTGTAAGTGACTATTCTTAGAAAATTAATTTCAGTGGCATAGAGGATTATTATATTTGGCCGCTAGGCTGAGCCCAATCAGGAAATAGAGTTAAGTCTTTTTATTACCTGCTAGAATGTAAGATCTCAAAGAAGAGAAATTACATTATTATTTTTAATGGTACTAGAATTTAGCACGGTGCCTGACCTTTAACTAGTGGTCAATCAATATTTGTTGAATTGAATTAAAAAAATAAAATAATCATTTAAATACTTTGGTTTATACATACATTTTCAGGAGCACATATATTACTCAAAGAAAGGCAACCAAGGATCCTAACATAAAACAAATGACTCTAGGAAGTCCATCTCAATATAAGATGACTTATAAAGACTTCATTTTCTATGACTGTATTACAAGCCTGTGAGTAGACAGTGTTGAGCTACTGTACAATTCCTTCTGTTGCTCAGGTGAAAGTTTCATGAACAAGGTCAGGTTATCTTACCTGGTAAAAATAATGAAGTGGGGCCAGTGAGTCCCCTGGCCTTCCAACATTCAGAACAGCTAGCCAACACACTGTAGTGCTGTGGCCTGGCAAGGGGACTAAGAAAATGTGGCCTTATTCTTTCAGGCCAACACCATTCTGAATAACCATATCTTTGTTTCCATTTAAATACGAAGATGAACAGAGGCTCAACCCATCCATTATTTCATAGCTTCAAGAAATAAAGGATACATTGCATGATTGTTGAAAGTATTTTCTGCATGGAATTTCTAGTCACAAAACTATCCCAGTGTTACAGAGCAGTTTCACATGGATTATTCCTAGATTATCTGTACATGGAGAGTAGAGAATAACAGAAAGAATTAGAAATCATTGACTTCTGGAGTTCCCGTTGTGGCTCACTGGAAACGAATCTGACTAGTATCCCTGAGAATGAAGGTTCCATCCCTTGCCTTGCTCAGTGCGTTAAGGATCTGGCATTGCCCTGAGCTGTGGTGTAGCTTGCAGAGGTGGCTCAGATCTGGAGTTGGTGTGGCTGTGGCGTAGGCCAGCGGCTGGGGCTCTGATTGGACCAGTAGCCTGGGAAAACCCATATGGCATGGGTGGAGCCCTAGAAAGATGAAAGATAAAGAAAGAAAAGAAAGAAAGAAAGGGAGGAAATCATCAACTTCTATTATAGTACTTGTATTTATTTACCATCTAAAGAATGGAGGAACAGAAAGATCAAATGTTACTCAAGTTAGGGGCTAGGAATGAACCAGTTGTGTCCTCCTCCTATACTTCACATGTACACTCATAATGTTCAATTTAACAATGAGCCCTTTAGAGTTCCTTTGGACAATCTGAAATTTGTATAATATCATGTATAAATACATGATATGTTCATAGATTGAGCTATATGACCCAAAACTGTTCTTTTCCAACGTTGATATCCCATTCAATGGAAATTTCATTAGACTCAATGGCGTCTTTATCATTTCAGTTCTTGTCAATCAAGTGTATTCTCTAGTTAATTTGCCTTGAATGGCAAGGCAAGCGTCACTATGCTTATGAATACAATGCTTTTGGGGTAGGCAAATGGCATATGTTCAATATTTAGTGATACAAATACTTGCTGGTGGTAAAAGTCTTATGTCTTACAGAAAAACCTTCAGAAAATCATCTATGACCTTGATTAATAGATATTCTAAAACACACACATGATAGGGTTTTTAATACACGAACAGCATTTTAGAGGTTTCCCAACTTTTCAAGCAGAATGAATTTAAAATGCCATTATGCTAGGCTTTCTAAACTTTTGTCTTTTAAATTGATATATTTTGAGGGAAGTCATTGGTTTTGAAATTATCTGCACATTACTCATCAAGACAGATTTCTATGTGCCAATGTCCAGAAAATGGTTTACTTTGCTAAAATAATACTTATTTTGAAAGGAACACTTGATCAATATCAACAGGCTACCTATGAAAATTATATTAAGATTAAAATAACTGGTATTACAGTCATTTTTATGTCAATCTCCATTTATTTAGATTTTTTAATATTTTAAAAGCACTTATTTGAACATTTTTAAATACCGCTAACAGGTAAATATAAATACATCATAGACACTGTGAAAACAAAGTATTTTATCCACCATTGATAACATTTGTCATGTCTGTGCTGTTTAAACTTGATAAAATTGGACCATGTGCAGGATATTCAGTTCTGATTATTTGCTACCAAAGACAATATCCTCATTCTAGAAAACAAGACCATCTATTAACTACTTCTGTTGGCTGCTAGCCCTCATGCTTACCCTCCCAGTGTCTCTCAGATCTTCTTTCATTGTATCTTTTGGAGAGTTGATCTGATTCAGTCCCTGTCTTTAAATATAATCTAAATTCCCTTGACTGCAAAGCTTCTATCACTAGTCTTGCTCTTAAAGCTCCAAACCTGGAACTTCAATTGTATTTTCACCTGCCTCTTTGGTGTCTCACTGTTTATCTCAGTTTGTGTCCAAGCTGAACTCCACAAGTCCACCTCTGCCATCATTTCTCATCCCCACCAACCCTATCCACTCCCACCCACTCCACCCCCACTTAACACATTGTAGCCAGACCGATCTTTTTGCAGTAACTAGATTGTTGAGATTCTATTTTCCTATTATTAAGCACACTGTAGTAACCTATCTTTGTATGTCTCCTGAGGTACTTCAACAGTTAGGATATGGACTTCCTCAGCTTTACAGATGTCACCAAATCACTCTTCAAAGAACTAATATCAATTTAGATTCCAACCAAACAGTAAATAAAAGTTTCAGTTTCTGTACCACCTAGACATTTGGTATTGCCATCCTTTAATTTTTAATATCTAATGGTTGTGAGGTGAAATCTAATTACTGATTTAATTTTCATTTCCCTAATAACTGGTGAAACTGAGCATCTTTTTTTATCCTTTATATTTAGGGTTTATTTTGGAGGGTGAGGATCTTATACATTTATTTGTCCTTTGCATTTCCTTTTCTGTAAATTGTTTGATTATATACTTTGCCTATTTTACGTTAGGTTGTTTGAGGCTTTCTTCTTTTTTTTTTAAGTTTCTACGCATTCATAATACTTCATGGGTACAAATCCTTTGTCAGTTCCATGTATTACAAATATGTTCTTAGAGTTTGTGGTTTGTTTTTTAACTCTGTTTATAGCAACCTTTTATTACAAAGAAGTTTAAATTCTATTGTATTAAGTTTATCAATCTTTTCATTTAACATTTCATGCTTGTTTGATAAATTCTTTTTATCCCATAGTTATACAAATATTTTCTTCAATTTGCCTATCACGGTTTTAACATTTTGTTGATCACATTTGTCTTTAATTCATTTGTTTATTTTTGTTCATATGTGAAGGATCACATTTTAATTTTTCTTTGTGGATATATATCTATCATTTATTAATTAATCCATTCTTCCTAACTCCCCTCATTTTTAATGCCTTCATAGTTATACATCGAATCCTTTATGAGTGACAATTGCTTTAAGTCTCTCTCTTTTCTTCAGCCTGATGATTTTTCTGTCTCTGCACTATTATTACACTGCCTCAATTATCATAGCTTTATAATAAACATTTACATTGGTGTTTTAGTTATATATTGCTTCACACAAACTGCTACAAAACTTAGTGGCTTTTTTAAATCATTATTTTTCATGATTTTGTAGGTAATCACAAAATTCTGCTTCCTGTGGTATCTGCTTGGGGACTGGGACAGCAGGGAACTCCAAAGTAGCTGTTTACAAGTGTTTGGCATTTGGTGCTGGCTGCCAGGTGGGAGCCCAGCTGGAGTTGTCAACCGGAAGCTTTTGTTTTCCTTTTCATGGGCATCTCCATGTGCCTATTTGCAGAGTACAGCATGTAAGATCCAAGGAGACATGCTGGAAGTTGCAGGTCTCTTAAGGCCTGGCCTCATGAGAGACTCAAAGTCATTTCTGTCTTCTTATATTTGTCTAATTGTTTCAAAAGGAGGTAAATTAGAATCAGCCTCTTGATGGGATAAGTAGCAATATCACGTTGCCAAAAAACATGTGGAAAGGGAGATAATATTGTAGCCTTCTTTGGAAATACAACCTACCAATTCTGGCAGAGAAAGTCTTAACTTTTTATTATGCTTCTTCAACATCATTTTGATATTTTGACTTCCATCTATGAAACTATGAACTTTGGAGTTAATTTATCAAGTTCCATTCAAAAAATTGTTAATGGGATTTGGAGTAAAGTTTCAGATAACATTCATTGAACAAATGTTTATTGAGTACCTGTTATATGATAAGTATTGTTCCAGTACTACCGATACATAAATGAATAAAATGGACAAACTGCCTTCTCCAATGAGTTCATGTTTCAGATACTTTGGAGAAAAGAGACATCTTTATTTCCTTTAGACTTCTATTCAATGAACATATTTCATTTCTCAAATTTAGTTTGTTTTTTATATATGTCCTTCATTGAAGCTTTCTAAGTTCTTCTTACAAACATATACCTCTTTTATCTGATTTTTCTTAGGCAACTTACTGAGTTTTTTCTGCTGCTACTTGAGGTTAAGCTCTCCAAGGGCAAAAGTTGTAACTGCTTTGTGTCTCCTTATGGCTCCAGGTACATCACCAGATACTTCAGGACAATATAACTTGCTGAATGGTTAATAGTTTGAATGAATAAAGGCACACTGAAGTGAAAGTTTAATTTTCCATTTGGAATTCTTAACCATGCCAGGTCAAACTGTCCAAACTAAGTTAAGCTCCAAGAAATGAGCAGCATTCATGCGTCAAGTGGATTTCCATCATCATGCAAATAGGGAGAGAGACTCCCGAATGTAAAAACCACTAAGGAATATAAAGAAAGAGCACATCTATTTACATCAATGGTTTAAAAAAAAAACAAATAAAATGAATTCTAATCTTTATATGGATATTTAAAGAAGTTAAAAATGGGTTTGCTTTTGCCTGACCTTGGCTAACCACACCTTTAGCTAATAATTTTGAAATTAATTTTCGTTTTTTACCATTGACCTTAATCTTTTTAAAATAATTTTTATTTGTTCCCATTACAGTTGGTTTACACTGTTCTGTCAATTTTCTACTGTACAGAAGTGCCCCAGTCACTCACATATATACTTTCTTTTTCAAATAATTTTTAAATTAACTTCTAAATTGGTTACAGAGAAGAACTAATTAGATCATTTTAGAAATGGAAAAAAGCTCAGTGTGAGTCTCTTGAGAAATCCATGAACATTCTTATTTTCAGTTATTCTCAATTATCAAATATCTACAACTCCTACTTTTACAAGCCTGTTGAACATCTAAAAGTGTGGGGGAAAAAAGCAGCCTAAGTAATATTACAACACCAAAAGACACAAAAATAGTGATAAGTACTGAGGAAACCTAAGATTCATAGTTCGGTTTTGCACATTTCAAGATAGGTAGCTTTTGACACAGTGTTACCATGACATCAAAATTGCTGTCATGCCAACAAACAGAATTTTGAAACATTTTAAGTTCTGATACATGGATAAGAAATTGCCTAATGACAAGGTCACTATTTTCACTATTCTTTATAGGTTACAAACACAGTCCTTTGTATATATGAGAAAAAGTTTATACAGTGTGAAAAAGTTTTATAAAACACCAATACTTTGAAAAGCTACAGAGAGTGTATAAGTAATGTGAAATCTGCTGAATGTTACCCTATGAAATATAAAACGAGGAAACCAGAATGGAAAGAGTGAGAAACATAAGCTCAGCTAACACTAAAACACACTGCCAAGATGTAAACTTCCACATAGTCTCTCTGCCCCTTCTGTGCTGGTATTCCTTAGGGTCCTGTTCTTCTTGCTCCAAGTGCATGCTAATTCATTCCTAAATCTAAATCTTCAGCCCAAGACCTGTCACCTGAGCCCAAGATTTGTCACCATGTTTCTAACTCCCCCGAGTTATCACTGCTTGAATGTCACAGAAACACTGCAAACTCAGCAATCCCAAAATGAACTCCTGATTGCCACCCTCACCCCATCTGCTCCTCCTTTTGTATCTCTTATCTCAGTGAAGAGCATTACCATCCACCCAGGCCTCTATGCCAGAACACTGGGTGTCACTGAAAACCTTTTTCTTTCTCTCTTATTTCACACATTTAATGATATTACCAAAACTTGGGGGTTACATGTCACCTTATCTTTTAATGATGTGTTAACCAGTTTCTTCTTCATACTCACTGCTACAGCCTCGTCTCAAACCCTCATCATCATCTACATGGACCACAGTGGCAGTCACCTAGTTGGACCTCCAGCTGATAGATATGCCTCCTTTAATCCATTCTCCAAGCAGTTAACAAATAATCTCTTTAAAATGCACAGAAGAGCAAATTACCACCTGTTTAATACCTTTCAAAGGTGATAAATTTTCATGTTAAAATCCATTACTTGCAGGGACCTCTTGCCTACATCTCTAACTTTCTTATTAAATTCCGGTTCTCTCCCCAACGTGCTACCTATTCATGCAAGACAAGCTGGACTCACTAATTCATACCTTTACTCATATTGCTCTGCTTAGAAGATCTTTCCCCACCTTTAACCTAATTAACTACTAATTCCAAAGGTCCAATGCAAGCATCATTGCCTCTACAAACCTTCCTGAAACTATGCATGGAAATTATACACTCCCATCATTGTGCTATAAATATAATAAGAACAAATATTTATGGAGTATTTACTATGTGCTAGACATTGTGCTCAGTGGTTTACATTAAATTGTCATTTTACTCTATAAGCTTGGAAACTCCTTTCACATTACCTTATCATATCCTACAAGTACATTTATAAACAAATTCAGCATGCTTTATTTTATCTATTTGCTTATATTTTGTATTTCTTCTACTAGACTGAAAACTGCTTATGGCTTAACTATGTTTTACCTCATTGTCTATTACCTAAAATCTTTCATTGCACAAGCAGATCTCAAGGATTCATTGATAGAGTTTAATGGCTCCAAGGTGATTGATATGATAGACAGAACTTCACTGACCTTCTATCTACTTAGAATTTTCCTAACACTACTAAAGATGTTCTCAGAACTTTTTTTAATTAAAAATGCATCCGGGATCAAAGCAATTGTCTACCTAATTTACTAGTCGTACAACAAAGAAAAAAGAGCAAGATTGCCATTTATGAAAGTACTCTCAAAGATAAGCTAATAACATGTTTGTATTAACAACTTATGCATTTATCTGAGTTAATTAGAGCCTATGCAGATTTTCCACTTGCTCTATTTATTGAAAGAAAATTTTTTTTCTAGTGGCACATTCAAAAATACTGACTAAAGTAGCATTTGAAAATTTTATTCTACAATGATTTTATTAAATGCAGTAATTCTAAACAATTCCTTTTAGCTAACATCTATAAACATTTCACCAGCTGAAAGTCTGTGATTCAGTTTTGTGTGTGTTGCTGGTTTGTAGCATTAAATTAAGATCTTTAATCCTGGATTAAATGCAAAAGATCATAATGAATACGCCAGTCATGTAGCTGCCTGACAGCAGGGGAGTTAAAGATCTGTTGATATTAATACTAACAGAGTTACAATTTCCCAAAACATATTTAGATGTGGTGGCACAAATAAGAGTTGAAGATGATTTGCATATCAAATAGCCTCTTTATCCTTGCTTGGTGTACTAATATTTGGTAATAAGACCCTTTGTCTTATTTCAGCATTTTAGGGGTGTAATTTCCCATGGTTGGGACTACAAGGGTAATTTAGCTACTCCATTCACAGGCTGAGGTCAAGCAAAACAGATATAACTGAGATAAAATCCAAACAGGAAGTATTCACGTATTGCCAAATAACCATTAATGTTTTCTTTTTTTGTAAAAATCAATTTACCTTTCTTAAATAATTTCAATTAGATTTGATGGTAAAACCAGCACTTTAAGCATGATATGTACCCTGGACAACTAATAAAACAAAACAAATTTTTCTGAAGCATATCTTGAATATTTTAAACCAAATCTTTATTTGTTTGTAATGCTTCTATAAAACATGTAGATGCCTGCCATTTAAGTAAATATATCTCTTAATGTTCATCTATAAGCACTCTTCCTATACATTGTTTTCACTAAGTTCAGGGTTCTGGATGCCCCCTTCAATAGGAAACTGCCTCTCTATTTTTGGCATTCTTTCTTCAATGGGTTTGCTATCTGAATACCTCCTTAAATAACCTTATACTTTCTGCCATCACATGTCTGTAAGAGATATCCACCCCAAGCAGGGGCAGTCCTCAAATCTGCTGCCATATTCTATTTGCTTCTTAGTGGCTCGACCATGTATTCAATCACTCAAGCCAGAAATCTACGGCCATCCATTCCATTAGAATTCTACACCCATAATTGGTCATTAGAACCTATTGATTCTTCATCCTGAATTAGTAAATCTATTGTACTTCTGCAAGTTCACTACCACTGTTTCATCATTTATCACTCAGATTATTGCAGTGATACTCTAATTGGTCTCCCGGTTCCCTAGCCTTAGATTTATCCTCCATCCCATTTCATCCCTGTATAGCAACTATAATTGTATTTCTAAAAGGAAATGCATAATGCAGTTCCCCAACATAAATCTTCCACTGCTGACAATAGGCCACAAGATGTAAGCCAAACTCCTGATCATGGCATATCAGTGTGGCCTGCAAGTATCTCACCAGACTTATGTTTCATTATATTCCCACATACCTCCATGCTGCAATTCTCTTATTATAGACAGAAATAAGTGCCTCTCTACATTTTGTTGCCTGAGTACTTGGTACACACTGTTGTGCTAGCACTAGTTTCAAGAAAAAGAAAATTTTAAAGTTTAAAAGTTAAAAAGAAAAGAGAGGATGGTATTTTTTAAAGCATAGAGAATAGCTCAAATAGCACAAATAAAACAGTAGGAATAAATCATATATATTAATAATCAGAATAAATACAAAGTGAGTGATTTGTCAGTTAAAGGATGAATTGGATAGTATAAATTGGATTCTTATGCTTCTTGCAAGCCACAAAACTAAAAAAATCCAATGACACAAAAAAGTTGAAAATAACAGATAAAAGATAATGAATGAAAGAAAGTAGATCACATATATAGACATGGGAATAAAGCTGTTTCCATAAAACAAAAAAAAAATGATTTGTGTGGTAAATAGGTGATTTCAAATTCAAACATAAATAAGAACATTGACTCAAAATACAAAATAAAATTGGAGATTAGAAAAAGCTTTTGTCAGAGATCAGAAACAGTGGGAGATTTCAGTACACTTCTCTCAGTAACTGACAGATCAGGAAACAAAAAGAATGGGCAAATTTTAGATTTAAACATCGCAATTTAAAAGTTTGATGCTATGGAGTTCCCGTCGTGGTGCAGTGGTTAACGAATCCGACTAGAAACCATGAGGTTGCGGGTTCGATCCCTGGCCTTGCTCAGTGGGTTAAGGATCCAGCGTTGCCGTGAGCTATGATATAGGTTGCAGATGCGGCTTGGATCCAGTGTTGCTGTGACATAGGCCTGCAGCTACAGCTCCGATTAGACCCCTAGCCTGGGAACCTCCACAAGGTGCAAGTGTGGCCCTAAAACGATAAAAGGCAAAATAAACAAATAAATGAACAAAAATAAAAAAATAAAAGTTTGATGCTGTGGACATATGTAGAACCCTGCTCTCAAGAATTACACAGCACACATTCTACTTAAGTATATCATGGACTTTAAACCTGAACATATACCACAATGCGAGCCTCAACTGATTCTAGAAAATCACTGTCACATGGAACTTTCTGTGAAAATAAGAAGATTAAAGTAGAAACACAATTTTTAAGATTTTTAGTTATGGTAAGTTGGAATGTGGGGCAGAATTTTATAAAACTGAAACACTAGAGAAATTCAGAAAACTCTAGAAATTAAGAAAACCCTGAGAATAGAAGGTATCTATACTACTTTTAATTTATCCTCTTCAAGTGATGGTTTGTATCCAAGTATTTAATAAGCAAAAGTTTGCTTCTTTCAAGATTATCTGTAACATTTTGTGTTTTCAAATTTCTCAGTGGAAAGCTTTATGAATGACCTACAGTGTACACTGATTAATTAAATAATGGCATCTCTAACTCTACAATGGAAGCTGACATTTCCAAGGAAAAATTTAGGACTTCTGAAAAATAAGATATAATTGAGGTATTTGGAAAGATGAGCATCCAATAATCAAATTAATATCATGAATTTACACTAAATTCACGGAAAAGTGGGGTGTTACTGGCTAGTATGGATCAGAATATGATTAGGCAATAAAATTCATCCATCCAGCTTCACTCACTCTCTTATCTGACTATAAAAGTGATTGGATAGCATACCTTTTAGGCCATAAAGTAAATCCTATTAAATGCCAACCTATAAATGGTTCTCTTGGAAACATAAAAACTGGATCTGGGTTAGTTTAGGATGAAATGGGCCTTAACTTAGATAGAAAATGGAAATGAATAACATATTTCATAAGTCTCATGCAAAAGATATTGGCATTTCACTGCATTTTATCTCAGTTTTAGCTCAGTTGAATTTCACATCACTGACAAAGAAATGACCATCAAGTTTTCAGATTTGTATGGTAATACTAATTTTATTTTCCTGAAATTTTTCTTTCTCTAGTAACAGAAACCTATTCAGAAATGGTAATTAAAAGGCATTGAAGGTCATATGATTTGTTGTATTGGCTTTAGATCCGGGACTAGATTTTATCAGTCACTGCTCTGTCAGCTTTAATACAAAGCATGCATTTATCTTACTAACAGTGCAATTTGTGGGATAGCTGTTTTTCACAATTAAAACCACTGAAGCCTTAATGTACATGGAAATTTTCATGCTAGCAATCTTTCCACATTTCTAATAACTCTGGAAAACTCTATTATAGGAATATATACAGATGACTACAGCTGGTTTTTTGAGGACAGCTTTTAAGACTGTTATACGATCTTAAAAGAAACATTTACATGAATCTTTAGATAAATTACTAAGTGCTGAAGAAATAAAACATTTGGAATAGATTTACAAAAATGCTCTCACAAAAATAATTGTTAAGGGGTTAAAGGAGGAAAGGGCTTATCATGCTTTTGCTGAAGGAACAGACAAAGCTGCTGATCATGGAGAGATGAGAGAGAATTGGCACAGGAAGATTAATTGCAGGAGAAATTAAGCCGACTTGGCTCAGTGAGAAGATGTTGACTATTACCTAGTTAGCTCAATGAGAGAAAACACCCACATACACAGAAGATTCCAACGAACGGAGCTTCTGTCCAGCTCAGTAATCACAGAACTATAAAGCACTAGGAAGGAATGCTAACGATAACCTAATTCAACCCCTGTGTTTATAAAGAATCTGGGAAATTATATAATTTATCCAAGAAATCCAAATCAAATCTGCTGCATCCTATTACAGGCCTCTTTCCAATGAATTAAATTGAATTAGATGTGTGGATTCAATAGAAGCAATCTTGCTGTAAAGTCAATTAGTATGAATATACCCCTCACCCGCCACAACATCTGACAATTACAATAAAACTCTATGGGGAGTGCATTATGAAAAGTAGAAAAGAATGCCAGTGCAATTTTGTTAAAGCTAAAGCAATCTGAGAATTTAATTTTGGTATGTCTAGCCAAAGTCAATTACTCATGCACACAGACTGGAAAGTGACCAAGGGCTGACACAGCAGCTTTCAAACTCTTCTGTTGAATTAAAAGAATAAAAAGGAAGAAGGGAAAGGAAGTGGGGAATGAATAGTGTGAGAAAAGGTATAAATTAAATAAATTAATAGTGTAATAGTGAAAGTGTGAAATACTGGGCTGTGAATAACTTCAAGAATGCTTGGTGTTCATGGAAATGTATTTAAAATCAAAAGGGGGAAGAAGAATTACATTGTATCCTTTAAATATATACAGTTTTGTCAATTATAACTCAAAAAAGCTGAATACTTTCTAAATAAAAAAATACATTTAAGGAGTCCCTACTACAGTGCACTGAGTTAAGAACCTGACTGCAGTGGCTTGGATGGCTGCAGAGGCACAGGTTCCATCCCCAGCCCAGTATAATGGGTTAAAGGATCTGGCGTTGCTTCAGCTGAGGCATAGGTCTCAGCTTCAGCTTGGATTCAGCCCCTAGCCTAGGAAATTCCATATGCCCAGGTGCAACCATAAAAAAAAAAAAAAATACATATAAGTCTATTACAAGTTTTTTCAAAAGAAGATACTGTAGGAATTAGAGAGAGGGATGGTAGAATAGGAGGGTGGGGAAATGGGGATGGAGGCAACAAATGGATGTGGGAAAACTACAGAGGAATCTAGAGTTTTTCAGCAACTTGAAGTGATACTTTCTCATTCAGAGAAAAATCTCTCAATATATAATAATTATCCTGCACTTCAAAAAGATAAATTCAGTGCTTAATATTTTACTTTAAAAAGCATCATTTTACAGAGTAAGTTACCACAGTACTCCTCTGGATAGTGGATCCTATTTGTATTTATAATTCTATTTGCAGAGATGTTATTTACAAACAGCCCATAAGTAATACATCCAGGACACCAAAAGCTACGGTCCTATTACATCAAAACATATGAAAAACAAAGACGCTATAAAATGAAAGAAATCCACCAACATATACTGTCTGTATCTCTTCCTTTATCTTTGTCTTCATCACTAAGAATCAAAACTGGCTCATCCTTGCAGCTACACATTCTATAACCAGACATTTATCTCAGCTGGGGCTTTTCTGTGACTGGGAAATGAAAACTGAGGAAACAGAGGGTGCAGAAATGACGCCTTAATTAAGGGTGCGTCTTAATGACTAAGACACGTTAGCCTTGCCTAAAGACCTAGGTTCTGAGGTGGTCACTACTTAGCTGTGATGTACTCAAGCTCTGTCATCTCTAGGAACCCAATTTTTTTAATCTAAAAAATAGAGTCAGTAACATCTTCTTGTTTTAATTTTCCTCATGTTCTGTTCAAAATGGTTGAATAGGGAGCTTTTGTAAAACAATAATACTTTCTTATCTATAATATTCTTATATATCAGACTTCCTTAGCCTTTGCCAAAGGCCCTGGTGGACAAATAACTTCAAAAAATCACTAACTCTCAGCAGTATGAGTCACTTAAGGTCACTGTTTACATTATATATTAATAAAAAGGTTTTTGTAAAAGTAAGAAATATTTTTAATACTTAGCTGAAATCATTTAATGGTAGGAAAATTAATGCTTTCTACAAGGATGAATCTATATTCAAGCAGTAGATAAGAGCTGCTTCAATTTGGTATCTATGACTGAGAAGCAGGAAAAAAAACCTCCTTTAAAAGTTTTTATTAATGACAGTCTAACATTACACCTTTGACAAAATGGACAAAGGTAAATTATCTCAGCACTGCGTTTAATGGTCCTAATGGCCAGCTCAGTGCTGAGCCACTTATCTCCGGGTACCTACTCATTTTTTGTTTCCAAAAAAATAGCCTAACATGGTACTAAGTTGCTGCAGGAAAATATTTTTGAAATTCCAGTCACTGACCATATTTCATACATAACAACTGGGTGCAATATATACATATACTTATTTTTTATTTAGCATGTATTTGGTTATAGATATATTTATATAAAAACATTTTTAAATAAATAAGTGGAGTAGGAATAAAACAGGATAAAAAGTTAATATAATTATTATTACAAGGCTCAAGGTTTTTTATCTAAAATAAACCCTTAATGAGACTTGTGGCTACTGAATAAAATACAATCACCAGATGCAGCATGCTTACATGATAATTATGATACGGTTTATAATGCCAGGGTTCGGTCCAAAGGCCACTAATACAAATCAGTTTTTAGCTGCAGTACTTAAACAATGACACCATAATTACAGTATCCCTCTCCATTCAGGTATTCTCTGCATTTTGCCACAGTGACTTCATTTCACACTGGGATGCTTGTAGAAACATACTGCCCCAATTATTCAGCCATAATGCCTGTCCTATAACTAAGTTGAGATAAAACTGAGAAATAAACAAAATTAATGTTTGTGCTTTCCCGTCCATTTTTACCATCCCCTTCCTTTCTTTGGGGTCTTTTCTGATATTTATATTTAGTAATTTTTAACTGCTCTTGGCATAAAGAGAGCCTCAAATGCTATATGAAGTATTGAAGCCCTGTTAACAGTATTTCCCAAAGAATATACCAGAGAACACCTGTCTTGCAAGATATTTATCAAAAATATCAAAGAGAGTTGGAGAGTTTCCAAGATCAATACTTTGGGGAAGCTTTGTGTACTTCATTCTCAATTTGAGGATTCTCTAAATCTATTAGTGTATCAAAGGTTCTTAGAAGTCCTGCAATCAAGGACTATTTTATCCATATTTAACCCATGCAAATTCAAAGTGTATTTTACTGTGGAGCCTATCACATTTTTTTCAAATAAACTCTATTAACAAATCTGATAACCAGCAGCAATATTAGGCAAGTGCATGCCCTCATATAGAATCTAACTGCCTGGGGTCCTACCCCTTCAGAGATTAGTTAGATGCTGGGTAGTTAACTGGAAAAATCAGCACACAGTGAGAAGTTAATTTTTTATAATAGATACATGTGTTGATTTCAACATTCATTTGCAATGCACCTGCCAAAGTACAGAATACAAGAAAATTTCAGGAATTAAAGTTGTGACATTACATTTTGCATGTGTCTGTGAATGAGTGAATGAATACTCTACTGGTTTTAGAATTTTATGTTCAAAGAGCTAAATTCTGAGGCAATGGTTACATATACTGAGTGAAGGTAACATTTTGGACACATTTAATCAAACCATTTCTCTCATCTGAGTAACAGAAATGGATTTAGTCATCTACTTTTGATGCCAAAAAAAGAAGAAAAAGCCACCTGCCAAATTCTGGCTGTGGAGACATGGCTGTGTCCCAACCATTTATTTAACTAATGGTCAATATTTCACTGACGAGGTCACTGAGTTAAGAGGAAGTCTTGAATTTTGTTTTCTACAAGAAGATATCAGAGGAAGACTTTTGCTTGCTTATCTTAGGAAACTAGCAATTTGAATCTGCTATTTCTACAACCCACAATTGACAAGATTTCTTCCTATCTTTAACCAAAGTAGAAACTTGGAAAGGAGGCATGTCATCTATTTATACTCATATGAATCAAAAATACAATGGTGACAATGAGGATGAGAAAACATGAGGGAGCTCAGGAGTCCTAAAACTGAAGTTGGAAACTATGTCAAAACATGCTTTGCCAGAACATTTCTGATACATCCTGCTTCCCTGTTAAAATGGTAGCACATGCAAGGACAGAGCCCCTGCACTGTGTCTAACAGATTTTTATTCCCATATGTTTATGCCACCAGCAAACCTGACCACAGAACTTTTGAAATACAAAATATATGTAGGCATTTTTTTTGTTTCTGGTGGAAATCAGCATTAGTGCCCGCAACCTCGATCCATTCTGGTAGAAGGCTGTGGAATAAACCCTAGTATAAGCCATTGTCTGCACTGGCATGTGGTTGGTCCTTAGTCTAACCAAATAATGCATTGAAAGACTAGTATACTTACTGATGAAAGCCTTTTAAGCCTACCTCATGTCAATTATTTGTAACCTCTTTTCTTTATAAAATATTTGCTGGTTCTGGGAAACTCTGCAGTTTGTTTCTGGTTCTTTGCATAAATATCAATACAATTTTTTCAGTCTTATAAAACCAAAAGGGAAATATCTTTGTATCTTCACCCCAAGGGGAAATAACTCCAATAAAATGGAATATTTTGGGGGCAGATTCTGTTCTTAAGATGTATCACTCCCAAGAAACAGAAAAAAATAGCAAATTTCCATTTGTTACTATTTACTAGCTAAAACCTCAAGGTAGTTTTATAAAAAGAATCATGAAATACAAATACTTACAAAAAATAGTGCATATATAGTTTTGGTATTTTCCCCACAAACTCATCAATGTCCTTTTTAAT
Organism: Catagonus wagneri; assembly: GCA_004024745.2. Taxonomy (NCBI): domain Eukaryota; kingdom Metazoa; phylum Chordata; class Mammalia; order Artiodactyla; family Tayassuidae; genus Catagonus; species Catagonus wagneri. The sequence continues at coordinate 18,170,936 of PVHT021183726.1, read as the reverse complement.
CTTATTGGTTTTTCTTCCTAGTGAAGAGAAATGCTAATTTTTTTCTGAATAGTATATTAAAAGTGATTTCTTGACATTTCACTGTTTGCTTTTGCATTCTGCTTAAGAAGATGATTCCTTGGGAGTTCCTGTTGTGGTTCAGGAATTCCTGTCATGACTAAGGGGAAACAAATCTAACTAGGAACCATGAGGTTGCAGGTTCTGGCTTCGCTCAGTGGGTTAAGGATCCGGCGTTGCCCTGAGCTGTGGTGTAGGTCGCAGACACAGCTCAGATCTGGCATCGCTGTGGCTCTGGCATAGGCTGGAGGCTACAGCTCTGCTTAAACCCCTGGCCTGGGAACTCCCATATGCTGTAGGTGAGGCCCTAAAAAGCAAAAAAAAAAGAAAAGAAAAGATAAAGAAGACGACTCCCAAAGCCAGCCAGTGGCTGTGTTCAGTGGAAAATGATGGCATACTATCAAAACTCTTCTCCTTAATCACTTCCCCATGTCTCCTAATCAATGCAGAAGTGGCATAATTAAAGGAGGAAAAAGTGTTTGATCTAAAACAGCCTCTCCATCTTTATCACTACCCTAGAAGATATTCTCCATCTCAACCCCTAGTTCATTTCCCTCACTACATTTTCAATTTGAACTTACTTCCTTCTCCATTGTATTTCTTATCATAGGCCACTGGTCCCATATGAGATGGAATTTTCTATACCTAGTGTCTACCAAGTGCTATTGTTGAAGGAAGGAATGAATAAGGGAGTGGGGGGAGTGCGAGAACATATTGATGGGTCAGAAAAAGTCATAGTATGCTCCCAAAATGTAATCTCTAAATATACCAAGTCAAAGCAACAGAAATGTTTTTATTTATTGATTGATCATTTATTTCTAAATTACTCAACATCTTTCATTATTCTATTATTGCAATAATTAGCTTCCACCTGTTGAACAATATAGTGACAGATACATTAAATACAATTTTACAATCATCTTGATACACACACACACACACACACACACACACACATACAGAGAGAGAGAGAGAAATGAAGTCATAGTCACATAGGGAGGAGGTGGCAAAACCAGGGTTTGAACTTACTTCTGTCTGACTCCAGAGAATCGGGCTTGGCAGATCTCTGAGGTCGTTTGGCAGCTTTGCTACAGGTGAATAGTCTAGGACAGCCCCACTCCTCTGTCTGGCTGTTCTAAGTAGTCTCATTCAGGACAGCACACCCCTGCTCCACAAAGTCTCTCACCCTCCAGTAGGTTATCCCAGGCATGTTCACAAGTGGTGGGCTCAGGATTCAAAAGAACATGAGAAACAAAACCTCCATGCCTAAGAAGCATTTTGCAAGGCTTTGCTTACATTGTGGTTATTCAGTTTTTTTCTTTTCTCCTTTTTTGGGTTTGTAGTCACATGATAATTTTTAAGGCATTTTTATAAATTAAGACTTATAGAGAAGCTTTAGCTTCACAGCAAAATTGAGAGGAAATGACAGAAATTCCCCATATTCAGAAGTCCCTCTTATTCATGGAGGATATAAGACACCCAGTGATTGCCCGAAACTGTGGATAGAACCAAACACTATACATTCTATGTTTTTTCCTGTACATACATATGATGTTTAATTTATAAATTACACAGAATAAGATATTAACAACTAATAATAAAATAGAAAAATTAAAATAATATACTATAATAAAAGTTATGTGAATGTGGTCTCTCAGAATACCTAACTGTAAAAATTGACTGTTTTTCCATTTTCACTAAGAACTTAACATGCACTGTGGCTATAATTTTTGCCGATTGAGGTCTGACAGCAAAACCAGTACAAATTTATTTTTTCTTCTTCACAGTGTTACCACTGATAAAAGATTCATTCTTACCACAGGTCTAAACAAAAACTACATACAATTTTTCACTTTTTTCTTTCTTTCTTAAGTAGATAACTTTTACCGTTTCACTTAAAGGAAGCACTATACAGCTCTTCTTTGGCAGAACAAAGTTGCCAGCATCACTACTCTTGTGCTTTAGGGCCATTGTTATAAGTAAAGGCGACTTGAACACAAGTACAGTGATGCTGCAACGTTAGATCTGATAACTCAGAGAGTCAGAGGACTACTGAGTGACTGAAGGATGGGACATGCTATGCCAAGGGATGATTTGGGTGTTGGATGGGACAGAGTAGGATGGCGTGAGATTTCATCACGCTACTCAAAATGGAGCCAAATATTTAAATTATGAGTTGTTTATTTCCCTAATTTTCCATGTAATATTTTCAGACCTCGTCTGATCACAGATAACTGAATCCACAGAAAGAAGGTCAACTGTCATACTCCCGGTCCCCACACATGTAAAATCTTCCTCATTATCAACAGCACCCAAAAGATGGGTGAATTTGTTACAGCTGATGAGCCTAAAATGGCATATTATATCATATATAAAGTGGTTTACTCTTGATGTTATGAATTCTATCAGTTTGGACAAATGTATAATAGTATGCATCCATCATTATGATATCATAGAGAGTAGTTTCACTGCCCTAAAAATACTCTGTGCTCTGCCATCTCTTACCACACGTCTCTTCCCTTTAAGTCGGGGAATTTTTAATACCTTCTCAGACTGTGACCCTTGCCTTTGGGAACTATTTATTCACTCTAAGGACTAATGAATTACAAGGAAAATAAACACACATATATAATGCAGGTACACATATGCATCCAACAGCAGAAGATTGCATATGTCATTTATGAATGTTCTTTGTATAAGGGAACAGACTTGTGTTTGCCAAAGGGGAGGGGGAGAGCGTGGGATGGACTGGGAGTTTGGGGTAGTAGATGCAAACTAGTACATTTAGAATGGATAAACAACAAGGTCCTACTGTAGAGCATAGGGAACTATATTCAATCACTTGTAATAGAACATATGGAAAATAATATGAGGAAAAGAATGTGTGTGTATATATATATATATATATATATATATATACACACACATATTATATATATATATATATATATATATATATATATATATATATATATATAACTGGGTCACTGCTGTACAGCAGAAATTGACAGAACATTATAAATCAACTATAATAAAAACTTTTGTGTTGTTTTTTAGAAAAGTTATTATAGTGACAGCTACTATGTGTTGTCTCATACTTATTAGTAGGAAAGTAGGTCTCCTTTCATATTAGTTAGAAAACCTAACAATATTTTAAAATTAAAAAAATATTGATTGTCTTATAAGAAAATAGTTAGGACATAGTGGCATCTGGTGTTGTACTGCTGAGGAAATGAGGTGAGGTCTACTACCTCTCCAATTATATTTGTCTTATCACCTCATAGTTCCAAGATGGCTACTGCCCTGCAGGCATTTTAGATCCAGGCTCAAGGCAAGAAGAGAAAGAGAGCGTTAACCCCAACTTACCTCTTTTAATAGGAAAGCAGGAATATCCCTAGTACCCCTGTTATCAATATCACCTCCAGCAAATTTCTACTCACATCTCAGTAGCTGCTAGGAATTTGAGCACTATAATAGAAGCATGCAAGAGACAAGAGACTTAGGAAGAGCTATTGATTCAGCCAAACAACAGTATTTGCTGAGAACTCCTTAACAGAAAGAATTAGAGCTTATTCATTTTTGTGTGTCTAGCCCTTAGCTGCTTTGACACATTTTTATAAGTAAATATTGATTGAATTATATCCCTTTATAGCTGACGTTATTTATTGCTTTCTGAACCTATAATTGAATTAATATTTTCAATAAAATACTTATGGATCTTGAACAACTATAATAAGAGTTTACAATATAAATCTATAAAATCTCTAATTGTTAAACCAAAATTAAGCATCTGCTCATCAGAGATGCCAACCTAGAATTTCAGTACCCAAAATTATACTTAAAAAAGAATAAAATCTGTGGAATAAAGCCTAGGTGTAGAGTGAAGAGAGAATGGGAGATTAAGTTTATGTTTTGCTTGTGAAATGCTTTTCAGTGATCATTCTTACTCCTTACACTGCAGAGTTGGGTTATTCTGTTCTTAATAATAGACTATTAGGGATGTTACATACAAAGAGGAATATGCTATTGGTAATACTAATAACAGAATTAAACTGCACAGTGTACTCAGAGTAACAAAGTAATTTTCAGTGCTGCATCAGGCATTATTGTCAATATTTGTGGAAACTTTTCATTCTAGCCTATCATGTATACATGTTGGTTCTAATATAAAATAGAATTTTCCTCAAGTGCTTTAGTAGAATTAAAATTTAAGGATGATGCATCGAGTTTAATCTGGAAATTTTATAACGATAATGATAAGAGCAAATATGTAGAGCACTTATACTTGCCAGGCACTTTCCTAAGCACTTTACATATATGAATTCATTTAATCTTTATAACAATGCTAATTCATAGTTCTATTATCACCCACACATGCGGACAGGAAGTTGAGCACAACTTGAAGTAACTTTCCCAAGGGCTACAAGTAGCAAGAACTAGACCTGGAATTTGAACTTGGACTCTTACTCACTTGTCCTTGAAACATACTATGGATCCCCAGGAGTACTCATACCCGGTTTTGACAAGCATATTATATCCTCTATCACTTTAAGCACTCTATTATGTAAGAATTACTCTCTCCATTTGACATATGAGGAAAGAGAAGCTTAAAAAAGTTAGAGACTAATCAATGTGATTGAAACACAATTCTCTCTGACTTGAAAATCTACATTACTATACACTGCCCAGTGTCCTGCACTGTCCCCAAAAAACGGAGAAAACCCTCCTGTGAATGACACGCTTCCTGTGTCACAAAGTATGAGGAATATCACAAGGTCACAGAATTTCAGAGCTCAAAAGGATTATTTGGTCCAACCCACTTATTTTACAGGTGGGGAACGGAAACCCAGAGAGTGCAGAAATGTTATCACCTCACTGTGAATCACTAATATCCTCACCTGAGAGTCAGTCCGCCCTAAAATCTCTTCTCTCCTTTTGCCTTCATGCTGATTTTCCATTTAAAAATTCTGGGATATAGCATAACTTGTCATAGTTTACAACTGGAAGGAAATTGCAAATATTCATTTTCATCATTTTAGAATGACGAAAACCTTCAGTATTTCACAGCACTTATTTTCTCCAAAGCTTTATTTCCAAAAGCTTTATCTCAGTTTGTCATCTTAGAAGATATAAAATCTACTTGCTAGAAGGGCAGACAGCACAACATGCATCAAACTTGTCTCCTAGGAAGACAAAATATCGTGGCACTTTATACCCAGAATCCCTAAGGAGCCCTATCCATTATTTATCTGCTTTATATTGATTGTCCTCCTCTTGCACAAATATAATCACTTAAGTCTTGGAGTGATTTTCCATCTTCACATTGGTCTTAGATATATATCAAGATGGCTGGTTCTAGAGGATTGGCGTACATTTATTAAATGTTATTCAAAGTGATCCCAGAAAAGTAACTGGAGCTTATTATAATATATTCTGCAGATTAGAGAAATCTTATAGCCCCATGAATATAAAGCAATTATTAATTATCAGCAGGGACATGCCATTTTCAATCTTATTATTTCATCATGAAAATAAGCAATCAATACTTTCCCATTGATTTTTCTAAGCAAAAGGTTGCAAGTTCTTATGTAATGTAACAGCCGTTAAGCAATATTCATTAAGTGATGCTGTCATTAATATCATTATTTTATAACAATTTAAATTAGATAGGAAAGGTATAATCCCTCATTTTCTAGATGAAATTAAAGCCCAGAGAGGTTAGGTGAAAAGGTAAAAGTCACATAATAGATTGAGAAGAACAACTAAATTTAAGATCTGTCTCCTGCAGCCACTGTCCTTCATACCACGTTGGTTCGCCTCCCCTAGTTTCATAAATTTCTCTAACATTCAAGTTTTACATATGTAACACTTGTTCTGTTTATTTCAACAAGTAGTTTTTTAAAATCTTTCATTCAGATGTATTTTCCTTTATTGAAAAATTTTTTAAAATTCTAATGTCTTGAAATAATCACTGTTATGATACCAAACAAGCAAAGCAGACTACTTAAGGAGGCAGCATTCTTTGACATGCAGAACCATTTCAAAGGCCATTCACTTGCTGTGCAAAAAAATCACATTAAGGCACTTTATCCTGAATTGTCCCATGATCTCAGTGGACACCATACTGTATATTCATTCCTACAGGCACAGTTAATTACGCTAGTCGATGGTCCCAAGTAAGGATTATTTCCTTTTCTTAATACACAATTATTAAAGGTATTAACATGGTACATTAACTTTGAAAAACAGAGATTTTAAGGAAAGTTCTAGTATCATGGGTAAGTAAATGACTCAGGGTTCAGCTATGGATATAACACAGAGAAGAAGTTTTTCCTTTGTAGAGGTTGAAAGTGACTGATAGACTATCCTGAGATAGTTCTTTCTGAATATGAACTGATGGTCTGCATGGATTCTAAAGTCCTTACTCGTAAAAGCAGAGAGGATACAGGCACCCCCTTCCTAGGATGTGCAGTGACCGCTTACCTTGCAAGTGTGCTATGATGGTTGTGAAAGGGCAGCTGCAGCCACAGTTTATTTAGCAGAGTTTAAGAACCTGCTAACGTGGCCTCCCCAGGGAGTTGTATACTCCAATAGCTCCATCTTTAAAAACAAATGATTAAGGATAGAGAAGAGGAGCCAGGCAAATAACCACTCTTTTCCCTTCAAAACAAAGAATCAAGATGATCAATTTGTATTTGGGTTAAAGGCAAAAGTCAGTCACTATTGTGTACTGCACATTTAACTAGAAAAGGAATTTATTTACCTAACATTCTCTACCGTGCATTCCTCAGTGCTTCATGGATGTACTATTCCTTTTCTTAAATTTATAACCACACTGGGCTTATATATATCTCTCATAAAGTTGATGCAGGAATGGCAATAGTTTACACAAAAATTGTAACTGTTGCTATGCTGTTTTGTTGAAGAGAAGCTGAACTTCTGTTTATAGCTTTAATAAGCTACTTCATGGTTTATAATTGTGTAACCTGTGGGGTTATGGAATATGTAAATTGGAAAATACCTTTATCTAGGACCCCCAGATGGTGTCCCCTTATGATATATGCTTTCTTGAAATATATTCTTTTAGAGAAAATTGGTTTTTAGATTAAAATATTAAGGAAAATTTACTGTTCCTATAATCCTTTTTATTTTATGCTTCAATTCCAAAATTTATAATTCTGGTGAATACATGATTTTTGTCAGAGACTTGCCATAATATAACAGAAAAATATTTCTAAGCAGAGATGGCGGTAATACTGTAATTTAAAAAAATTATGACTATTGTTTTATTGAGATCATATATATATCACCATATAAAAATTATGACTGTTAGTTTTATTGAGATGATGTATATATATGTGTGTATTGTATGTGTATGTGTTTGTGTATATATATATATATATACATATTTATATTTATATATCCTTTATGAAAACTTGAAGTAATACAGTAAATTCACGGAGAGTCTCATCTTAGGTAACCCAAAGCCCGTTTATTAGAAAAAAAAATAGACACCACCAACACAAAGTAAACACTATTCAAAAATTTTCTAAATATCCATTAAAATAGAAAGATAGATCAGGGAACTCAGGTATACATACCCAAGTTTTAATTTTAAAAAAATAGAATCAAATTATATATATTTTAATATTCAAATACTCCATTTTCTTCTCCATGCATTTAACTAAAAAATATTAAACTAAAAACAGGAGAGATTATTGAAATTCAGGTAAATGCTTTTTTTTTGTCTTTTTTTAGGGCTGCACCCACGTATATAGAGGTTTCCAGGTTAGGGGTCCAGTCAGAGCTACAGCTGCCAGCCTATGTCACAGCCACAGCAACGCCAGATCCGAGCAGCATCTGCAAACTACACCACAGCTCACAGCAACACAGGATCATTAACCCATTGAGTGATGCCAGGGATCGAACCTGCAACCTCATGGGTCCTGGCTGGATTAGTTTCCGCTGTGCCACAATGGGAACTCCAAAATTTAGGTAAATGCTTCTTAAACCCAAATGATCATGTTGTCTTTTCTAAAAGAGCACTCCAACAATGAGAAAAAAAATTGAAAAACTTTAGGAGGTTGGGTTCTCTTTAATTATATATATCAACATTAGGTAGTAGCCACTAACCCCATACTATGGATAAAATGAAATTAAGTCACTGGTACTTCTTTCAATATTGCCTTTTTAACCCCTCATCATTACTATATTTACATTATCACATTTAGAGCATTCGTTTCTATGGCTATATTTAAGGTTGTTTTTTATCCATAATTAAATAGATTTGATGCTTAACAACTATTTAATAATCAGTTTTTCCATTCTTCTGTGTGTGAGTATGTTCATGTTTAGGTCCTTTCCTGCTTCAGAATGTCTCTCTGTTGACACATTCAACTGAAAATAAAACTTCTGTCACACTTTCCATCCTTCAGAACTACATAGAAATTGCTTCTCTGGCTTCTGACATTATCTGGAAATTGGAGGCCAATCTATTTTCCCCCTTGTATGTATTTTGCTTTTTCTCCTTAAATGTTCACATGATTGAGTCTTTATTTTGGAGTTCAGGAGATAGTACCAACATATATCTTGGGATTAATACCTCTATATAAGTTTTCCTAGAACATAGTATGATCTTTCAATTTGAAGATTCAAATCTTTGTAATAGTTTTCTTTTTTTTTTGTATTTTAAATTTCCAATTATGCATACGATATTCTCTTTTCATTGTCTCCCACATCTTTCATCTTTGTAAAAGTTTTATATTATCTATATACATTTCATTTTGTCAGAGTTTTTCATAGCTAGTTTCTTACCTCTGGCTTTTCAGTCAAGTTTATTCTATTTCTATTTTATCTAGTGTACATTTTTAATTTTTTAATTTCAATTTTCATTTTTTTCCCTGAACTCTGCTAGCTCTATTTTCACCTCCTTCTATGGTCATGTGTTATCTTTTCTGAACTCTTCTGTCTCTCTCTAAACTATTTTTTAGGAAGCATACCTCATATGATATATGTTTTTCATAGCCATTTTCCTTGTTCTCCTCTCCTTATATGAAAGAGAAAAATGGCAGTCTTAATGCATGGATTGATCCACTGGTCCCTTTCTCATCAGTCGTCATCTCTGAATGAGGCTGGAAAATAACCAAGGAGCACAATGGGAAGGGGAAAGGGTAGAGAGGACAGAATGGCTGGAAATTAGCTTGGGAAGCTGGCAGCCACTCTTTCAGTTTATAACTCATATACCTTCCTTCCAAACCTTTTGTTTTCTTAATGCTGAAAGCACTCTTCCCCCAAAGTTTTTTTTATTTGGGGGGGGGGGTCATTCTTTAAAGTTTTATTGAAGTATAGTTGATTTATAATGTTGTGATAATTTCTTCTATACCACAAAGTGATTCAGTTATACATTTAGACATACCCACTGTCTTTCAGACTCTTTTCCCACATAGATTATCACAAAATATTGGGTAGAATAGTCTGTGCTATACAGCAGGTTCCATTGGCCAATCATTCCAAATAATATGATAGTTCTATTTTTTTTTGAGGATACTCCATACTGTTTTCCATAGTGTTTGCACCAATTTACATTCCCACCAGCAGTGTAAGAGGGGTCCCTTTTCCCTGCACTCTCTCCAGCATTTGTTGTTTGTAGACTTTTTGATGATGGCCACTCTGGCTAACGTAATGTGGACCTCATAGCAGTTTTGATTTGCATTTCTTTAATAATTAGTGATGTTGAGCATCTTTTCATGTGTTTTTTTGCCATCTGTATATCTTCTTTGGAGAAGTGTCTATTTAAATCTTCTGCGCACATCCAGAGCAAACCATAATACAAAAAGATACATTTCCTCTCAGGTTTTTTCAGATAAGGAGTCTGCATGGATCACAGCAGCTTCCCTATAGCAGTATGCCATCAACTTCCTCCACCTTCTCCTCTGGCAAGCTTCCTGGACTCAGATACCAAGTGGTAGAGAAAAGAATGACCTGGTTGGTATTCCCCCGCAGCCAAGGCTTTCCACCCCTACCATTCTAAAGTGGCAAATTGAGGTCTCATCAAGGGTTTTCTCCATTTTTCTCCCAGAAACCAAGCTCTTTCTAATCAAAGACTTTCACATATGCCTTTCAGGGAATAGCACAAATTGTTAAGGTCTGAGGCAGCAAGTGTCATCTCTCAGTAGGTTTAATTATCTAAGCAGGGTCTATAATATTTAATATATGACTTCATAACTTGTCATTGAAGCTATAGACGTTAGATTGCTTCCAGGGACATGGTATTTTTCTCTCTCTCTGCTTTTGATATTTGCAGTGGACTTTGAGGGAATGAGGAGAAGAAAAAATGCCTCTACAACATCTAAATCTGGAAGTATATAAATATTTTATATTCCATATATCACTTTATCATCAAAATGTCTGATTAGATGTAGGAGATTTCTAGCTAGTTCACATAAAAATATCAATGAGTACTTTCTATACTGAAGGACCCAAATACTTGGCTAGGTGCAGATGTTATTACAAAAATTAACAAGTCGAGAATTCCCGTTGTGGCGCAGTGGAAACAAATCCGACTAGGAACCATGAGGTTGCAGGTTCGATCCCTGGCCTCATTCAGTGGGTTAAGAATCCAGCGTTGCCATGAACTGTGGTGAAGGTTGCAGATGCAGCTCAGATCTGGCATTGCTGTGGCTCTGGCATAGACCAGCAGCTACAGCTCCAATTAGACCCCTAGCCTGGGAACCTCCATATGCCCTGGGTGAGGCCCTATAAAGACCAAAAAAAAAAAAAAAAAAAAATTAACAAGTCAAGACCTGGACTCACAGAGCTTACAGATTTATAATTAATCATTATACAATGTAATAAGTGCTATAATAACTGAATGAACACTGTAGTATGAAAACATACAATTTAATACCTTGCAATTCCTGAACTCTGTCCAAGTCCACAAACTAATATTCATTGAGGGCTGACTATGTTAGATCTAACAACAATACTTAAGCTGCCGGGAGTTCCCGTCGTGGCGCAGTGGTTAACGAATCCGACTAGGAACCATGAGGTTGCGGGTTCGGTCCCTGGCCTTGCTCAGTGGGTTAACGATCCGGCGTTGCCGTGAGCTGTGGTGTAGGTCGCAGACGCGGCTCGGATCCTGCGTTGCTGTGGCTGCGGCGTAGGCCAGTGGCTACAGCTCCGATAAGACCCCT
>PVHT021183726.1:18096988-18159587 GCA_004024745.2 Catagonus wagneri | reverse complement strand
TCCACTTTGTAAGCCATGATAAGGATCCATTATCTATCTTCTGTGAACCACACTGGGACCCATGAACTGTCCTCTATAGAACAGATGATGACCAACCCTCCTGGAGCAAGAGAGATTCATATGACTTTGGATAGGTAGATGTTTGGAAATATTTCTTTCTTGAAGCAAAACTGGTACATTAAACAAAAAAAAAAAGTTGGCTAAATCATATGCCACAAAAATTTATTGGTGTATGTATGTATATGCTTTTAACATAGGTATTTTAACTTAAAATATATATTCACTCATTTGACAACCATTTGATATAGAGCAAAAGCTTTTTTAGTAATGTTTAATCATTGGAAATACATATTTTTATAACATCCATTTTCATTTATTACTCAGTATGAGAACATAACAGCACACAAAGCCCCCTGCACTAAATGTCTATTTTTTTATAATTCCTCTCTACTCATTTAGTTTTCTCCCATATCTGATTTGGCATCCTTTTGTTAAGGTAATTCTCCTTAATTCTTAGCAATGTATTCAGTTTGGTTTACAAACATACAAAATCATATGGTATTGTTCATTTCTAGTTTACTGTTTTACATGGTATTTAATTAAATTACATAACAAAAATTAGGACAACTGGTATAAATATGTTTAGGAACAAATACAACTGACTTTTGAATAAGCCTTCAAATCAGTCAGTTGTATTGTTACACAGTGATTAAGACAACGGACTGTGGAGCCAAACTACCTGTGTTTGAATCCTAATTTATTAGCTACTAGTTGGTGTTAACCACGAACAAATCACTTAACTACCCTGTGACAAAGTTTTCTCTTCTGCAAAATGGGAATGATGATACTATCAACATTGAGATATTCTTATGAAGATAAAAGTAGTTAGTTTACATAAAGCACTTCAAACAGACCCTAGCAAGTGTTAAGTGCTGTCTATAAATATTAGCTTTTATTAATAGTCAGTCATTCAGTGTACAATAGATGATAGTAACTGTGTTTTACAGTGGAAATGGAAAATAGTAGCTATTCTGGCAAGTGGGTTAAATGCAGGCAGTTAAGAAGAGCTCTTATTTTCAGTATTTGCTTGTTCACTAATGACCCTTAGTAGGTCATAAGTATCTTAGAGCATGAAATAGATCTTTTCTAATCACTACTGCATAACTAATAAACACAGTGCCTACATTTACTGAATATTTTCTGAGTAAATGAATGAATCAAGCTCAAATATAGTAGGATGATAAAGTTTCTACAATATGATATCAATATGACCTTTAAAATGGGTTAATTTACATTAGAAAGATATCCATGTCTCTTTTCTAATTTGATCTTTATGATAATTTATAGCATGTATAATTATTTCCATTTTATAAATAAGAAAGCTAGAGTGCAGAGAGGTTATTTAATTTGTTCCAGATCACACAGTGAGTCATTGATAGAGCAGGGGCTCAAAGTCAGGAATCTTCTCAAGATGTCACCCATATAATGTCATTCTCTCAATGAGAATAGTCCTAAAATAGACTAATCTCAGTTAATCCTTTAGGGTCTCCAAGAATGCCATTTCCCCTGTTTATTCCATCTGACTTTTGGTGTTCCTTACTTTAAGTTCAAATTCTAAGCATCTGTTTCTGCAGGTATTAGTTACTCTTCCATTCATGCCTAATTTTCTCTATTGCTCCATCATAAAAACAGTGAAGCATGAGATTAAATGTGGCTTATGAAATAAGAACATCACTTGTTTAATCTGCTTTAAATACCTCACCTTTTATGCATTTAACAATGTAATTACATTAATACCAACACTACTGCTTTAACACATTGTGTCAAGAAGCATAGTACTTTAGACTCAGTCAAGGTCACCTTCTCCTGTAACTCAGTATCAAATCACCCTACAATAAAAAATTTGCTATCGAAAGCAGTGAAAAGACAGATTTATAACATTTCATATAATAGTAGTTAAATGAAATTAAATGCCAGGGCCACCTCAATCAATCTAAACCAACCTTTAAAATATCATTCTAGCAAGTAAAGTGAATAACTTGAAAAAATGGGGGGAGGGAGGGTGTGGGATGTGAAGGTTTTTGAGGAAAAACAAGAGCCCAAACCTTCTGTTTAAATGTGCTGTCAAGAAGGCAAAGAGCACAGGGAACTGTATTCAGTCTCCTGGAACAGAACATGATGGAAGATAACATGAGAAAAGCAATGTACACATATATGTATGACTGGGTCACTTTGCTATACAGTAGTAATGGCACAACACTGTAAATCAACTATACTTTAATTTTTTAAAAACATTTTCAAAAGAAGACAAAAGCTTATTTACACATGTAACAATTCTAAAAATGTGTCCCTTTTATGCTCTTATTCTCTTAAGGGATTCTTTCTTATATGAATGGCAACAAAGATACCATAACTTTCCCCAAGTGTAAGGTTATGTGAGATTCAATCCTGCTCATTTACAGGACCCAAGAATTTTTACCCTCTACAAGTTTCAAAACAGCCTGAAATTCATTGAATGCAAATAATTCAACAAATATTTACTAAATTTTATTGTTGTATGCAATGCTTTGGATACTATGAAGAATCGAAGCTTGCTTAAGGACAGCCTTTACTTCAATAAACTTAAAGCGAAATGGAAAATTCAGATTTGTGCATCAAAAATTATTTGGGGGAAGAATTGTGTAAACAACAATACTAGAATTTAAATAAATGATAATAGGAACACTAATAAAAGATGAATTCTAAGGGGGATAATCATGTAAACTTCACAAAATAGGTAATGTTTGTTGGTTTCTTGATTAGTAAGACTTGAATAGGAGGGCTTCAAGTGGAGAGAAGAAAGTGAGTAATGACATGGAATGGAAAAATAAAGGACATCAGGACTAAGAGCATGTCAGGATGGCTAATAATTGGAATACATAGATGTAATATGACAAAAGGCTAAAAGCCTGGTTAAAACTTGAGTATGAAATATGGAAAGTCTGGAATATGTTCATTCTTCTTTGTTAGTGAAAAGTTGGACATTAAAACTTCCTTGTTTTATTTATGCAGTGGCATGATTTCCTGGGTTTTATGACAGCAGGAGGCTCATGGACAAACAAGGCCAGTTAGGCTACTGAAATAACATAGGCAAAAATCACAGGATCACAGTAGGAAGTTCAAGTAGCCAACACAACACTGGGGAAAAAAAAGTTCAACCTTGTTAGTTATTAAAAAGAGGTATATTCAGAATGTAACACCATCTTACCTCTCTTAAAAAGCCAAAATTTTAAACAATGATGGTTAAGTTAAAATATATAGGGAGCACTTGTACATAATCTGACTAAAAGAACTCAGAAACCTAAAATCTAAAAGGCTCATTTTCCTCCAATATCACCTTAACTCTGAGAGGTTATAATTTAAGATGATGTTAAAATTAGTAACCCTGTAGATCAGGACTGATTCCTTCTTTATTGTTCCATGCAGAATACAGTTAATTCTGAGTTCCCAGAAAATAAGTGATGATGAAACATTTCTTCTTACCAAAATCACAAATAATTTCAAAAGACTCAGCCAAATTGAAAACTCCCTGAAGGCAGAGATTTTTGCCTTCCATTCGTTTCATATTTCTTAAAGCACCTCCAAATTCTGCTGACAGAGCAAGTGTTCAGTGAAATGGGAAGAAAGGAAGAGTAGGAATGAAAGAATGAAAGGAAGAAAAGGTAAGGGGGTGAGAGTAGAAGAGGAAAGAGGGAGGAGGAAAAGGAGAGAGCTAAATGTGTCAACTAAATCTTTTTTACTCCCCGAGTGGAAGCTACTGAAAGTTTTACATCTGACATTCAACTGACATTCATCTGAAATTGGTATTCCTGAATTGTTTTAATGACTCACTTAGAAAATATCAAATACAGCTATTTCTGTCAATGATAGTGGCTGTCTTTTGCTCCTTTAGGATATTTTCATATAATTGTTCATAGGTACTTCTCACTGAGTTAGCCTTGGATATATAACATGTCCATGAGAGTATGCAGAAAGAACACATTTTCTTTTTCCTTTCAAAAACTTTTAAATTCACACTGATAGACATCTGCTTTTTGCTTCTGAAAGATAAGCCCTTAAACAAATGTCATAATGATGATGAGGAAGAAGAGGAGGTCACTTTATATTTGTATAGCACTTTGTGGTTTATGAAGCCTCCACCATGTTTTTTTTTCCCTTGAGCCATATAACAATCCTGTGAAGCAAGCAAAAAAATTAGTATTGACTGTATTTCAGAGATGAAAAAGATGAACTGCTATCCAGACCATGGCATAGCCAGTCTTCATTTTCTCCTGATCCTGAGACACTTCACTTTTCCCTCATTATAAAGTATATGCTGCACTGCGTTGGATAACTTTACATGGAGCACACTCTTTTACTAAACTATTCATATATTCTTTCTTCATTTTTAAAATATCAACATAATGGCACAAGCAGGGAAATTAAATTTGGTCTTCAAAACAATTGTATTGATTAACTCAAAAGCTGGAAATGACTAGGTGTTACCCACAGCTTGCATGACTTCTTGTATTTAATATATTTTTTTTTCCTGGCTAAAATTTAGGATTTGCCAAGCAGTCTTTATATATTAAAAAATAAAATAAAGTAAAACAAATCTAGGAAGAAGCACTTGGGAGTGGATAGCATTTGGGGAACTAGGAAGGAAAGACTCCAGGCAAGAAGCCCTTGAAGTTGTGAAGAACTTTGGAGGATAGAATGTAGTTATTTCAAAGAGCATGTGCAATGGGACAGAATTTGCCAGCCTAAGAAGCAAGTGAGAGATAATTTAAACAACAAGCTATAGCTACTTTATTAAATATTTTTGAAGTTCTCCCTTAAAATTTAGCAAACTATGTTAGGATATTCAAATTCTAAAACAATTCAGATCTTGTAGGAAAAGTGGAAGCAAGCTAGTGAAGTAATTTTAATATTTTAAGGCTACTTCCCAAACATTTACCATAATTAATTAGATTAGGAAGAAGGGAAATACCTGGGTAGATGGTTAGCTCTTTAATAGGAAAATAACAAAACTAGGAAGTCATTTTAACATTTGGTTGCAAATACAAGGCAAAACTCAACTTCTCATTTTACCACACACTTAGAAAATATGCAGATACTTCGAAAATTGTGGCAATCATACTCCAAATGAAATATCTTCAGAACTCCTACTTAAGGATTCTTGCTGTACATTCCATTTATAAATCAGGAGTACATGTGGGTGGAGGAGCACACTACAGTGAGTTCAAAAGGTGTACTTTGCCTATCACTGATTTTTTCTAACTTCCCTCTCCTTTTCCACTTAATCACATTTTTTATTAGCTTGTGACTTCCATCTAGGCCATTACTCTACTGGCTAAATATTAACAACTATTTGAAAAGTTTTACTTATGCCTTAGACTAGTCAAATAAAATGTAAATTTTTTAGTTGTAATAGATTTCAAGTAAGTAAACAAAGCAAATCCAGTTGGAGATCATTCCATTTATAAGCACAGTCATAGACATTTTGGAGCTGGTTCAGAGCATGTTGACTCCTTATGGAAAGACCTGTAAAGAGCTGTTAAAGTGGAGTTCCCATCATGGTTCGGTAGTAAGAAACCTAACTAGGATCCATAAGGATGCAGGTTAGATCCCTGGCCTCACTCAGTGGGCTAAGGATCTTACGCTGTTATGAGCTGTGATGTAGGTTGCAGATGCGGCTCCAATTAGACCCCTGTCTGGGAACTTCCATATGCCACAAGGGTGGTGCTAAAAAACCAAAAAAAAAAAAAAAAAAGCTGTTAAAGCAATTAACATTTGGTCCTAGTCAAGGGAAATTTTATTTACTATTTTAGGGGAAGAATGGTGAACAGCAGGTCTACAGCTACTTTGAGTAAAGCATGAGCACACACACGCACACACACACGATTTAAGCTATAGCACTAAAGATTTTGAACATCATGAATGAGTTTTGACACCTAACAACACTTCCGAAGGTAACCACAAGGGCTTTTTTGCAAGGGCTTTTTCTGACTGCCATTAAAAATAAATTTTCAGAAGTTCCCGTTGTGGCTCAGCAGGAATGAATCTGACTAGCATCCATGAGGATGCAGGTTCGATCCTTGGCCTCACTCAGGGGGTTAAGGACCCTGCATTGCCATGCGTTGTGTTGTAGGTCATAGATGCAGCTCTGATTTAGCATTGCTGTGACTGTGGTGTAGACCAGCGGCTACAGCTCCCATTTGACCCCTAGCTTAGCCTCCATATGCCACCAGCATGGCCCTAAAAAAATAACTAAATAAAAAACAAACTTTCATTTTTAAAGAATACTTAATTACGGCTCTACTTAAGTATGGATAAAGGGACCAGATATTCTTACAAATTCAACTTTGATTCTTTTTCATCTGCCCCCTTATTATATGGAAATTCTCAGGCCAGGGATGAAATCTGAGCTGCTGCTGCAACCTATACCACAAGTGCAGCAACTGGATCCTTAATCCAAAGTGCTGGGTTGGGGATTGAACTGGCACCTCCACAGAGACAAGCTGGGTCATTAACCCACTTTGCCACAGTAGGAACTCCACTTACAAATTCAGCCTTAACTCTCTGATTCTACATATATATATAAAAAAAAAAAAAATCAGTCCATACCTGAACTGTCCAATAGGGTAGCAACTAACCTCATGTTGCTATTTTGACGTAAAATAAAAGTTAAAACTCCAATTCCTCCCTAGAAACCATGCTCAATAGTTACATGTGGCTAGTGGGTTTTATATTGAACAACACAGAGAACATCCTCCATCACTACTGCAAGTTCTACTGAACGACACTCATCTATACATGTATATTCCAAATGCCTCAAAAGTACTTTTTTTAAGATATGCATGCCCTTTTTGAACATTGTAATTGGAAAACTATTTTTAAAAATAAAAATAATCCTTCAATAGCCATGTAGAAGATATATTTAAATCATCAAGAGTCTGTTTGCAATGTTTAGCTAAATTAGCAGCAACAAATAATCTTGTCCTGAAACACCAGTTGGATGATTTACAAGGGAAATCAGACATTTATGTACTGCATTTTTATACTTGGCAGCTTCACTTTAACTTTAAAGCATTCTGCTCTACAGAATGGTGTTCTGTTAAAATGGTGCAATGTTTAAGGTTAAGAAACATCTGAGGTAGAATTTTAAAGTAGTCATACATATGTTATCATTTAGCTTATAAACTTTTGAATTCCCTTTAAAATGCCTCTCAATTACAAAATGTATGACATCTTTAAAAGCTCAAAATTCAGGATCTTTGGTGAATTAAGGAATTAATCTTGAACTCTACATATATGTATATACATACGTGTATAGTGTAAGCATAAGTAAATGTACATATACAAATTAATGCTAATATGCCAAGAACAAAAGAGAATAACACTGAATAATTCCACATATTTTTGTGAAGAAATAGAGTAAGCATATTTCTTTATCTCCATTATCATTTATTCATAAAGACATTAAAGCTGAGAAAAAAAGGGAATTCATTTAATCCAGGATATCAAGAAAATAAGTGATTTGGTTGTGTCACACTTCGTCTCTGAACCCATATCTCATACAGTCTCACTCAGCTCCTGTTTTCTTATCTTTTTAAGGAAGAGTTTAAACTATATGACTTTTAAAGTGACCTTTAATTATGAAATTCTATCATTCCACATAAAAATAAATCCCTATGACATATAACTTGTCACATATCAATATATAACTTGTCTAAGTCCTATCCAGTCAAATAGCTCACATTCAAATGAGGAAGAAATTCTAAGACTCAAAAGTTTTCAATAACAGAGAAGGGAAACAGAAAGCAAGAAGTCAGGTAGTTTGTAAAAGATAATAGAAAAATCAGTACCAGATCTAAGAACGTAACTCTTCGTGTTCACTCCTGGGCACATTATCCCTTTTCACTATACGCTGCACTTACTACAAATGCATTGAATTAACTTCAAAACCTGAGCTCTCCTTGAAGATTTTCAAGTAAATTTATCACTGCACTGATAATATAATAAGGAAATACTGATAATTAAAGACAGTAAAAGACTGCCAGGAACTACTTAGGACATTTTAGAGGACATAATGTAACAATGTTTTCAGAGAAGTAAAATAATTGGAACTTGACAGTTAGAAGTTTGGAATGTGCCATTAGACTTGGTAGCTAAACTGTCAAAGTCAGCAAATTGAAATCCATATTTTGAAAAAGTTAAGACCTGGGTTTCTGCTCAAAGCTAATGTAATTCTTGTATTAAAGATCCAAGACATGAATGTGCATCAGTCTGTTTCCAGCATCCTACAACATCATAACAAAATCACGAAGTGGGATGGATAAAAAAGAATTATTTTGAACAGTCCTCTTCTACCTGGCAGCTAAACATGCCAAACATTTGTTTTTTTTTTTTTACTTATCTTCATGTAATAATGGCATTTTAATCCTAGTCTTTATTAATATTAATGAATATTTTAGCAATTACTTGTTAACCATGTAATTCTATGATTCTGAGTAGCAACAAAAGCCTACGGTTTACTTAATATGGCTCATAACAATATATATATCTTGTCCACTTTCTTTTCTAGTAAAATTAGGTAGGTCATGTACTTTCCATATATTAGTTCATAAAATCCTCATTATTTCCCCATGATGTTTGTGCCCATCTTATACATGAGGAAACTGAAGCCCAGAGAAAATATATAACTTGCCCATTCACATACAGCTAGCAAGTGTATACAACCAAGACTGTAATTCCATTATTGAGATTCCAGAACTGGAATTGTGACAACTTGTGCTGCATTGCTTCTCGTTGTTATTCTATGATGTGAACTATGCAGAGGAAATTGACAATATAGAAACTATTCTTAAAAATCAATTAAAGAAAAGTTACTTCTTTTACTTGATAACTCTAATACATCATGTTTAATGGATTGATTTCTGAAATATTAGTTCAATTTAAAAAATTTACAAGAAGGAAAAAAGAATATGTGCGGGACTTGTAGAAGTTCTGCTAGAGTTAATAGAAGTATATCATGAAAGATCCAAAAAAATAGTACCTACAGATGCCTTTTTTTTTTTAATATATGCCTAGCATACTTCCGGGTATTAAGCATCACATAAATGCTATTGATTTTTATCTATAGTTATAATTTTATATATTAAAATTCAAAAGTATTTAGGGGAAATTTTTTTAATTCAATGAATTTTATTACATTTATAGTTGTACAATGATCATCACAACCCAATTTTATAGCATCTCCATCACAAACCCCCAGCCCATACACCCCACCATAGGTTTTTCAAAGTCTGTGAGTCAGTATCTGATTGGCAAAGAAGTTCACTGTATTCTTTTTTTAGATTCCATATATAAGTGATAGGATATGACGTTGGTGTCTCACTTTCTGACTAACTTCACTTAGCGTGATAATTTCTAGGTCAATCCATGTTGCTCTAAATACCATTATTTCTTATTATTTCTTTCCTTTTTATGGCTGAGTAATATTCCATTGTGTATATGTACCACATCTTCTTTATCCACTCCTCTGTCGATGGACATTTAGGCTGCTTCTGTGCCTATAGTGCTGCAATGAACATTGGGGTATATCTGTTTGAGTCATGGTTTTCTCTAGATAGATGCCCAGGAGTGGGTTACATTAATTCTTAAATATGTTCTGATTGAGTATTTTGCAATGAGTATTTTATTTTTTATAACCATAAAAAAACCTTACTTTTTCTTTTGCTTTTTAAGGCTGCACCTTCAGCACATGGAAATTCCCAGGCAGGGGTCCATTTGGAGATGCAGCTGTGGTCTACACCAAAGCCACAGGAACTGAGCCATGTCTGTGACCTACACCACAGCTGACATCAATGCCAGATTCTTAACCCACTGATTGGGGCCAGGGAATTGAACCTGCCTGCATCTTCATGGATACTAGTTGAGCTCGTTACCGCTGAGCCACAATGGGACCTTCGACACACACCTTTTTTTTTTTTTTTTTTTGGCGGTGCCCACAGCATGTGAAACTTCCCAGGCCAAGGATCAAACCTGCACCATAGGAACAACCCAAGCCGCTGCAGTGACAATGCCAGAATCTTAACCTGCTGAACCACAGAATGGAAAAATATTAAAATTATATCTATATCACATTTAAGCTTTCTGGTTTCAGTATACAATATCTTATGTAAAAGATATCATAGAATAAAATCTCTTAGATGTATAAAACCAACAAAAACAATATGGCTCATTTTTCTGTGTGTTCTCAGTTCAATTAACTCCCTTATCAGAGCACAATGAATTCTGGGTACTCATTTACTGACATATAAGATTTCCACTGTGTATTTGAAAAAACGGGCTCTGGTATTCCAAATGACACTTTAATTTTCAGCACACTTCAGAATTTTAAATGATTCAGAACAACAAGCTTTTGAAATTACCTTGAACTAAAGCACCTTAATTTTTACCTAGATTATTTTAAAGGATTTTCATATATGCATAAGGCAAAAAATAAAAGACAATAGCTGTGTATTTCCTAAGAAGTTTCTGTAAACACAATTTTCAAAAAGAAAGTAGTTTAACAAAAAAAATGAAAGAAATTTTAAATGACTTTAAAGATTATTTCTTTCAAAGATATATTTTGCAGGTCCTCTTGACTTTTGAGCTGTTTTTGATATCATGTTCTATTTACATAGGACTTTCCCTCTGAAGAGTGTAAAGTATTTTATGTATGGGTGAATTTCAATGTTCAAAAACACTTAGCCTTACGTCTTAACTACATTTCCACATGTGCAAATCTTCCCTCATCATGCCTTATAGCACAGTCATACAACACAAATCTTAATGATGCATCTCTTTTAACAATAGGGATTTTTGAAGGGTTGCCCAAATCAGATTATCATCTGTTTCTCAATTCTTGGTAAGAAAAATATGCCAGAAAACAAAACCGTACTCTGCTCCAATACAAAATGTAAATAAAAGTTCAGTGCTAACAGACATAGTGTACTTCTACTGGATATAAAACATGTAGTGCCTGATATGTTCCGGGCACTGTTCTAATAACGTATAGTAACTCATTCAATTCTCACAATAGGTATGCACTATAATTATCTCCATTTTAAAGACAAAGAAACAGAAACACAGAAAGATTGTCTTGTCCAAGATCTTAGGTGGTAGAGCTAAGATTCAAACCCTAGAAGCCTACGTCTAGAGTCTGTAGAGTCTAGAGTTCTTTTTTTTTGCTTTTTTTTTTTTTTTTTTTTTGCTTTTTAGGGCCCCACTCAAGGCATATGGAGGTTCCCAGGCTATGTCTGTGACGGATCCCTGGCCCACTGATCAGGCCAGGGATTGAACCCAGCATCCTCATGAATGCTAGTCAATTTCGTTTCCCCTGAGCCATGATGGGAACTCCTATATGATTTCTTAAAAGGGAAAGTAAGCTGACATACTGTTAGACCAAAAGCCACATAAACAATTTTAATTATCTAGCTAGAGCCAGTGGACATATCCTTTAGCAGTAAAGCCAACTCTAGGGCAATCAAGATCACTTTCTTTACCCACAATGAAGTATATCCATGAAATCATTTGCTAAGCAATCACTTATTCAGTCACTTAACAAGCATAAATTGAGGGCATTTTGTGTGTCTCACACTCTTCTAAATGATGAAGTTGTAACACTCAATAAAAAATAAACCCAAGTTGACCTCAAGGAGCTGATATTCCTTCTTCCAATCCTTCTATGTTGGTTGAGTATCTATTAACATCTTCTAGTATCCTATGCCGATGCCCTTATAGTGCCCTTTGTGCCACTTACTGGTCCCTGGGTATAGGCATCACTTCAGTCTTTCTCCCTGAACTAACATATTCAGATTATCTTTTTAATTCCTCCACCACCATCATATAAACTCAAGTCTTCACTAATAACCCACAATTATGTTATTGTAATGGTCATGTACTTTGTTCTTTCTATACCCAATCTTCCTCTAAAGCAGCTAATAACGGCATCACGATCCCCTATCCAGACCTAAAAATGGACTTTCTGGTGATGTATAATAAGGTTATAATTCATTCATGTAGTATTAACACTGTTTACAATCTAATTCCCAACCAATGAGACCAGTCTTGCATCCTACCATATGCTTCATATGCACTTCAGACTAATAAAACAGGCCTATTTGCAATCACCTGCTCACTACTTGATCGTGTTGACATATTTCTTGGAAATGACATTTTTCAGAGCTTTCTTTTTTTCTTTTAATTTGACTATAGTTGCAATGTTGTATTAGTTTCAGGTGTACAGCAAAGTTAATCATATACATATGATATTACATATACATATATCCATTCTTTTTTTCCCTTATAGGTTATTGCAGAATATTGCATAGATTTCCTCATGCTGAACAGTAGGTCCCTATTAATTATCCATTCCACATACAGTAGTGTGTATATGTCATTCCCATCCTCTCAACTTATCATTCCCCCCACAGTCTCCCCTATGAATCATAAAGTTTTGAGATATCAGTCTTTTGGGGGCATATGAACAAGTAAACAGGCATTCAGAGTATAGGAAAGGAGGTGGCATAAGTGTTCTAAGATACAAGCAATCTTTTTGCCTGAAATATCTCCACCCATGTCTGCATAAAAAATCTCACAAGGCTCAGTTTAGAAGTCGCTTATTTCATGAAGCCCTCACTGAGCCCACTAGTTAGACATAAATCTTTCTATTCTCTGAATAGTGATAGTTCCTTCTACCATCACCTAGTGCTCACCTGTATTGCATTATCTATGTATATTTCCCCTCCTTCACTGTCATATCACCAAGAACAGGGGCAATTTCCTTAGCCATACTTATATAGCATAGTCTGTTAAATGCTGACTGAACAAGTAAAACTATGACTAAAAAATCTTTGGGCCATGAGTGTCTAGATTTCTTGAAAATGTGTGTAACATTATCACATTTAGTGTTATAAAAATATCACATGGCAAAGGTTTAAAAGGAAGCAAACTGAAGCTAAGGTGTTTGACGTGCCTTTAAATTCATATGCTTTATTTAGACTTAGGTTTTTTGCAGTTTTTTTTCCCTTGCTGTTGCAGTAAATGCTAGTATTTTTTTTTAATTATTTGGAAATTAGAAGTCAGAGAGAAACTGAGAATATTGGGGATACTTTGTTTTCCATTGTGAATCAGTTAACTCCAACTGAGAGTACTTTTTGACATGCAGTTCCTTAGTTTCTATCAGAAACATTGACAAAAGAAACAATTATGTATGAAAAAAAAGCCTAAGAGATATTCTATCAATTCACCTATTTCAGTACTCAAAATTCAGTCTTTCAAATTAAGCTACAGACCTGAGCCACATCAGCTGAATATATCACAGAAATGCTTTCACTGTATTGAGCTTTAATGTTATTCTTTTAACTTTTATCAAATTTGCTTTAAAAAATCCATAACATCATCTGCATTTTACAAAGAAAATGTTCATTAAATTATTCTACATTCCTATTTAACTCCAATATTAGAATTTTCTTTAAAATGTTGCTCTCCTTTCTCAAAACAAGAATTAGGTAATTTTCCTTGCTTTTCTTTTTTGACTAAAAGAAAGTTCAAAGACACCTTTGATACAGAATTAAAGCAAATTTGTTAACAGTTATGGCTGTTGCACTTGCTTCTTCCTTTTCTCTCCTTATTTATGTTAACATTATTAGTGATATTCTTCACTGTAAATTACTTCCTATTATTTTGGTCTTATTTTTAAGAGCATGCCATCTGGAGAATAAATATAGAAGAATTACTAGTTCATTTATTCATTCATTCAAAAGTATTTATTATCTGTTTGGATTCTAGGAATACAACAGTGAACATCCACAGACAACAGTCTCTGTGTGACTCTTATAATCCTATCTGTGAGAAATGGTACTAAATAGGATAAAAGCAAAATATATAGAATAGCTGATAGCAAGTTGGTATGGACAAAAATAATAAGGCAAAAAAGGAATAGGGAAAGAATTGTGGTTTTATATAGGAGGAGCTGACATCTGATTAAAGATCCAAAGAGAGAAAGCCACAGGGCTATCAGAGAGAAGATCCCCAAGGCAGGGAATCAAGTTCTCATGTGCAAAGGCCTCAAGGACTTGAGTGTTCAAAGTCTAGCAAGAGACCAGGTGGTTAGAGTGGACTGAGGAAGGGAGAGAGATGGTCATTTGGGTGAGGGCTGTGGATGCTACTGTGAGGACTTTGGATTTGGCTTGATAAGTAAATTAAGAGAGATGTCTACTCGTTTTGATTGATAGTAATTAGTGGTTTTAAAACCATGCTTATTTGAAAGTAATGTATTTGTCAACAAGGATAAGTAAAAATTGGTTCTTTAGATCTATGTGATTGTCTAGTTCTGCAGCATTCTTTTTCTTAATTCATTAATTCATTTACTCAGAAAAACTATAGTACCTATTATGTACCAACAGTGGTAACATAAAACAAAAAATGAAAAAGAAAAAATTCGGTCCATAACCTCAGATAAGTGTCTGCCATGTAACAGAGGTGAATGATTATTTGTCATTAAATATTTTTCCTTATCTTTTAGGTAAAGGAAACCATAAAAGATGTTTGGGGAAGGGGGGTGACAATCATATTTGCACTTCAGATTAATCAATATGTAGAAGAGGTTTGAATGAAGCCTGATTAGACACGAAGAAATGAATTAGAAAGCTGTAAAAAAAAAAATTTAAAAAGAAGAAAACCTGAACTAAGATCCTAGCAGAGGGTGGGGAGCTAAGTAGAAAGTTATAGGCCATTTTTAGAATGAAGAATTGACAGGACTTCATGACTAAATAGGTGTGGGTGGTGTTAGAGGGTGATGAATCAAGAATAACTCCCAGTTTTCTAACTGAACAACTACAAGGATGGTGGTTACAATTAGTAAGTTCAGTTTAGGATAACTTGAGGAATACTGGTAAAACATGATTAGCTAGTAGCTGATGTCATGGAAATAACTGAGATAATCCAGAGAAAGTGCTCAGTTAAAAGAAGGTCAAGGACAGAACCCTAGGATTATCAATTAAATGATGAGCAAAGAAGAGCTTCTCTTACAAGGAATTTAAATGAATAAACTGAGAAGTTTCATGAAAGCCCTGGGGAAGACAGATTTTATGTTTTACCACACTGTAGCCTGTCTCTACCCACAGTGACAAATTCAACATGACTATTCATTTAGCTTTAATAGGATTGTTTACATGAAGCATTTCAGATCGAGTGTCCAATTATTCAATTTATAAAAATTATCAGATACAAAAATAGATAGATCCTCCTGAGTTTAAAATATGTGGTATAAATACTTTATCATCATTGATGAATCACCCTAAAAAACACTACTGAAATTAAATGTGTTGTAAAGTTCTTTCGGCCCTTCCAAAGTGGTCAATTCAATGTGCTCTTTAAAATCTTAGTTTACTAAAACAAGTTACTACATAACAAATAATATCATTTCCATTAGAAAGAAGCAGTACTACTACAAAGAAATGCTAATATGCCTTACAAAAAAATGAAAACATGTGCCCAGGAATCAGAAAATCACACCTCATCTATGAAAATGAGGTTAATAATGCACATTCTGAAATCATAGGGATTCAAATGGATTATAAAATTAAAGGAAGCCCAGTGTTTTAAAGAACATATAAATCTATATAAAAAGCAAATAGTATTTTTTTCTTTTAAGAGCTTTCAGCTAAGTATTTGTCAACCTGGAAGTGCTTACAAAATCTCTCCTGAATTTCCTAAGGTGAGAAAAAAGGATTAACTGAAAACTATCACCAGGTCATTGGTAGAACCAGGATTTCAATAAGAGGTATTTTTAAATTTTCTCTCTTTATATTTTCTGATACTTAGTCTTTAAATGCACAAAATGAAAACATTAATATATGCCTTTATATATATGCTATGCTATATTAATATATGTAAATTTAGTAAAAAGGAACAAATTACATATAAAAGTTTGAATAACGTTTATCATGAATCTGAACATGTGTTTTTAAGACTCACAATAGGTATTAGTTTTTCAGACATAATCAAGAATTGGAATCCAAACTACAGAAAATTCTGGAATGAAAGGATTTAAGAAGTTGCTCTATCAACAGATATGTTCTCCTTTATTTTTATAGCATTTATACCTGTCTTTCGCACCACAATAACATGTGAACAAATGACTCACAGAGAGGTTATTATGAAACCGTAAGTTATACTATTAGCATACTTAACATTATAACCAAAATTACAACTTTGAGAATTAGAGTTGTGAACTAGAGGAAAATTACAGGCTATACCAAGTATAGCAGATATACAGAAGACGGTAGCAGCTGTTAGAAATCCTGAATATCATACCTTATGAAATTATATTTTCAGTAAACATAAATTCTGAATTCATTCTAAGATGTTTTTCTTTAGGCCAGCATTTCCTTGTACATCAGATAGAGCCTAATATTAGAAAAGCCTGCTATTACAAGTGCATTTGAATGTTCAGAACTGCAAACAGAGTACATAATGCCATTTAATTAATCTAAAGATATAATAGCCAAATAATCTTTCCTCTATTCATATAAGCATAATGCACAGGACTTATTAGGAGAAACCACTGAGTGTTTTAAAAAATATATAAGTAGCTCAGGCTCATATGAGAAAAAATATCTAGAAATTAGAAATGAACAATCATTTAAAAAGCCAGAAAGATAAATATATATATATATATATATATATATACACACACTAAAGCCCTGGTAGTCATGTAAACAGCTGAATATGTCAAGCTGAAGAATCATCCCAAAAATGTACCTACAAAATCTAAATGAGTGAGTAGAGGTTAGTCCACTGCTTCAGTCATCATTGCTTCTTTGTTTAAAAGATAATGATTGACTGTTCTAATGTATATTAGCTTATTCAGAACTATTAAAGATCAGTCTGAATACCTGGAGCCTCAGTCTGAATACCTATGGCTTAAAATCCTTTAAGTCAGCTACCCATTCCTCTGGCATAAACAGACTAGCTGCGTAGGGGTCTGCCACTGCCTCAGGGAAGTCACCCTGATTTCCATGTGCTGGTTAAGCTGAAGATGAGTAACACTCCGTGCTTATTTATCATTATTTTCAAGGAGTGTAATGAGTTCATTAATCACTCTAACAGTGTTCATTATGACAACAGCATTACTCAGCCCCAACTTATGCCCAAAATATGAATGTTAAAAGAAAGGAAGCAAGCTCCAGTGGTGCCCTTTAACATTCTGAGGGCATAGGAATTCTCTGTGAACCTGATATTTTCTTGGTCTACAACTGGTCCTAAGGATTCCAGATGAGATGCTTTAAAGTGTCAAAGTTGTAAGGCATTTCCACACAGACAAATAGCATGAAATTGTGTGATGGAATACAAAAGACACCATCATTAGTAACCAGGTAAGGATTGTGTTAGTTTCTTGGTTTATAATGGGAGCCACCGCACAAATGTCAAACATTTAGGATGTAAGGGGTTCTCCTACTTGCCATCACAAATTTGATTTGGGGATACCACGAAAATGACAAGCCAGCATACTGCTTCTTCTCCTCTGTAACATTTATTCTCTCTCACCCCTCTCCTTTAGTTTTTATGAATTCTGCTGAAAAGATCAGGTGAAATATTTTCCTAGATGGATTAAAGAAATTATATATCTGTAATTTTAAAACAATAGACAGTTATAATATCATTACAATATTAGCAATGATGCAAATTAAGACCTCTGAGACTCTTCAGTAAATGCAGTGATAGAAAGAGTTAACTAATGTGGTACACCAATATGATGAAAAAAAATGAATCTTGGAACATTAACGTAAAAGTAGAAGGCATACCCTGTTATATTTTTTTAAATAGTCTATATATGTTAAAATATGAGCACATATCAATTCAACCCAGCATAACTCACTGAACAGCTATGTCGAACAACAAAGATATAAAGATAAGAAGACCGAGACTGAGACTTTAAGAAGCTTACAATCCTTCTGAAGAGACAAATGTTAAGCCACCAAAGATAAGACAATATAAATATTTTGTATATTTTTTAGACTTAAAAATACTGCATGGAAGAAGAAGTAGATCTTTTTACAAACACATTGGCAAGACTTAGACTTTATTGATGCTAAGGATAAGTGTTTTTTGAGCCATGGAGACACTCAAGGTGTTTCAGTTGGATGAGCAGAAATAAATAGAAAATGACAGTACACAATTACACAAGTCTGAATGAATGCTGAAAAGTTTAGCCCAAAATAATTCCTAAGCATGTTCTGCCAGAGCAAACAGTATAGAAACAGACCAAAATTGTTAGAAAAAAATCGCTGAGATGATGAGCTAAAACTTCAGTGTGTGAAATGGCAATGGATTTTATGGAGAGTTCAGACTCCCTAAGCTGCCCAAGGAGTTTTTGTATTACCTGTGTTGTTATTGCACATAATGGAAACTACTTCGTGGATACCAAAAATCATCTGAACACTCAAAAGTATTTGCTGTATACCTATTTTGCATGCGACACCATAAAGTAATCGCCATCAATATTTGTATGCCTAAAGCTTATTTCTAGTCCCCTCTTCCTCATTTATAAAATAGTTTCTGGTCATAGTTTGCAAAACAAGTACCGGAACTTAATAACTCATAAATGCTACAGAAATGAAATCCCAGCTGTATATCCATTTTCAGACTCATGGTTTTTGGCTAATACCTCTAAGCTATTAAAATTTACATATGCCCATTAACTCAATCAACAATTCTTTCATTCAACACAATAAAATTGAGTTCCTGTTATGTGTGAGGTTTCAATGACTCACAGATGAGTAAGACAACATCTTGCTCTCCAAAAGCTTAGAATCTAGTAAGAAGAGAAAGACAAAAGCTATCACAAGAAAGTGCTATAGCCAATATAATGTATTATGTGCAGGGTACCATAGGACATAAGCTTATAATGATTAATTCTCTCCAGTGGGATCAGGATTAGCCTCATAGAGAAAACAGTGCTGGTGCTAGGAGACTTAAAAGCCTGTGAGGGTAAAATAGCAAGCTGCTTTGGGCAAACACAGTTTGACAAGACTTAAGCCAACCTTAAGGTGCATGTTAAAAGACAGGAGATGGTAAGAAATGGGCTTGAGAGGTAAGAAAAGGACTAGGGGTTAAATTAAGAATTTAGAATTTTCACAAACAGCGGAAATTATGAAATGGGAACAAGAAATAATTTTTGGACAGAAACTCTAGAATGTGTCTTAGGTATACATTCAGAATAATGAAGTCAGATGTTGGGAGGCCAATCAGAGGAGTACTGAAATTATAGGGATGAGAAGCAAGGTGGGCCTAAAGAAAGGAGGGCAGATTTGTGATGAAAGTCACAGAGGAAGGATGTTTCAGAGGTATGATGGACAGAACTGTCTATCATTGGGATAGATATGAGACTTGAAGAAAAGAAAGGATTTGACAGCCAAGTTTCTCACTTGGCTAAGCAACTGGAAGGTGTTGGTAACGGGAAATAAAGGGAATATTATATGGTTTAAGTTGCAGATATACTGAGTTTGCCATGTCCTTTAAGCACTGGATTTTTAGGTCTGGAGCTCAGGCAAGAGATTTGGAGTCATTCATATATGATATAGTTAAAGCATGAAAGTGGGCCAAATAGTCTGAACACGTGAAGTGAGAAAAAGTGAAGAGGAAGACATGAAGATTCCCAGGACTCTCAGTAGCTGGGAGAAGAAAAGAAGTCAAGAAGGAGATTGAGGTAGAAAGAGCAAAGAGGCTGGGAAAGTAAGAATCAGGAAACCACCAGAGCAAAGGAAGAAGAGACTGGCAAATTTGGTTGCCATAGGAAGAAAAAAATACGAGGACTGAAAGAGTATGTCAAATTCAGAAACCAAGAAGTCCACAGTGTCCACTGTCAGTGGTTGCAGAGAAAGCAGGAATCAAGGCTTTTAGTTCAAACAGGAATGTGAGGCATAAGAGGTAGATAAAGGAAAATGGATAAGAGGGTTTGATTGTGTTTTCCTGTTACAAATTTGAACATGTCCAAAGGCTGTAAAAAGGAGGCAAACAATATGAAAACTGAGCAGTCAAGTCCCAGTCCCAGAGAAGTCGGCAATTGGTGGAGAACACAGAAGTACAGTATAAACAGTAGTTAATCAGTATTAAATAGAAGGCACAAAGTCGGAAAAGGTATATATAAATTACCTGCACGTGGAATTCCTGTTGTGGCTCAGGAGTAACGAACCCATGTAGTATCCACCCATGAGGATGTGGTTTCAATCCCTGGCCCCACTCAGTGTGTTATGGATCTGGCTTGCCATGAGCTGTGGTGTAGGTTGAAGACGCAGCTCCGATCTGGCATTGCTATGTCTGAGCTGTAGGCTGGCAGCTGAAGTTCCAATTCGACCCCTAACCTGGGAACATCCATATTCTGCAAATGAGGCCCTAAGAAGCAAAATCAGTCAATCAATCAACAAACTTATGGGTGAGCCGGATAACAGATGAAGGATTTCATAACTCAAGGCTCAATTGTTTTTTTTCCTGGTGCACTGCTAACTTTCTCCCTTATTTAATGTAATTAAATGTGCCAAGGACCCTAGATATGGCAGCATCCCACAGATGGCAAATGGTATGAAAACAACTCAAAGCATTTACATTAGCTATATAATCCTTGATCTAGAGAAATTTAATTCCCTCATGTCCAGTAGCAAAACAATTATAGAACCATAGTAACAATGGTCATTTGCTCAAATAGCCAAAACATGCCATTGAAATACTTCCTGTGTCCCACATAAAGAAATAGTCTAAGAAATTTTTTCTGAGAGAGTAGGTTTTCCCCCCAAGCTGAATGCTGAATGTCATTTATCTCTTTTCTTACTATTTCTTCTAGCATAGGGTTTATTTGAATTACTTTTCTTCTGAACCTGATGCTGTAACACCTCTGGATCTCACATTTTTCATCAGACTCATTGATGTGTTATTGACTCAGTCTGCCAGATCATTAACAATGATTTTTTAAGAACAGTTAACACCAGTTCTTACAGTAATGCCTACCCTTCATTCTCTCACTGCTCCAAAAAAAGTAATCCTTCTTTATAAGTCTTTTCATCAGTCATTGGTATTTGTGCTTTCTTCTTTCTGACAGTTTTCAGTCAATATGACTGAGTTTTAAGCAGGCCAACTCAATAGTACCTGTTAATTTTGATGTATTGGAGGCTACTTTCTCTGCTTACTTCCATGATACCAAACATTCCGTTTTTGTAGGCAGTTTAGCTATTGGGGGATTTTAATATAAAAATAATCTAAAGAAAAAAATATTTTCTTTAGCTTAAAAATTGAGTATCTGGGAGTCCCCGTTGTGGTGCAGCCGAATCAAATCTCACTAGGTTGTGGGTATGATCCCTGGCTTTGCTCTGTGGGTTAAAGATCCAGCGTTGCTGTGAGCTGTGGTGTAGGTCGCAGATGCGGCTCAGATCCCATGTGTGGCTCTGGTACAGGCCAGCAGCTATAGCTCCGATTGGACCCCTAGCCTGGGAACCTCCATATGCCATGGATGAAGCCCTAAAAAGCAAAAAAAAAAAAAAAAAAAAAAAATTGAGTATCTGGAGTGTAGGTGAATTTTTCTAAATAGTTCAGCAATAAGAAAGAAAATACTACTTTTGAATCTCTTTGACTTGTAATACTTAATCTGATTTTTTACATAGAGAAAAAAATTGTGTGACAGAACTTTATCCATTGTACGTCCAAGTGCTAAACAGGCTTCAGGACATTTATCAAGCAAAGGTCATTTACAAGGACCTCAGAAATCTATTTGATTCCAATTTAACCCATACTGTTTTGATACTTTATTTTACAAATTAATGGAGGATAAGAGGGTTGTGGTACTTCAACATTATTTAAATGTTCATTTCTTACAGAGTTTTAAAATTATTGACCATTGTGATATGAGAATACAGAGTAGCACCAACTTGTCAGGAATCCATGAAAACCTACTTTTAAGAACAGGACAAAGGGAGTTTAAATGGATTGTCTAAGAGTAAAACGTAATGTTGGAAAGACCATGTTTGATGGTATCTGGAAAGTTTCCAGACCCTCCATTGAGCAAATCTCTGCGAGTGTTCATTAGGAGAGTGACAGCTGTCTCTCTGGCCAAAAGTCAGGCTTTGTCTTATTTTTCATTGACAGAGACTGTATTACTTTAAGTCTGTGAGACAAATACAAAAGTTACGGTAACTTCTGTTTTTAATGACTTGCATAAATTTTTAAAGGATTCATAGGAATGACTTAAGGACAAAGTAACATAGTAGACATTTTGCTCAGTAAAAGACATGATTCATCTCAGTAGAGTGGAAAAAATCATGGTCTTTGAAGTCAGGAAAGAACTGGATTTAACTGTCAGTAACCTCAGCTCTTCCATTTTCTACTTTTACGACCTCAGGTAAGTTTCTTACCTTCTTGGAACCTCTATTTCCTCATTGGCAAAATAAGGATAAATGGATTTACCTCACCAGGCAGCCTCTGAAAATTAAATAAGATTTGATATCTAAAGCACCTTACCCAAAACTTAACAACATAGAGAAGATGCTCAATAAATGTTAATTTGTTCCCCTCTGCTATGTCCCCATAGCATAGGTATCAAATAGCAAAGAACAAAAACGTATTTTTTAAATTTTATTGAAGTATAGTTGATTTACAAGGTTGTGATAATTTCTGCCCTACAACAAAGTGATTCAGTCATACATATAGGCATATCCATTCTCTTTCAGATTCTTTTCCCACATAGATTATAACGGAAAACTGGGTAGAGTTCTCTGTGCTATAAAGCAAGTCCCCGTTGGCCAATCATTCCATATACCTCAGTGTGCATATGCCAATCATAACCTGAAGTCCATCCCTCCCCCCACCCACCTGTCTCTTTTGGTAACCATAAGTTTTTCAAAGTCTGTGAGTCTGTTTCTGTTCTGTATATACATTTATTTGAATCTCTTTTTAATCAGATTCCACGTATAAGTGATATCATATGATGTTTGTTTTTCACTGTCTGACTAGCTGTGAATACATATTAATGACTACTAGATACATGATACTAGCTAGTTAACCCAGATGCAGTAAATTGAAACATACAAAAATATTCTATTCCCTTCCTGGACCGTGGCTTTGTTTTTAAAATTACTCTACCAATATTTGTTAAACTACAAAGTAGCTAATAGACTGTCAATTCAGAGACCCTGTTTCATTTTCATAACCTGAAATACTGTCTACACCTTATTCTGCCCAATTTACCATATGCTTTGTACAACTGTCACCTTAGGACCTTGCTGCCACCTTAAGTTTAACATGAGGGTCTCAAGTTTTGGCATACAAGTGTACAAGTCTAGATGTGAGAAAAGAGCTTTTTGATCACTCACTTATCTCTTCCAGAGTGATAGCACTAGGGATCCCAACACATAGGGAATCTAGTCTAATCTAACTTCAGTTAACTCCAAGCTAACACACACGGCTAATATCTCCTAGTGGAGGCCTAAGAAGAAAAATAAGAATTAGAAGAGGAGCATAACTGTCTTTAACTCCATGGGAAAATACTTTTTTGGCTATCAGCATCCATTATCCATTCTGTATGCATCTATAACCTCCACCACCCTAATAAGACTTCAAAAAAAATTTAAATGTTTTCATCAGAAAGGATTGGAAGTATTGCACTAGAGATACTATAAATTGGGCTTGGAGAAGATAAATACAGTTTATCTCCATTATCCTTCATTCTAAACTCCTTTTCTGAATAAGCAGAAGCAGAGACTCAAATCCTGGAAGAGTTTCTAGACCCTGAATGCATGACCTCGTGGGTTAATGTATGTAACCGAGAGGAGAAGAGATCGGAGTGGAGAATTAAACAAACAGCCCAACAGAAACATGGGCTTGGAAGATACTTAAAAATTGGGTATAAAACAATGGAAATGCAATATAGATACACTGAAGAGAAAAATGGGTCTGGAATAGAAAGAATTAAAATATGCATATGTGTTTACATGTTGGAAGAGTCTGGAGAGAGCAGTGGTTAAGAGTGCTGACTGCAGGTCACAGGGTTCAAAACCCTGATCCATCTCAGCACACTAGCTAATTATATAACCTTGCTAAGTTTTGTTTCACAAGATATAAAAATATATAATAATAATAGTTTCTTTCCTAACAGGGGTCAATATAAGGATTAAATATATTTATAATGTTTAATGTAAAGTCTGGTCTTCCTAAGTGCTCAATAAATGTTAACTAATATTATCAGGTCCACTGGAGTTTTTTAATTGGAATTTTTGGGTGAATAAATAGAAATCTGGGGACCCAAGACAACTGGGGAATTATCTTCTTTTGATATTAGTGACTTGAAGAAGAGAAAAGAGCTCGGGGTGCATAAGGAAGAAATAATTACAAATTAGGATGAAGGATACAGAGGGGAGAAAAGAAATAGTCTCTTTTTGAAAACTATGCCCCAATGAACCACATATTCAAGATCCAAAAACCCTGCCCAGATCTGACTCCTTGCTCTGCTTATCCAAAAATGCAGTTTAGACAGAGGATAATGGAAACAGCAGAGGGCATGATTTTCTCCTGTTCAATTTATAGCATCTGCAGTAAGATGTTTCCAGTCCTTTCTGCTGAAATTGTTTTAATTTTTTTTTCTGGAGTCTTGCTGGAGTT
This sequence comes from Catagonus wagneri, assembly GCA_004024745.2. Taxonomy (NCBI): domain Eukaryota; kingdom Metazoa; phylum Chordata; class Mammalia; order Artiodactyla; family Tayassuidae; genus Catagonus; species Catagonus wagneri. Next base: position 18,134,873 of record PVHT021183726.1, on the reverse strand, counting down.
ACTGAGGCTCTGTATGTGTAAAAGTCTTGTATAGAAAGCTTATAGCGAAAGGTATTGACCATTAGGATGAAAGACAGATATGTTCCTCTTCTTCCCAGGAATTCTCTTTGCCTCTAGGAGGAGACCATGGCAGTGTCTCAGAGATTAGAGCTGACGTAAGTTAAACTACAGAAGAAAAGATATAAAGCAAAAGGGAAACATGAAACCATAAAGCAAAGGGGTTGACATGGAAATGTTTAAATACAATTATGGGCAAAAGTGTTACTACGAGACTTAAACCAGATTGGCATAAGAGGGAAAGAGTAACAATGAATAACCAGAAAGACATCGGCTTCTCATCTGGCCACCAGTCTATCCAATTCTAGTACCCTCCTATTTTTCATTTTACCTTCTAAAATCGATAATAAAAGGTGCCAATGATTCAAGGTGCTTCTAGGAGTTCCCATATGTTCATGAAATAAACACCAATACATTTTCAAATGCTAAAATACCTTAAAAGCTATTCCATTTATGAAACGAAATTAAAATTTCCTCTTCTCACTTTAAAGGTTGTTATCCCCATATCCGTTCTCCTCCATGGTTACATATCTTCCAATAAATTAAAACTTAAACGACTCTACTCTTAGTTCAATATCACCCTAAATCAAAACAAACAAACAAAAACAAACAAGAAAAAATGGTCTTAACATCCCTGGGTACTGAAAGAGAATCGTGGATTATCAAGTGAACTGTCTGAAACAGTGAAGCTATATTGAGCAAGGGGAATATTAGATTGTCAGGAGAAATGAGGGAGATTGTTTTTCTAGGTGTGAATTTTTTTTTTTTTTTTTGTCTTTGTCGTTTTAGGGCCACACCCGCCCCATGTGGAGGTTCCCAGGCTAGGGGTCTAATCGTCTAATCGGAGCTACAGCTGCCGGTCTGCGCCAGAGCCACAGCAACGCAGGATCCGAGCCGCGACTGCAACCTACACCACAGTTCACGGCAACGCCGAATCCTTAACCCACTGAGCAAGGCCAGGGATCAAACCCACAACCTCATGGTTCCTAGTCAGATTCGTTTCCACTGCTCCACGACGACAGGAACTCCTAGGACTGAAATATTTTAAGCCACCACCTCTTTAATCAGGTTAAACCAAATAAAATAAAATAAAATAAAATAAAATAAAATAAAATAAAATAAAATAAAATAAAATAAAATAAAATAAAATAAAATAACAGATTTTTTTCTTAAAAGAAAAAGCATACCTTCACTATCTTCTTTCCTTCTTTACCTCTATTCATGCCCTGTTATGCCCATGGGGAGCAAACAGCTAATGTAATAATAGAATAAACCAGGAAGACACCTACCTAAGGAAAATGATTCCTAAAAAAAAAGGAAGCAAATTCTTCCCTAATTCTAGCAAATCAAAGAGTATCCTCAAATGCATCTAAAAATTAGTTTTATGATTTTTGCATGGCTTTAGTGTTTAATATTTAGCAAAACCAGTATGTAGATAGACTTCTTGCAAGATGATCAACAGCAAGGAAATCAATCATTCTACTTGCATTTAATGTAAATAGAAGTAATGATAATTTTCAGCCACTGGGAGATATAAAAACATTAATGCATGCAAATTAAGAATCCAGAAAATATTTCATAGCACTCCAATATACCAGAGGTTACTAATCAAGGGAAAAAAAGTAAAGTATCTGAAGCACTTTAATGATAAATGTGATCCTAACACTCAGAATGAAACTCACTAATTACTTTGAAAATCATGATAACTTTTACCATGAGAAGTTGAGAGTACACTGTGAAGCACTGCATAGCTCTTACAGTGAAATTCCAGGGTCAAACAGCAAATATATGATAACATAAGCAAAGTACAGTACACAACAGAAAATGCCAAAATGCCAATAGTCAAATATTCTCATTCCCAAGAACTGCAGCATAGCATCTCTCTTCTATTTCCAGCTCCTCTAATGATCTTCTAAAACATTTCTTTTAAAAATTTTCATCATTCTGCTAAAGTTTCACTAATAAAACTAGGTATGGTATATTTCGTTATTTAACGCTATCTCCTTGTAATGGCGTTAAATATTTCTGTACCAAAAATTTTATGATCATGCGTGTTTTTTTGGATCCTTATCTTAAAACAGAAAAGAAAATGGCATTCATAACCTGAGGTCTACTAAGCAAAATCAGCAATCATTCCATGTAAGAAAATGTGTCTATCAAATGAAGTGACATCATCATTTAGAGAAAAAGAAGATAAGAAAATGAAGGTAGAGCAGAGTTCCCATTGTGGCTCAGCGGCAATGAAACTGAACAGTATCCATGAGGACATGGGTTCGATCCTGCTCAGTGGGTTAAGAATCCTGCGTTGCCATGTGAGCTGTGCTGTAAGTCACAGACACAGCTCAGATCCCACATTGCTGTGGCTGTGGCATGGGCCAGCAGCTGCAGCTCCGATTATACCCCTAGCCTAGGAACTTCCATAAGCTGCAAAGAAAGAAAGAAAAAAAGAAAATGAAGGAAATTAAGGTAGAAACAAGAAGCAGGTGTATTGATTCCTACACTGATCATGTAGACTGTATCTGATAAAGTAAAAGGACTATTATTGTTCAACAAATTCAGCTAATGATGGGGGTTTAATAGAGCTCCAATAACAAGGAAAAAGTGTTAAATATTAAATTCCATTATGCAAAAAAAAGTTGTTTATGAACTACAGACAAAATATAAATTGAATCTATAAGCCACATACAACTACCAGTGTAATTCCTCTGTAATATAAATACATTCTTGACCCAAGCATATATCTGTTTCCTACTGCAGAGATATACTCACTCAGTTTACCAACAATTAATGCCATAAAGTTTAGGTGATACAACTCAAGCGCTGATTTCACCAGGATGCTTCGTATTTGATTTGAAGGAAAATAAACCCCCAAGCAATTGTCAAACCAAAAACCTGGAATTTTCAATAGCAGAGTTTCAGGAAGGAAACAATCCCTGACAAACTCAAATTACCCTACATAGAGAAAACCAGCCTATTTGGCCCCAATTTATATAAAAATATATATGCAGCACAAAACTTATTTAGTAATACCTTGAATACAAAGATCAAAGGTTAAATGTCGATATGTTCATGCTTTATATATAATACATTTTGTCATTGATATGTGCACACACATTTGGCACTACCACATGTTATTGTAAACATTAGTCTTAGCATATGGTGGGTTCATATTTAGAAATCCCTAAGTATATTTAGAATTAAAGAGATATATTGCTTTGTACTTTACCCTTAAATCCATCATCTAATGCAATCTCCATTTATAAATCTGTAGACTGTGTTCTCATCAACTCATCAGTTATGAACAGGCATACACAAATATCACATAATTTTAAAGATTATAAAGTTAATATATATTTTACCCCTCTGATTTCCAGGTCCAAGTTCTCTGCACTAAGGTATAATGCTCTGTTGGATATAGTGCATGCAGAACGCAGGCAGAACATGCCATGAAGAATCTGCAATGCAGATAAGAGGGAAGCATTTTCCTTAATTTGCATATCACACTACACACCATAACTAATTTGTCAAAAATCAAACAATTTACATATTCTAGGCCTCCTTCCTTTCCTTTCTTGCAATTAGGTTTACTTTTTTTTTCTGCAACTGAATTTTATAGAGAGGAAAACATATCTTAGCTAAGCTGATGTCATTTGAAAAAAATGAGTATTAGATTTTTCCAAATGACTTATGAGTGCTGAAAAAGAAAAAAAGTGCACCTTCAGTGTAGACTGCAAGATGGATACAGAGTTTAAAAGGCAAGCTCTAAGACTGAGAATTAAATTTAGCCTTCCAGTTCCTGCAGTGAAATATAAGACCACCTTCCCTCGGCAGCTCGAGTGGGGAGACATTGCTCTGCTGTCTTTCCCGGCAGCTTTGTATGCTCAGGCTGCCGCGATGCTCCAGATTCGTGTCCTGTACTGAATTTAAAATATTTTTGTAAGTAAGAGCAAAAGGAATTTATTGACTTTCTCTCAGAATGAAGGCAGAAGTGACCACTTGCATCAAATTATCCGCTTGGATTTTCAGCTCATTAAAAATGCGGTGGGTAGTGATTGATGTTAATTTTTATTCAACAGTCTCGTCGATTCTGATACTTTAGGATCTTAAAACATTTATCCAAAGCTTTATTTGGATTACTTACATGATTGCAACTATTCTTTATTTGCCAAAGTAAAAACACAAATCACATTACTTGCAGAGGTAGGGGAGTCTTACAAATCAGCCCCACAACAACAACAAAGATTTATTTATTGAACTCGTGGAATAGCTACAGAGAAATATAAGACACAGTTATGGTTTTCAAGAACCTTATAAAACAGAGAGATAAAATATTTACAGGTACAATTAACCAATAAGGAAAGACAGCGATAGGAGCCATGTCACACGGCCAAAATATAGTGGAGATGTTGCCCTTGCAGAAATGAGACCGCATTAACTGGGTGACTTATTATTCTTCTGGTTCTCAGTCTCTGTCTCTAAAATGCATAAATTGGACTAGATTATCTCTAAACTCTCTTCCAATCAAAAAGTTTTAAGAATTTAATATCTAGTGTCCTACATGCATTCCTTATAATTTTACTCTGCATGTTATCAATGGCAACCAACAGCAAATGGAAGTCAGTGGCCTCTAAAAGACATTTCCATATATCTATCTTCTCTCAGACACATTTAACAATTCATAGATCAAGAACATAGAACAATAGACCCTAGACCGACAGACTAATAGACCACAGACCAATTTCTTCACATATCTGTGTATAAGAGAAGTGAACTATTAATTACCCACATCCAAGTTATATGCATTATGGTCCATCCACACACATTTTAAATGTAACTTTATCTGAAGAGGACATCAAAAGTTTAATTTTTAGATAAGAAACAAGCTCACATAGTCATAAACATTGAGGTTTTACTCCTTGATAGACCCTGTACTCCATGTGCTTAACATTGTGTTTGAGGTCTCAAAAGACATGCAAAGGGATTTACCAGCCAAATGGTTAATTTTTTTTATATTCCTGAGATGACTTTGACTGCAAATCACTGCCTCCCCCTGCTCTGTGCAGATTTTCTAGGAGGGAGAACACAGAACAACGCTGCCAACTTACTCACCACTCCCCTTCTAAAATCAACACATTGTTCTCCATCTCTTGGCCCCAGAAAAACAAATGGAATTTACCAAGTAGAAAACATTCTAATTCAAATTGAACTTCCTCAGGTCTTAGAATCTAAAACACTGCAGCAGAGGACTCTTGGGGATTAAAAAGAGAGAGCATTATCATAAATCCCTTCACTTCTTCCATTAAAAGATCTTTTTACTCCAGCTTGTGGCATTGTTCCAAACTGCTCTGTTATCGGTTCTGAATTATTCTAGGGCCTCTCCATTAAGAGGTTGAGGAGAAGGAAGGCTGGAGATGATGATAACAACAAAATAGCACAAGGAGTAAATTGTAATATGAACTAGAAACCACATTGTATCTCCAAATCTACTGTTTTTTCTTCTCACATTTTGCTATCCACCTGTTAATAAAGGCCACTCTTCCTTAAAAAATCTTAATGTTACATAAAATTAAAATTATCTTTTCCTAATCCGCTACTATAAATCATACAGACTTTCCTAGACATCAGCACATTTGACTTTTAAACAACATACACTATCATACATTATGCATCAAAACTCCCAAACTGACTATTGTAATAAGGTTCCAAACTTAAATTCAACTAATACATTTCTCAACCTTTCACATGATGGTGCAACCAAGTTTTGCACTACCTAAAAACAAAATTTGCAAATACTTTCTCATATTTTGCTCTTGCTATTTTTCCAAATGTTGATTTTAGTTCTAAGTGAGAGTTTTATAAAGTGTTAAGTAAAATGCAGCTGAAGTAACAAATTCCTTCAGCACACTAAAAGTGGAAAACCATTCATCTCAAAAGGATGCTCATTGTACTTAAGTTATGCATACTTAAATTGACTATGTATTTAAAGTATAAGGAAAAACAACATTAAAGAGCAGGAATAGAAATTTATTCTAGGACACATACAAAATGATAGAGATATACGATCCTCTAAAACAAGAGTTTTGTAATAATGTGTTACAGCAATAATAATATACATTTTCATAACATTCTATTTTCTGAGAGGCAGTCATCTCTTAGAATATTAAGGTTTGTTCAACTTACACACAATTAACTTTAGTACACTCAGGAAAGAAGAAGATTGCTCAAATACCGTGATGCACCATTTCCCAAATATGTCAATCCTAAAACTATACAAATGTAAATATAGGGCAGTCTCTGGAAAAATCCCATCCCTTTGATCTGAGGTGAGATATAAGGAAGCTGAATTTTTTTAAGTGTCTCTAAAAATCCTTACTATCTGGTAAGCTTGGATAAAATTATCATAATGGATTCAAAGCCAAATGCTAAGAATTTTTGATTATATTTACCAGGCTGCCCATCAGTCAGTATCTTTATGCATACCATTTGAAGAAGCTTGAAAGAGAGCTAGTACTAAAAATATTTCCTTCATTATCTATAATGCAAGCAGCATAAATTCATATATTTACATCTTAAGCACTTTTTAAATTCCCTGGAAATGCTTCCAGTCAGTATCTTTGAAAAATTGGATAATTGTCCTCTAAGAGCAATGAGACATAGAAAAACAATGGTAGTGGCAATCATAGGGGTGAAAATAACTCCATTCAAAGAACTAAAAGGGTAAGTGACTCTGTTTCCTATTGAGATTAATCTCTTTTTGTATTTTCTTGCATTAAACTATAGTTGATTTACAATGTTTCGTCAATTTCTGTTGTACAGCAAAGTGACTCAGTTATACATATATGTACATGTTTTTTAAACCAAAACAAAATCTGGGGGCCAGAAATTTAAATGAGTGTAAGTTTGTGTATGATTTGCGCTAGAAAGGGCAATGTAATCATGAGGTCTCCCAAAAGGTCAGTGAGAATTTAGCTCACAGTCCTTAATGACATTATATCAACAACATATCTTAAAAATAGCAACTCCCTATACCACATGATCAGCATATTTCTAAAACAATACACTGGCCAATTTCCTTAATTTTTGCCCTTTTCATAGAGTCTACATATTTAATATTTACAGTTTCAAAAGTAAGTAGGCTGGTACCCACAATCTCTTTGTAATCTACATACTCATGTAAGATAAGACAGTAATGAAGAATCGGAAAAGCTCTTCAAGATCAGCCAGTAACTCCTAGTTATAACAGCAATCTTGTTAATAAAGAGGTCGTATCCCAATGATATAAACTTATCACTAGGGTTGATGTATAAAAATTCATTGCAAGACATAGGAAGGAATAAGTAGAATAAAAGTAATGAAATTTGATACAAACATAGATGTGATGTGGGGTCCCGTGGGGCCTTTAACAATAAAGTCTTTTATTATGCAAAGCTAAGCGACTGCAGAATCACACCACTGATTCATTAAGTCAATTGGAGCTTCTTCAGTCTCTGGACTAATGCCTCATTACAGTATGAGCTCCCCCAAAATTATACAAAGAGGGGTTTAACAACTGCAACTTTAAAGTGAATGATTACCTACTGATGCCTTATACTTTCCTTAATAGAAAGGGCAATGGACATAGGATTAGACCCTTTCTTACTACTACTCTTCTCTCTCCAGATTGGATAGGATACAGTATTCCCAAATGGTGGGAGATAGAAAAATTGTGGTGAGTGGGAGCTGCATTATGAGTAATGTCTGGTACCCTTCATCCTCTTTCTGTTTAGCTGAAGTACTTTTCAATACTCCAGACGGCTTTGGGAGCAATCATTTCTCTTGATGGTGCCAACCCAGCAGTCTTAACTGTTCACCAATACTACTTTTGAGTACTTGTGAGATAGGGAGCCCACTGTCTCTCTAGAGAGCTGTTGGGACTTGATAAAACTGTCAGGAATATTGCAAATGACCCTGCTTCTAATGCTAAATCTACTATATAGGCAAACCCCCTTCCTTTAAAACTCCAAAAGTATTACCACCATTAATTTTTTAATTTCAACTAAAAACTAAAACATAGTTGATGTTGTTATAAGGAGATTAATTAACCAGGACATCAAACCATTTTTTAATGAAATAGAAGCTGTAAAAACAGGGAAAAGTTGTGTTTTAGAGCCAGCAAGTCCTAAGTCCAAATCCCAGATTCACCACTTCCCACCTGTATATTTCTTTTTTCTTTCTAGGGCTACATCTATGGCATATGGAAGTTCCTAGGCTAGGGGTTGAATTGGAGTTGCAGCTGCAGGCCTATGCTACAGCTACAGCAACACTGGATCCAAGCTGCATCTGCAACCTATGCCACACTTGTGGCGAGGCCTGGAATCAAACCTCCATCCTCACAGGCATTTATGTCAAGTACTTAACCAGCTGAGCCACAATAGGAATTCCCCTGACTGTATATTTCTAAAATAGGCTCTTTGAGTCTCAACTTTCTACAAAAAGTATGGCACCCATCATGGAACATAAGTTTGTGCTTTTCCCTTTCACAGGTGCCATCGTGAGTTTAGTTATTAGAGCAGCTCATAGTTTCCCATCATGTTGTTGGAATAAATCTCATAAAGCATAAGGTTTGTGGGGAGATATTAAAAAGAGAGTGGCAGAGTTACTAGACACAGAAAGCAAGACTGGACAGAGATTCATTACAGAACCTTTTACAGTTCCTATTACAAAGGAATATTTAAGAAAACAAAGAGGTAGGTATTGTTTTGAGTAAAATGACAATGATAATGAAAAGAAAGACTGCAAAGATGAAAAGGAAGCAATGCTGTGAGCAGGTTAGACTGTTACAGAAAATTTCTAAGCAATGAAAATCTAACATGACACAAAATTTAATTGATACAATATTTTGAAGGCAGACAATACTTCAGAAAAGATAGATGGGATATCACTTACCATGAACTTTATTCTTTGTAAGAATTTGCTGGCATTTTTGTGGTAGTGAGGCCTGGGAATTTCAGCCCTCAGAGCTAACATTGAGCAGAGAAGGAAAGGTTCTTAAAAGACATAAAGATATCAGGGGTATCTTAAATTTCCCAAACAACTTTCACATTCCTAATGACAAAGTGCCATTGTAAACGGTTGTTCTATAATCCATCATGAATACGGTTTTAGTTACTGGTAGGGGATTATGGTCAGGGAGGAATATTTTCATGTTTTATTTACACAGATAATAATATATTTTCTCATGAGTATATTATATTCTCACCTCACGTCTTATGCTCTATAGCCCCCATATACGTGTATTATATTGTTGTGATGGGGATGGAAGAATGCTTGTAAAGTATTGGAAAGAACAATATCATGTTTTTATATCCCCTAAGAAAATAAAAAGTTAGCTTACCTACAGTCTAAGATAAATACTGTCTTCTATGCATCACATAAGAGTTGATTATCTGAACCTTAAGGATGGCCATAAAATGTTTGGTATACAAGTTCTAATTCAAGATAAAATGTCTTATACCAATTGTGTATGTCTAAGAAACTAAAGTATTTATTCTAAAGTCTCCAGATTAAGAAAAAATTCTTCATTTAAGTCAAATTTAAAATGTTCAAGGAAAAGTGACATTCAAATTAAGAATGGTTTGGAGAATGGTCAAACTGTAAATTTCTTTCTTTGCTTTTGAGAAAAGAGGGGTGTCTCATTGCACACCACACGTAAAATGAATAAATGTCTTTTAAAAAGGTCAGCATTTTGAAAATTATAATCACTCTGCTGAGTAAAGTTTTGTAAAATATTTTATTATAATTATATATTTTTTTCACATTAAATTTTCTGGTAATGGGAAGGAAAACTGCTCCAAAAATATGGAAATAACAGTATTTCACTGTAACATTGTATTAAGAGTTGCCAAACTCTAAAAAGGTTTAGGAGTTCCAGTCATGGCTCAGCGGTTAACAAATGCAACTAGTATCCAAGAGGACGCAGGTTTGATCCCTGGCCTTGCTCAGTGGGTTAAAGATCTGGTGTTGCCATGAGCTGTGGCTACAACTCGGATTTGACCCCTAGCCTGGGAACCTCCATATGCAGTGGGTGCAGCCCTAAAAAGACAAAAGACAAAAAATAAAAATGTTTACAACATTCCTTAACAAAATCAAAATTATCTATCAACCTTTTAAGTAGCTTACTCAAGTCATTTTCCAGTTAGTTCATATTACTTATAATCTTAATCTGATAATCAATAAAACTATGAGAAAAACCATGTTACATGTATGTGTACCCTCATATATATTAGTTCAATAGACTTAGCAATAAGAGTTTACTTTTCCTCAAAAATACCACAAAATTAATCCTTTCCAACATAAGCCATAAAGATAAAGCTATGTTTTATAACTTTATAATATGCCTGCCTCTGTTTACAGAAGATTATTCAACAGATTTAGCTTCAGGAAATGTGTATTGACATGTGCTACCACTTCAACTGTCCATCCACTGGGCTCGCTGGGGGGATAACTGGTCCTTCTCCTGCTGATAGCACAGGGGTGCGTGCAGATTCACTGGGGACATTTAGGGGAATGGGGATTATGACTGGACTTCCATTTTGGGAAGGGGGCTATATTTCTGTGGTTTACAGTAACATCTATGTATAATTAGTTATTGCTACTTTTCATAGTGTAGGAATGGGTTCAAGGAATAGTCCTACCATTCACTTTCGTAAGTAATTTTGTGTCTACAATTTTATATTGTTTTAATTAATCCCAGATCATTTTAATACCAAAAAAACTCAACAAACAAAAATCGATTTTAATGCAGGAATTAATCAAAAAGACTAATATATTATGAAGTTATTTCACAAATGAAATAATACAACATAAAAAATTGTTAATGAGTTCCTGCTGTGGAGCAGTGGGTTAAGAATCTGGCCACTGGCTCAGGTCACTGCGGAGGCACAGGTTTGACCCCCAGCCCAGCACAGTGGGTTAAAGGATTCAGCACTGCTGCAGCTATGGCACATAGCCTGGGAACTTCCAAATGTTGTGGGTGCAGACACTAAAAAAAAAAAGAAAAAGACTGTATATGGTATATTTATAATTTATTATAAAGAACAATAATGATCAATAAGACCATGCCAATTTGTGCTTAAAAGGCACTCCTAAAATTGTGCAGTCATTTTTAGTGTAAAATGTGAATAGAAGGGATAGAAGAAAGCAATTCTTTGAAAGGTACTATCTCCCAAGACTGAACCAGGAAGAAACAGAAAATATGAACAGACCAAATTACCAGAACTGAAATTGAATCAGTAATTTAAAAACTCCCAACAAACAAAAGTCAAGACCAGATTATGCTGCAGGTGAATTCTGCCAAACATTTAGAGAGGAGTTACCACGTACCCTTCTGAAACCACTCCAAAAAATTGCAGAGAAAGGAACACTCCCAAACTCATTCTATGAGGCCACCATCACCCTGATACTAAAACCAAATATATCACAAAAAGAAAATTATAGGCCCAAATCACTGATGAACATAGATGCAAAAATCCTCAACAAAATATTAACAAAGCAACTCCAACAATACATTAAAAGAATTACAAACCATTATCAAGTGGGATTTATTCTAGGGATACAAGGATTTTTCAGTATTTTCAAATCAATGAATGTGATACACCACATTAACAAATTGAAGAATAAAAACCTTATGATCATCTCAATAGATGCAGAAAAATATTTTTTTGCATAAAAATCTTCTAAATTGTATAAGCTTCAAGTTCATGAAATCAGGAACTCTTGATCTGTATCTCTGAATAGTGTATCTGTTTAGCATTTGTATAACTACAGGCTTGAATGATACCAAAAGACATTCACAAACTTTCTAGAGCATTAACAGTATAGAGGATGACAATAAGGCTATTTCAAACTAATTAATGACAGAAAAATAAATGCAAAACCAACAATATTCCATCCACAAAATAGCAATAATAATATACAATAACTTTCAGTAAATATGGTTTTCAAGAACTATATGTAACCAATCAGATCAATGAATAAGTAAACAGTATACAATTTGTTTACCCAATACATTTTCCATATAGTTGGATATAGAGCTCTGTCTGTACTTTATTCATAAAACCTTCAAGTTCATAAAAGCTAAAGTTCTTCTGGACAAAATACATGCTAACAGACCATAGTATATAGAGCACATGAAACAAACACAAATGCATTCGTTCACATGATGCTAAAAGACATCTTAAAGTTGGACCTAGAATGATTCTTCCAGTCAAAAGGACACTTGGCACTGAAGCGACCCCCTATTGTCATTCACTGATTCTATCTTGAAACCTTCTGGTGATTGAATATGTAAACTACATTGTCCTCCTGTGCAATTAGTTCATAGTAAGACCTTACAGATTTATCTTTGGCTGTATGTTTATGAAACCGTTTCATCCACTGAGATATATTGCAATTTGAAGTCAGTGAACACACACACACAAATTGACTCCAGACTAAATAATCTAGTGCTTAGTTAAATCCTAGCCTAATAACTAGTATTTACATACCATGTATGTATTTAGCACAGTGAGGTCAAGTGGAACTAGGTCCACATCCCAGCTTCAGCTTCACCACCTACTAGCTATGTAACACTAATATTTCTTAAATTCTCTCACCTTTGGGTTTTCCATTTTGACAACAGGTTTTTGTTTTTATTTTTGTTTTTGTTTTGTCTTTTTAGGGCCATAACCATGGCATTTGGAGGTTCCCAAGCTAGGGTCGAATCCGAGCTATAGGGGCCTGCCTATGCCTCAGCAACACGGGATCCAAGCCAAGTCTGTGACCTATACCACAGTTCATGGCAATACCAGATCCTTAACCCACTGAGCGAGGCCAGGGATCAAACTTGCATCCTCCTGGATACTAGTCAGGTTCATTAACCACTGAACCACGATGGGAACTCCTTGACAAGTTTTAATAAACCCATCTCACTGGGTGTTTGTAGGACTGAATGTGAGGATGTATGTAGGGTTTTCATCCCACATAACAAGCCACACACATTATTTTTACCGGTTGTAAATATTTACTAAATTTCAGGATACAACAATAATATGATTTGCCTGATTACTGTCATTATTGATACTTCTACTATTATTAAAATAAAAACTAGCTTTAACAAAGACAATAATAACAACTACAACTATTGGATGGCAGTGGAAATAGGGCATGCTTAAAGTAGCAGATTCAAATATTTTATATGCCAGATGACTATACTATGAATAAAATCGCTACAGCAGAGTGACACAAAAGGCAAAGCATGTCATTTACTTGTATAACCTGGATCACTCGGAAGGTGCACATGAGGTTAGACCAACATCAAAAGAGAAGGGAAGGATCATGTGATGACCTGAGAGAAAAATGGATTTGCTCATCTTCCTGGGTACAAAAGAGTAGAAACTGACTAAAAGTGATTATCCTTATTCTTTCTTGACAGCTTAATTAAGTCCTCTAATTAGTCACAGTCACTAAGCACTAACATTATCAACTCTGCTTCCTACTGGGTTGGCTTCTTCTCTAGTCTGCTAACCTGTCAGAAAAGTTAGCTGAGCCACACACTGTCTTTGAATTGCAAAAACTCTTAACCCAGCAAAACCAGTCTGACTCACTTCAAGATGTGCCACCTATAAAATTGAAAAGTCACTGATCCCGGGTCCTCTGCCCTATTCTTCACCATTCTACCACCATCCACTCTGAGCTTCCTCTTATCTTCCTTTCTCATTCTTCTCCCAGATAGTAGTCCTTTCACACCATCTCAATCTCCTCTATCATCCTTTGAGGAAATTAATTGCCAAATTCAAGTCAAGGTGTTTCAGTTCATATCCTACTTCATTAAACAATTCTTACAAAGAGAGTTTCAGAGGGGGCAATGTTTATGTCAAAGACATCACTTTATTTTATTTTTTTGCCTTTTGTCATTTTAGGGCCGCAACCGCGGCATGTGGAGGTTTCCAGGCTAGGGGTCTAATCGGAGCTGTAGCCACTGGCCCACACCGCAGCCACAGCAACGCAGGATCCGAGCCGCGTCTGCGACCTACACCACAGCTCACGGCAGCGCCGGATCGTTAACCCACTGAGCAATGCCAGGGATCGAACCCGCAACCTCATGGTTCCTAGTCGGATTCGTTAACCACTGTGCCACGATGGGAACTCCCACTTTATTTTTTAAATTTTATTTAATTGAAATATAATTGACTTAAAATGTTGTATTAGTTTCAGGTAGCACAGCAAAGACATCACTTTCTAACTGCAGAATTACAGTCAGTAGGAATATGTGACCACCCAACGTTCCTCAAATCCAGGAAATCATGATGTTCCTAAAGCTTTATCAATGTCCTTCCAGTTAATCTTTTCTGTGAGCCAGAATTAATATTACATTCAGTGCAGTAACATATTTTATGCCTCTAATTATAGGTTTCTATAATTTCAGTAAATTATTTTGTAATTAGATTTCTAGTCACAGCATCCCAATGAATACACTGTAGTAACTTGCAAAGGTTTCAGAAATTATGAAGATACCACATTTAATCTTTAACCATTGCCTCATTTTCACTGGAAAATTTGTTCTAGGTTTTTGTCAGATGTCGTTATCTTTTCTTTATCTATTGCATTGGTTTCATCAGAAAAGTTTATAACTGTTTTTTTTTATTTAAAAAAATTCAACTGCACATCCTATTTCTAACTATAACTTGCTACTTTCAAACAACAGCTATAGATAAGCACTAAAAAACATTTGAAGTACCTTACAACATTTTGAAATAAATACAGTTGACCCTGTCTTCAACATACTCAAAACTGAGTAACTGGCTCATGTATTCTTTGAACTAAATCCCTCCTTACAGGGTATCATATTCAGTCTTCATAGTCCTACAAGGCTTCCTTTTCTTTTGAGTTTTGAAGCACAGAGATCACCTCTAAGTTTAGAGAAAATGCCAATACACACACATGAAGGATGACTAGAGTATTTATGCAAGTAGTGCAGGCTCACCCAACTAAAGTTCTATTTCCTTTTTCCTAGGGGTTGCCTGCTGTGTCTGAAGAATCATAACTAGAGAGGAAATATTTAATTCTTAGTGTCTACAAACCAGAAAACTCTAATAATTCTCAAACACGTGATCACTTTCTATGTCTGTGAAGTGAAGATAGTACTACCAGGCCTTCCTATCTCCCAGGGCTATGTCAAAGACTTTGTAAACCATAAATCATTACACAAAAGAAAGGATTTCTTTTTATTGTGATTAAAATGTTTTCTCATCTTCCTTCAGTCTTTAAGTTCTGCTAATGTTGTTAGCTAAGAGGATGATATTTCTCATGAAAGATGGATAAATATCATTAGCATACACAAATGAGGCCACTTAGTCTTAAGAATCTAATCATTTACTTATAATTATCTTGGTCTCCATTCAATCTAATTTAAGAAATTCTAGTGCTAAGGCAATAATATAAACTTTTCAGAATGCTAGGGAAAAATGCACTTTTGCCCTCAAGTTGCTCACGTTGTAGTTGTTATAAGGTAAATGAACCGGATCACCATTTTATATGACGAACATGGAATTTTGATTATGAATGACCTAAATGAAATGACGTGATGCTAAATAGTGAAAAGAGCTTTTAAAATGGTAACAACTGCTACTTTAGCAGAGCAAGAGCAAAATAATTTTAAGACCAATCAGGTTTAAGAAAATGAGGAGTAAATAAAAGATTGAAAAATATTAAGTATAAAACATAGAAGGAATATTAGAGTCTAAGAAGATTGAAAGAGAAGCTTGATGACAAGAATGAATTTAACCATAAGGAAAGGTTTTAATAAGAATGACATATGATCAAAGAAACATTATACTTGGTGTCATTTGAAGAATGTCTTAAACGATTTTTAAATAATTTCCTTTTTTTAAAGTTGAGACATCTTTGGATGTTCAAGAAATGGTTTCTTTGAACCTCCACACTCATCCTCAAGGCTAAGGAATAAAAATGGAGAAAATCTGAGAACACACCAGGAACTTTTCGGTCTACCAACATAAATCTGTCTCAAAACTACGGGGCCATGATCTTATTTTTATACTAATATATAATTGCATACACAATAGCACACATGTTTTTATCAGTCATTTTGAAATTAAGACATAAAAATATTTTAGGTACTATAAGGGATATTCAAAAATAGAAGATGCTGTTTCCCTTCCCTAAGATTTTACAATTTTCTTGGAAGAAAAAAATCAGCATTAATAAAAAAAATTTTAAATTGTACAAAATAAATTGCTCAGTGACTAAAAAGGAAAACAATGTGCTATGACATAAGCAAATTTTTTCTAGAAACACTTTCACAGCATTTTATGTTTAAGAACATGAAAAGAAAAGATTCCAAATGTGTTATAAATGGTCATTCTAACCAAATACTACATTTGGTCTTCTGCATCTCCCAGTGCCCTTGAAGGTGACAAGTTCTAGCCAATGGCTCTCTGTAGAAGGAAACTGTGCCTTAAAGGTTAAGGCAGCAAAAAGCACATGTGCACTTGGTAAGCTTCTCTTCCCCTGCCATGGCCGGCAGTCTTTCTCTTCTGCTGCCATGACCAACTGGGAATCTAACAACCACTCAAGACGATGTAGACAGAAAATTGTATTCTCTCTACAGGCCTGTGTTCCTGAGTGACAATGGACTAGAGTTAACCTCTTCACAACTAGGTTTCCCAGCCTAAATATAGATATAGACATATATATACGTGTATATATATGTGTATATATATATATATATATATATATATATGTTTCTGCATATGTGTGCGTGTGTGTATCTATGTGTGTGAAATACATATATTTCACATGCATAGCATGAATAAGAAATAAACTCTTATTGAATTAAGCCCTTGAACCTATTTTATTTTTATTTCTTGACAATGTAGCATAGCTTAAACTATCTTGACTAGTACAACAAACCAAAGCCATGTAAATGTAGAAAAAGACACTCTAAAGTGAACTGTTAAAATACCGTCAAAGACTCATCTGAACCTTACTTGATGAATCAACGAATTTTAATGTGAACCTACCTGACATGAAAACACATTATGTTTATTAAATTAGTGAAAAACTAAGATGAAGAAATGAAGGATTTGGGAGATACTGTAGGGTGATCAATAAGAGAAAGGATTGAGAGAGTCATCATCTTGTTTTCTCTATGGCATGTGGAACATTAATTTCTACCGAGACACAGAGAAGCTGAGCCAGAACAGAAGCCTCTCCAAGTGCTAATCATCCTTATTTCCCTCCTGAGAAGAGCAACCACATCAACTACATACTACTATGTGGATATTGCATCCAAATAATGACACTACCAATTAAAAAACAGTACTTTTGATTCATCGGCAAGTCAATTTTTATATGTTATCAATGTTCCTATACTGTTGATTCCCCTTCTCCTGGGTTTTTATTTTTCCTTTCTCCTGTTTCTCCCCAAACAATTCAGCTCTTGGTGCTCATCTCTTTTCTGCTCTGCCCCTACAAAGAGAGACTGCATTAGCTTAGCCTCTTAATTTGCATATCAAAATGATAAATAAATGATATGATACCAAGAAAGCTAACCATGTTTAAAGTTGTAGTAATATTTCAGCAGGAGAGACGAGAAAGTTTTAATAGAAGAAGTTTCTTTTATTTACCTTCACATCTGTCCAACACAATAGAGCTGATGCAGGAGAAATGATATTTAAGTATTTGCGTGCCTATTCCAATCTTTGTTTCTAAGACTTTTGATAAATTCCTGCTCAAATCGCAATTGGAAATGACAACTTCATTACAAACAGATTCCTCGTTAGCAGATAAGCAGGTGTGAGAGAGAGTATATAAGATTACGATAAAGATCATTCACTGGGCAATGACGTTGCAGATTCATGTAGGGTTTTAAAGAATTGGTACCGTCTTAGAAAAAAATATAGGAAAGCTTATTTACTGTACAAAAAAAAAAAAAAAACGCTAGGAAATATCAACCCACACATTTTTCTACCTACTTTTCCAAAACCAGAGTTCAGTCCTTAGAAAGAATACTGGAGAAATGAGGAAAGGGAAGGGAATAATTTATTTGGGAGCCCACCGATGGCAATTATTTTTATATATATTATCTCATTCAACCACATGAAAATGTTTGAGTTAGCTGAATAGTATTGCTATCCCCACTGTACAGATAAGGAAGTTAAAACCCAAAAGAAGGAAACTTGTTTAAAGTTGAATAAGTAGTAAACCTCATCAAGTCTATCCAAAGTCCATGTTTTTTGCTGTAACATTGTATTTCAGTACATCAGTTTCTATAAGAAAAACAACTTACTGAAAATTGCTTGCCAACTACACACACTAGCAGTGTTGTTCCTCAAAGGAATAATCTGTATAGATTTCAAAGTAGTGCTGCTAAATATCAATGAGTCACGTTTTAGCATTATCTCATAAATACACAGATGATTAAAAAATAAATACAACTTTTTGCTTTGGTATTTTTCTAGCCATCATTTCTGCTTGCAAACTCTGTGTGTGTGTGTGTGTGTGTGTGTGTGTGTGTGTGTGTGTGTGTGTGGAAAATTAAGGCAGGCAAATTGAAAACACCAAATATAAAAGGCAGATGGGGGGGTGGTTCCCTTAGATGAATTCAACAGAATACCAACATTTTGAACTGCCTCATCAATTTGGGATCATCTCTGCCCCTTCCTATACTTTTCCCATATTGCCTGGAAGGTACACTTCCAGAATTCCTTGCCAGCAGGGTTCCAGATTAAATTTTGCTAATGAGATGCACTTGTAAGAGATGTGGAAAGCAGAGAAGGAAAAAATTGTCATTCTCTAACAATAGGCAGGCAGGTGTCAGACATGAAGTTTGCGTAGGCTTCAGGTTTTCTGAAAGTCTGTAGCTCCAGTGCCTAGCTAGATAGCTAAATTCAGCACCAATTTCCCACATTTTTTCCATCCACTGAGAGCTAATGGGGATTTTGATTTGATTGTTGTCTCCTTGTCTTTCCAGTGGTATGTAAGCACCTAGTTTTCTGAAGTTAATTACTTCCAACTTGGAAAATCAAGAGTGGTTCCTTTGTCTCTAGCCAAACCTTGACCAAAGCAGTATGTCCAATAAGAATCCATTATCAGATTCTCAGGAAGACTTACTTTAATATGGTTTATGGAAGGCAAATATGGATGCATGAGAGGGCATACAGCAGTGCATAGTAAAAAAGTATTTCATAATAATTCTTATGTGAATTACATTCCCCAATTTTTTTTGTCTTTTGTATTTTTAGGGCCATACCTGTGGCATATGGAGGTTCCCAGGCTAGGTGTCTAATCTGAGCTGTAGCTGCCAGCCCACACCACAGCAACGCAGCATCCAAGCTGCATCCACGACCTACACCATAGCTCACTCAACTGCCAGATCCTTAACCCACTGAGCAAGGCTAGGGATCAAACCTGCATCGTCAGGGCTACTAGTTAGGTTCATTAGCCACTGGACCACAATGGGAACTCCTTCCCCAATTCTTTAAGATATATTAGTTCCCATTTGCTACATTTAATGACTTGGGGCACCAAAAATAATCTGAGATGGGAAAAAATTGACAGTCTAACTAGATAAAGCAGCATATGTTAAACATTTATGATTTGGAAAATCGAGCAGTTCAATTTGTTAAAGAAGAGAGTATGAGTGCTCTAAGTTCCAGCTGAGGGGCAGTGTCAAGAGATCACACTGGGAGTTCCCGTTGTGGCTCAGTGGTTAACAAATCCGACTAGGAACCATGAGGTTGTGGGTTCAGTCCCTGGCCTTGTTCCGTGGGTTAAGGATCCGGTGTTGCCGTGAGCTGTGGTGTAGATTGCAGACGCGGCTCGGATCCCGCGTTGCTGTGGCTGTGGTGAAGGCCGGCAGCTACAGCTCCTATTAGACCCCTAGCTTGGGAACCTCCATATGCCGCGGGTGCAGCCCTAGATAAGGCAAAAAAAAAAAAAAAAAAAAAAAATCACACTGGCAGGCAGAAACAGGCAAGTAATAAGGAAGCTGCAGGGTATAGATGTAAGGGAATCTATCACTGCTAGGGAGACATAAAGCGGCACCAGTGAAAGAAGTGGACTAACTGCATATCGGCCTTAGTTTGAGAGAATGCATATTACATGACTTCACCCACTGACTAGGACTCTTTCAAGAATAAATATTCAAGCATGTGCTATATAAAAATTCACACATACAATTGGCATGAGACAAGCGAGGTTGACCCTGTACTATATATAAAATCTTATATAGTCTGTGTCACTAGACATTTTTATTGGGGGAGACCCTTAGGCTAGATCTCTAAGGTATTGAATTCTACAAGATCTTAAAAAAAAGTTCTAAAAGGTTCAGACTAGAAATCAATGTAATACTCCCTGGTCCTCTAGAAGGGATCTGACCTGATGATATATTTTTGTGCCTCTTTATACCCTGTATCTGCACATGAGAGCACACACACACACACACACACACACACACACATCACACCGACATACCAAAAAGAACTTATCTATCTGGATGAAACTTTATAGTAACGTGGCACTATGCATGCATTTATTAGCAAAATCAGACACCTGATATTTTAACCTTTCATTTAATAGTTTATTTCTTTTCAGCCTTTGAGTCATCTTTCCAAACCTGTTAATCTATTAACTTTTTTTTTCCATGAGGACAGATAACTGCTTTTTCTTTATATCATTCTGACACCTAAACCATTAAAATTCCATACATTTCTTCATGATTGTGTCCTGTAATCTCTGCAATCTTGGGTTGCTGGATCTGCCTTCTGTCCAAAGCTATACTATATATTAGCATTCCAGTTAGGCTGAATTTCATTTTCTAAAATGATCGTTTCTTTAAACACCATAAATAAATATGCAGAGCATATTTATTGCTAGCATTAGTGTAAATGAAATTACCAAACTCTAGGGAATTTTGATGAACTTATGAGATTCAGAATAAATTATTTTTAAGAGAACTAAAGGATGTTTAAGTTCACATTTAATTTTTTATCATTTATAGTCCCTCAATTATTACTCAGCATTTTTGCACACAATTAAATGTGCAAGCTTTATTGAAAGTAATTCTCTATAACATCCCTAATTAGAACAAACTAATTTTGCCTTGTTCTCCTTACTCAACAGTTTGGGTTTTAATTTCTGTCCATGTCAATAAGGTTACTCACAGAAGCCAAAGAAAAATGTATTTTCTTTCTTTCTTTTTAGTTTTTTAGGGCTGCACCCAGAGCATATGGAAATTCTGAGGCCAGGGATTGAAACCAAGCCACAACTGTGAATGAGTTATGCTGCAGCTTCAGCACTGCTGGATCCTTTAACCCACTGTGCTATGCTGGGGATTGAACCCATGGCTCCACAGCAACCTGAGTCTCTGTAGTCAGATTCTTAACCCACGGAGCTATAGTGGGAACTCCAAGAAAATGTGTTTCTTAAAGGTTATATTATTTTTGCTAAGTCACATGGGAAAACAGGAATTCAGTTAGAATGAGCTGTGTATTTGAGATGTTTTTTAGAATATGAGTATGATACCACCATGGAACATAAGATCACGTGAATTCTAAGTCAGAGGGTAGGATGAATTCTCTGGGATTCATACCTACATATTCACAGGTAGTTTTCAGCC
Source organism: Catagonus wagneri (assembly GCA_004024745.2). NCBI lineage: Eukaryota > Metazoa > Chordata > Mammalia > Artiodactyla > Tayassuidae > Catagonus > Catagonus wagneri. Next base: position 18,113,161 of record PVHT021183726.1, on the reverse strand, counting down.
AGATTTGAAAATTACATTAGATTGGAAAGGACTTTCAATAAAGAAAAGGAGTGTAATGACACAGACCTTCTTTGAAGCTACAGAAGAGCTATGTAATTTTCTCAGCCTCCAAAGGTCATCAGCACCTATGGCCCTACACTGAAAGTTTCATAAAGCACGAGTGAGCATGTGACATCCACACAGCAGAGCAATGCCCACAATCCCATGACATGAGATATAAGGAATAGTACCACTGTTTTTTTCCCTTAAAGGAAAAAGTAGCAGTGGTATATTAGGAGACACAGTTTCCAATCCTAGGTTGACCATATACCCGCTCTATGGCCTTGGGCAACTCATTTGACTTCTATGAATCTCTGTTTCATCATCTGAAAATCAAGGCTAATAATTCCTATCTTCTTAGAGTTGTAATAAGAATAAAAACTTATCATGAAGATGAAGGGGCTTTTGTAATCAATACAGCTATATGTAAAGACATTGACTATTTTCTCAACATGTTATAGGTCATTTTAATCCTGTGGCAGAAAAAATAAAATCAATATTGAAAAGTATTATGGTAGAAACTATCTAGCTCATTACCGAATTTGTTTCATCTTCTCCCAACACTCATAGAAAGTCTACATTTCTCTGTTCCCTTCCAGTCAGAAATGTCCACATGATGGCATTCTAACCAACGGCACATGAAGGAAATGATATGGGATATTTCCAGTCTTGGCCCATAATATTTTCCATTCTGGGTCTTCCATGCACTTTCCCCATCCAAAGGATAAATGCAGAGGATTCCAAGGTCCTAGAAAAAGGATGAGCTACAAGGGAAAATACAAGGGCTTGTACTCTGAATGTACAAGTGGCTCTTACCACCTAGGGACAATAGTTTTGGGTTTCACATTTAAACTTATATCCTTTACTATTACCTTAAGTAAAACAGGGAATAGGAAATTTAAGTATCAAAAGAAATAAGTTCTAGAGATCTAGTGGACACCATGGTGATTACAGTTAATAATACTATAGAGTACACATGAAACTGACTAAGAGAGTAGAGTATTATTTGTTTTCACCACAAAAAAAAAGAGGATAAATATGTGAAGTGATGGATGTGTTAATTAACTTGACTATGATAAACATTCCTCAGTGTATATGTATATTAAATCATTACATTGTACATCTTTCAAAAATGACATTATACAACATAGAATATATACAATTTTTATTTGTCATTCATACCTCATAAAAGGTGGGGAAAAAAATTCTACTGCCCTGGAGCAGGATTCCGTTAAAAAAAAAAAAATGCCATCAGGAATATAGCTGTCAGGAGTTCCCGTCGTGGCGCAGTGGTTAACGAATCTGACTAGGAACCATGAGGTTGCAGGTTCGATCCTTGGCCTTGCTCAGTGGGTTAATGATCCAGTGTTGCAGTGAGCTGCAGTGTAGGTCGCAGATGCAGCTCGGATCCTGCGTTGCTGTGGCTGCGATGTTGGTTGGTGGCTACAGCTCCAATTAGACCCCTAGCCTGGGAACCTCTACATGCCGCGGGTGTGGCCCTAAAAAATGACAAAAAGGCAAAAAAAAAAGAAAAAGATTATAGATGTCAATTCTTTCTGCCATATTTTGACAAAATGCTATTGGTAATTATAATTCCTTGTTTTAGAGAACTAATGGTCTATGAGCATCTTCAGGTTTAGTAGAACCACTTTCAGTTCTCTCAGTCATCCCGGGGGATCATGGAGGTTCTGAAGTTAGATCTAACGTTCTCAGCACTCTCTCTCCTTTTCCATAGTCAATGCTGATCTTGCTGAAATCACATGTTCTCTAAAGTGCAGTTAGCCAGGCATTTCTTGACCAAAACAAAACAAGTAAACAAAAATCAAACCATACAAAGCAGCCAAAATATTAAGCCTAGGCTTAAAACATCTGAAGTTACCCTGAAATCTCAAATCACTAAATAATAAAAACCATGAATGTGGGTTTTCTCCTCGATTATTTATTAAGCAAATACCATCATTTTTGCCTGTCTTCTACCCTTTTTTTTCTCATTTTGGAAAGCTTTCTTTTTTTTTCTTTTTTTTCTTTTTTTTTGCCTTTTTGTCATTTTATGGCCGCGGGTTTATGACCGCACCCGCGGCATGTGGAGGTTCCCAGGCTAGGGGTCTAATCGGAGCTGTGGCCACTGGCCTGCGCCGCAGCCACAGCAACGCAGGATCCGAGCCGTGTCTGCAACCTACACCACAGCTCACGGCAACTCCGGATCCTTAACCCACTGAGCAAGGGCAGGGATCAAACCCGCAACCTCATGGTTCCTAGTCGGATTCGTTAACCACTGCGCCACGACGGGAACTCCTGGAAAGCTTTCTAAGTGAATTCTAATATTATATATTATAGGTCGCACTTAGATGAATACCTTCTAGATTAGAAAGATATGTAAATAAACAGTAATATTTTAATATAGAAAAATCTGCCTTTCCTTTAATTTTAAAATGAAGGCTAATGGTAGAGTAATATGGCAGTTTGGGCATGGGCAAAAATTCTTTGAACAGGGAAGATAAAAGAGAGGATAGGTTTTATTAATGTAACACTGGAGCTTAAGCTAAGGTTTAGACAATTGAAGAATGGCATCAGAGAGAAGGTGCTATATTTTAGGAACCAAGAACTTCGTAACTTCATAATTTCTTGTAGGCTGGAAAGAGCTGAAGAGGAAGCTCAGTTTAGCTATTGCAGGGTGCAAATGGTGACTCTAATGAAACACAAAAGATCTCTATCATACAGGAGTCTCCATCATGGATCAGTGGTTAACAAATCCAACTAGGAACCATGAGGTTGTGGGTTTGATCCCTGGCATTGCTCAGTGGGTTAAGGATCCGGCATTGCCGGGAGCTGTGGTGTAGGTTGCAGACATGGCTCAGATCCCTTGTTGCTGTGGCTGTGGCATAGACCGGCGGATACAGCTCTGATTTGACCCATAGCCTGGGAACCTCCATATGCCGTGAGTGCGGCCCTAGAAAAGGCAAAAAGACAAAAAAAAAAAAAAAAAACCTCTGTCGTACAGGTACAGGTATGCCTCTTTGTTATTGCACTATGGAATACCTTTATGGAAAAATAAATTAATGCATTCTACTGGGAGTTTCCCATGTAAATGTGAGTTCATATTATCATAAGATTTAAAACTTCCACTCATCTGTTGTATAATGTGAATAACTCACATTATATAACAAACCAGTTCTTCACCCATAAAATTGGAATTTTAAAGAATTACCCAAACGAGAATGCTGTAAGCAATAAGTGACAACACTATATAATCAAAGTTCTGCCTAAAGGCAAAATAATACTAGAAAAAATTAATGTCACTGAACCAGTGACAAGAACCAGGGAGGACAGATACCAGAAGGCCAGGCTTTTGGTTTACCAACAATATCATAAGAATACAAAACAAGAGCAGAAGACAATATAATTTGTGGTATTCTAATTATATAATTTAGCCTCACATATTTGGGTCTAAAGAACAAGGATTATTTTCCTAAAGATTGTAATAGAATGCATAGGATTTTTTTACTCAGAGGTGTTCTGATTTACCCTACTAAACTCAGATGGATCTGTATTCAACTATTTCAAAAGCATGTGTAAAAATACATGTTTTTAAAATGCTATGTGAACACTCTCTAAAACCTATACCAAGAACCACAATAGCATCTCCCATCCTTACCTATTAAGAAATACTTCTCATCATGAAAACTGAATCTCTCTTACTTTAAATACAGATTTTTTCTTCCCATATTTGTTACGCATAATCCCTTAGGTCTGAAGGGACTATTTGAAGCAGTGCCGCAGCTTTATCTTCCCTGGGCTAAATAACAAACCTGCTCTTTAAAATGAATCCTGTCCCTTAATTTACCAGGGTGAAAATTTTGTTTATAAAGGTGATTAGGTGCCCTTGAATAGCAACTACTTCTGAATGAAGATGCTTTGAGTATATCTGTGTGATCTGAGTGCTTATTTTTCCCAGAAAATCATTATCACTCATATGAGTGAACTGTGAATAAAAAACCACACAGGACACGGGCATGACAATCAGTTTTCACAAGCTATATTAAGTATTCCACTGTTCCACAGGAGTAAAGAAAATTTAGTATATATGTGTATTTATATATTTGTGTGTATTGTACTAGAACTATTATAAGACAAATGAAATAAATAAATCATTTTAATTTAATATTGCCTATTTAATATTCACTGAGCAACAGACTATACACTAAAAACTTAATAACCTCCCAAATTATTTGCTTGTATTCATTTTACTTCTCATCTAATACTTCAGAGATAATTGTTGTTCCCTATAATAACATTTCCATAATTCATTTCAGGACCAGAGATTAGTCATCAAATTTTAGCAGATTTCAGGTAAATGTTAACTCTGGCTTCATAGTGAAATAGCATTTGAGCCAAATCTCAAATGAATAAGTGTTCACAAAGTCAAGACCTAAGAAAGAACATTCTAGTAAGCGAAATCAATGCTGGCATCATTGTGTAGAATAAATTGGCTGAGTATGAAATTAGAAAACATCTTTTTTGGAGACCATTTGGAGAAAGAATGAGGGCCAAGCAAAATTAGGCTGAAGCAGTGAGAAATGGTTAGAGAAGACTAGAAGAATACGCAAAATTAAAAACGAAGGATTAGGGGAGGGGAAGTGCGGGTGTTGCTATTCAATGAGCAGTGTTTCAGTTATGCAGGATGATTAAATTCTACAGATCTAGTGCAGTACAGCATTGTTCTTATGGTTAACAATATTGTATTATGCACTTAAAATTTGTTTAGGAGGGTAGATTTGTTAAATTTTTCTTTTTTAAAAGGAACCATTGGATCTGGTAACTGATTAGACGCAAGATAAGAGTGTGCATAAAACAGAGATGGTGATACTCTCAGCTGGTTAAGGGAATAATAAAAGAGGACCAACTCTGGGGAAGAGATAGGAATTCAGTCTTGTACATGTAGGGCTGGAGACATACAGGTGGATCTACTAAGCAGCTGAATATGTAAGTTTGGAAACTTGCAGAGAGAAATGAATTTAGAGGTATGGATGGAAGGCTAGTAACAGGTGACTAGTGAGCAAGGTCTTAGAAGCGGTTGAAATAATACAAGGAATTTTATTTTCTGAGGAGCGGATTAAGAATAGAACTTTGGAGTGCCCTAATATTTAAAAAATGAGCAGAGAAAAAAAAAGAGAAAATAGGAGAGTGAGAAAATAGTGATGTCAGGAGAGCTAAGGGGGGGGAGATTTTAAGAAAAAGAGTTCTCACCAGAAAATGACCCAGATATGTCAAAAACAGAAGATAATGAGCCATAGGGAAGATTTGGCCATGGAGAGGTCAGTGATTGAGAAATGGTATGAGTAGGAAGGAGTAGGAAATAAACTGGGAACAACAAAAGTAAGCTACAATCTTAAACTCAATTTGTAAAGAAAGAAAAGTGTAGATGGCTGTGAAAGTATACTGTCTTTAAAAAATGAGAGAATCTCAGAATATACAAATCTTGGGAAAGTATCTGGTGCCTTTCCTTTTACTCTGATGCAGAAATCCCTTCCAAAGCTTTGCTTACAGGTAGGTAATTGTCCAACCTCTCTGCTTGAATATTTTCAAGAATAGGAAGCAGATTAACTCGAAAGATAGTTCACTATGCTTCTTTTTGAAATATATGTAGAAAATACACATAAAGTGAAGGCGAATAGTCATAAGTTGAATACACCTATGGAAGCAATACCTAAACAAAGAAGTAAACACTACAAGCAGTACAGAATTCCATAGAACTCCCCACAACAGTAATCAGTATCTTGGTTTTAAAATAGATAGATTAGGAGTTCCCTTCGTGGCGCAGTGGTTAACGAATCCAACTAGGAACAATGCGGTTGCGGGTTCGATCCCTGGCCGTGCTCAACGGGTTGAGGATCCGGCGTTGCCATAAGCTGTGGTGTAGGTTGCAGACGGCTCGGATCCTGCATTGCTGTGGCTGTGGTGAAGGCCGTTGGCTACAACTCCTGTTAGACCCCTAGCCTGGGAACCTCCATATGCCGCGAGTGTGGCCATAGAAAAAAAAAAAAAAAAAAAAAAGCAAAAAGACAAAAAAAAAAAAAAGATAGGTTAAATCTGCTGGATCTTAACTGTGTATAATCATTCAGTATACACTTTGTTGTGTCTGACCTCTTTCACTCAACCTTCTGTTTCATTCATACGTGGTCACTATTCATTCATTCTCATAATTGTAAAATATTTCATTGTGTTAATATGCTAATTTATTGACCTACTGTTCCATTGATGAGCCTTTGTTTTTGGCACTATTACAAAAAGGACTGCTATGAACACTCTGTTACATGTGTTTTGGTTAACATAGATACAGATTTCTCTTCTTATACACATGAAGTAGAATTTCTGAGTTATAGAATATGCATTGCAGGTGCTGCCAATTTTTTTCCAAAGAGGTTGTTTCAATTTACATACCAACCAGTAGGTCATGAGAATTTCTGTTGCTCTATATCTCTGTACAACACATAATATTTGTTACCTTTTTCATTTTAGTCATTCTAATGAATATGTGGTGCTATGACATCTTAATTTGCATTGCTATAATGACTAAGAAGCTGCATAACTTTTCACATATTTATTGACTATCTGGATATACTATTACATGAAGTATTTGTTTAAGACTTTTGTCCATTTTTCTATTGGACTGTTTGTCTTCTGTATTTGTAGGAGCTCTTTATATGATACAGTCTTCATTCATCAGATATCTGTTGAGACTATAGCTCCCACTCTGTGAATGTCTTTTCATTCTCTTAATTCTTTTTCCCTTAAGAGTGTGTTTTAATTGTTCTGAATTTTAATACAAACCAATCTGTACGTTTTCTTTTGTAGTTAATGCTTTTGTGTTTTAATCAAGAAAAACTTTCCTACTCCAAGGTATAATATTTTTTTCTATGTTTTCCTCTGTTTCCCACTATTATAATTGTCCTTTTACTGTGTTCCTTTTTCTCTAATAACTTATCTTCTTTGTATTAATCAAATTATTATCACTCCCTTTATTTCTATTAATATATCAGTTATACTTTTTCTTTTCTTTTAGTGTTTACTTGAGGAATTACAACATGCATTAAGTTAGTTAAATGTAATAAAATTAACACTTTTATAATCTCAATATTGCTAAACTGTAGATGTTAATTACATTTACCCCCTTCCTGACTTTTATGTTATTATTGTGTGTTGTTCTATTTGTATTTTAAACTCCACAAAGCATTACTAATTGCTTAATATAATTAATGATCATTTATATTTAACGTGTATTTATACTTGCCAGTGTTCCTCAATTTCTCTGACATTTCCATGGTCCCATTTAGGGTCATTATCCCATTTGCAGAAATTCCATCCAGTATCCCTTTCAGTACAGGCCTGATAATGATGAACTCCCTTAGTTTTTGTTTTGTTTTTGTATTTGCAGTAGCGTTTTTTGTCAGAAATCATCTTTCTTTTGGAAGGATTTATTTTTATTGGTTATAAAATTGTAAGTTGGCAGTTCTTTACTCTCAATACTCTACATTTGACTTATTTTCTAATTTTCCTTAGTTTTCGAACTTATTTTTGCTCTTTGAGATAGTGAATCCCTTTTCTTTGATTGTTAGTAAGATTTTTATGTCTTTGGCTTTTCAGCAGTTTTGGCATTATGTAGCCATAAATGTTTTTATTTTATTTATCCTGTTTGAGTTTGGATAATCTTCTTGAATCTCTGTGGGGATATCTTTCTTAAATTGGGGGAAATTCCTGGTCTTAACTCTTCAGATAATCCATCTCCTCCATTTGTTCTCTCCTCTGATTTTTAGACTTCAATTTTACTTACATTAAAACTATTGAGCATATCTCAAATGTCTTCTATATATTATCTGATTTTTCCTTTTTTTTTTTCTCTATGCTTTCTTTTGGGTGTTTTGCAGTTCACAAATCTGGTCTATATGCAACATATCTTTTCCATCAAATTCTTAATTTCACGTAGAGTTTATGTAAGTTCAAGAACAGATTGTTTTGTACGTATTCGCGTTCTCTGATAAAATTTCCTCTTCATTCAATCAAATGTTTATTTGGTCACCTTTATTTCTATTTTCCTAAACATATTAGTTAATTGCAGATATTTTGAAGTCTTTTTCAATTATCTGCAATATCTGAATCACCTATTTATTTACTTCAAATGTTTATTTTTTTCCTTTGATTAGCTTCACATATTTGAACGTCTACTATTTCATTAAATGACAGAAATTATGTATAGAAGAACCTCAGAATCTCCAAACAATGTTATCTTCCATCAGAGCAGATTCCACCTTTCTATTTTTAGGCAGATGAGAGGCTGATATTCTCAGACTAACCAAGGATTCAGCAGGGTTGGAGCTTGGATAAAGTTTTAGTACATGTGAGCTGTTCTTTCTTTCTTTCATTTGTTCATTCATTCTTTCTTTCTTTCTTCCTGCCTGCCTGCCTGCCTGTCTGTCTTTTTCATCTGCACCTATAGCATATGGAATTTCCCAGGCTAGGGGTCGAATTGGAGCTGCAACTGCCAGCCTACACCACACCCCTGGCAATGCCAGATTCAAGCCATGTCTGTGATCTACACCACAGGTCATGGCAACCCTGGATCCTTGAAACACTGAGTGGGGCCAGGGATCGCACCTATGTCCTCATGGATACTAGTCAGGTTCATATTTATTTCTACTTCTAAGACATGGCACTCCCTGGACTTTGACTGAGAGCCTAATAGATCTTTAACTTCTCAGCGCTGGAAGAAAACAAGAAGTGTTCTTTCAGAAGTTTTCAGTTTATTTCCTCAGAGCCAAACAACTAAAAAACTTTGGCAAATATCTTCAAGAAGAATTCAGCCCTGTGTTTGAGTTTGGCATCTCCCTCCCACCAAGTCTCTTTATTTGTTTGCTCCCCAAATACTAAAAGTCTGCTGAAGTTTTCACTCTGTCTTTTAGAAGCTTTTAGCCTACCCCCCTTCCCCTCCACCTTGCTTCTTCTGTAGCCTCAAAACACATAAAATCCTGTGGAGAAAGCTGGCAATGTGTTTTAGCTCCCTCAAGTTTCCAATTTGTCATCCCAGCCTTGTACAAGCACTAAAAGTTACTCTGGCTTTTCTTACTCCCAGAAGCCACCTTCTGCCCAAGTCTAAACTACACTCAGAATCAGTGAATGCCCTCAGGGGAAAAAATGACAATCAGCAGAATGGCTTAAAAAGATGTTCTTCCCCAAAATTTTAGTTCATTTAGTTCTTGTCACTTCAGCTCTAGGAAGTATAGCTAATTTATTTGAGTTGTTCTAGGTATTGCAAAAGAAAAAGTTGAATCTGCCATAACCTACCTGGAAATGAAAAAGCAATTATGTTTTAAAAGCTCTAATTTGTTTTTGAAACTTTATAGTGAAACAAACTGACTCTCCTTCATTTTACAATCTTTGTCTTAATTTTGAAATCTGTAACAACATAGAAATATTTTATCCTTATACATTTCTTTATCTATTTGAAGAACTATCTCATTTAACCCTTTTATCTCCACACTAAATGCCAACCAATTCTGGAGTTCCCGTCGTGGCGCAGTGGCTAACGAATCCGACTAGGAACCATGAGGTTGCGGGTTCGATCCCTGCCCTTGCTCAGTGGGTTAACGATCCGGCGTTGCCGTGAGCTGTGGTGTAGGTTGCAGACGCGGCTCGGATCCTGCGTTGCTGTGGCTGCAGCGCAGGCCAGTGGCCACAGCTCCGATTAGACCCCTAGCCTGGGAACCTCCACATGCCACAGGTGCGGCCATAAAATGACAAAAGGCAAAAATAAATAAATACATAGATAAATAAATGCCAACCAATTCTAAACTTATATTTCATACTTAAATCCTTTGCCACCCTGATTATTATCCTCAGGAAACACTCCAGTTTGCCAGTATCTCTTTTAATACACAAATATGAACAAATACACTAGAAGCTCTCATTAAGCTCAATGAAGGAAAAAAGAATCATACAAAGATTAATATAGTTACAAAAGAAATTATCTGAGTAGCTGTTTTTAAAATTACATATGAGCAAAAATTAACATAATCAAGGACAGAAAGATAAAACAATTATACAAAATAGAGATAGAAAGTTTGTGATGAAAGCTCCCAAAATAAACAAAAGCTCATGATAAATGCTAAACAGAACAGGAAGCACATTTTCCTCTTCAAAACCTTTTTTCACATATTACTTAATTTTCATAATTCAGTCATATTTTATAGATGAGTTAACTCAGAGAATTTTACTCATTGTCAAAAATATAGGAGTTCCCGTCGTGGCTCAGTGATTAATGAATCCGACTAGGAACCATAAGTTTATGGGTTTGATCCCTGGCCTTGCTCAGTGGGTTAAGGATCCAGCGTTGCCGTGAGCTGTGGTGTAGGTTGCAGACGTGGCTCAGATCCTGCGTTGCTGTGACTGTGGTGAAAGCTGGCAGCTCCAGCTCCAGTTAGATCCCTAGCCTGGGAACCTGCATATGGGAGGGTGCGGCCCTAGATAAGGCAAAAAGAGAAAAAAAAATGTAACAGTAGAGATTTTATTTGTTCAGATAAAGATATTTATTATACAGCTATACTCCAACCTACTGAACTATAAAAATAATGCTAAGTAAACACTTTTAAGCTTTACCATAAAAATTTAGCTAGAGACAATGATCTTCTAAAGACATAGACAATTCTATTATTCAAAGAAAAATATATACAATAAGTTCTCTCTTATACCACCTAAAGTCATGTGTATAGAACTACAAAATACAGGGAGCTCCCATCGTGGCTGAGTGGTAATGAACCCGACTAGTATCCATGAGGATGCGGGTTCAATCCCTGGCCTTGCTCAGTGGGTTAAGGGTCTGGCATTGCCATGAGCTCTGGTGTAGGTGGGCAGCAGCTGCTCTGATTTGACCTCTAGCCTGGGAACTTCCATATGCCACAGGTGCAGCCCTAAAAAGACAAAAAAAAAACCTCTACAAAATACAGGTCTTAATTTACTAAGGTTTTAGAGAAGGGACATTAAGAGGATTCCTATATATAGATATTTATATCTATCGACATCCATATATATTTCATATTTAAGAATCAAGCTACCCACTAAAATGGTCAGTATTTAAACAAATAGATTTAATTTAATTCTAAATTTAATTCTAATTCTTTCTACCTCCTTACATATTAAGCAAGTGTCTGTGTAACTGATCTCCTCTCTTTAAGTACTTAGGGATGCACTTGGCACCTGAGGTGGCTACTTTAAGCTTCAAATAAATGTTTGTTTTCCCAGTGCAGTTTTTGCCTGAAAAACTAAAAAATACATTAGCGATTACTCTGGTTGAGAGAATAGGGATGTAAATGTGGCTGCTTTGTGTTATTTCCACAAATTTCTCCAGAAATAAATGCTATTTAAATAAGCTAAACTAAGTTTAAAGTAGAATACAATGGATAAAAATCTTAAATTTGAAATAAAATAAAATAAAATCCCAAAGACCCCTTTACCTACACAAGTAGGAAGAGTAACGATCTAAATTCAAAACTGTAACAGGAATGAGTACTTCATGCCATAACTACAGATAAGATTAGGGGAAATACACAACCCTGAGAGAGGTGCCCCAGTTTTACTTAAATTCATTGTAAGGGGTAAATGAGAGCAGAGTTGACTTCAGCCTGGGCACAGGTTTGACACATGTCATTATTAAGATGCCAGAGAGACCAGAAAGGCCTAGGTGGAGACATTTAAGACAAATTTCTCTAACTTTATGAGACTGCATACTTGTAGTTTTGCCAATGTCGAATATTTTCCTTAAGTAAGATGCAGTTGAAGCTGTCCAGTCCAGGCAGTTAAACGGGCCCAAGCTGCCACTAGGGTGCAAAGGAAGTTATTACAAATATTGGGAAGTTTGCGCTAATGCAGAAAATCTGATATGTTGCCTGGCACTTTGTAAGTGCTCATTACTATTAATTGAGTTGAATATGAATTGAATTGTGGGTTTACTAAAAGCATGTTTCCTGAGTTAGGAGGCCTGAGAAAACTGGGACAAAAATTAAGTTACAAATTCAAAGCCATCTATTTTTAACATGCGTGGTAAGTAACACAGGAAGCTTTTATGACTAGCCAGCAAAATCTGAGCTTTCAATCAACAATTTCTTTCACCAAAGGTGTGGAACATGGAATGGATCCAGAAGCACAGATGGTATTTTACATCTGCACATGCTATTTCCTTTTTCTCCATTTTTATATAAATCTTACACTTTTTTTTAAAGAATGATGGAATTTACCAGTAAAATGCAGCACTACTTACCACCCCTGGAAATGTTGCTCACCTCCATTTCACATTTTTAGTAGCAATTTAACTGCCTTTCTGTATGTGTAGAAACATGGGAGGGGGGTGCTTATAAACTCCCCTTTACCATCCCTTGAATAATTTCAGAAGATTTAATTCCTCCAGAGATGGAAAATGCTTCCAGTATTTAAAGGATAGGCCTTCCTCTATCCTTATCCCTACAATTTTCTTAGGATTAATGCTAAATTTCATAGAACCTTAAAGCCAAAATGCATCTTGGAGGTCATGTTAGTGAAATCCTCTCCTCAGTAAGGGACCAACAAAGGCCCAGAAGGGCTGGCAGCTTGCTCAAGGTCACTTTGCTGCTTAGTTCAGGGGAGCTGAGAACAGTACACTTGCTTCACAATTTGCAATTACAGAGCCACATGTACTAAGACCAACACATGGCCATATCTCCAAAAATTCATTTCCAGGACTCCATCACGATGCAAACCCTTATTCTTCTTCCTCTTCTTCCCTTTTTTTTTTTTTCTAATGGCTGCACATGAAGCATATGGAAGTTCCCAGGCTAGGGATCTAATAGAAGCTGCAGCTGAGGCCTGCATCACAGCCACACCAACACCAGATCTGAGTTGTATCTTCGACCTATGCTGCATCTTGCAACAGTGCCGGATTCTTAACCCACTGAGTGCACAAAGCCAGGGATTGAATACGCATCCTCACGGAGAAAACGTCAGCTCCTTAACTCACTGAGCCACAACAGGAACTCTACCCTTATTCTTCTAAAATAAATCAGACTCATTTGAAGACATAAGTCTGATTTTCAAAATCCAAGGGTATTTCTTCAAAATTAAATATAAATATCCTGTTTCATAACTAGATGTAGTGTACAGTATGGTGATGATGATGATGATGTGATAATTATAGAATAATTTTCTAGGTGTCCAAACAAATTTTGGTAAGGAGATAAACAACGTAATTCTACAGCCAAACTCACAGTCAAAGCAACTGTGAACCCATCACCTCTGCAACATCCTATTCCAGTGAAGGCCCATCAGGACACTCGTGTATCCAGAAAACTAAATATCCTTGAGACCTTCTTCTTACTCAGTCCTATTTCTAATCTCTTCACCAAACCTAAATGCTCTTGAAATTTGAAAAATTTCCTTCCCCCTCTCCCCCAACCTACACCTCCTTCTCACTTCTCTAATGGATCCTCCAGTAGTCTCCCAACAGCTTTGCCCATATCGATTTCTTGACTTTAATTCTCTTTTATCTTCAGAATCATTTTGTAAATACAATTCAGTTCATGTCAGTTTCCCACTTAAAATTTTTCATTGGCTTTCAACTGTTTTATGATAACATAGAAACCCTTTTAAAAATCCTTCAAAAAATCATAAAATGGCCTATAAGGAACTAACAATGTGTGCCTAATGAGCTCTTGGACCCATCTCAAATGGGCCTTCTTCTTACCATCACCACCCCAGTCTCATCCTGCAATTTCTAGGCCAGTGCTTCTGAACTATCCTTCCCATTCCTGCCTCTGATCTTTTGCAGGGTTACACCGGCCTAAAGCATGACCTCACTCATCTGTTCACGTGTCTCACCTCCCATGAAAATTTCTTAGGGAAACCTTCTGTGATGTCCCTCCCTGAAAGATTAGTTCCCTGTACTTTTCATCCACAACCAACATCAAAATTTATAATAATATTTTAGTTTGGCTATTTGTTTAATGCATATCCCCTTACTCTAATAGACATTTCTATTTATTTACTCATCCCACCTAGATCAGTAGCTGGCATGTAAGACATGTTTATTGATCATTTACTGAAGGAATAAATCAATAGAGAAGAGAAAAATGGAGAAATGGAGCGAGGAAGGAGAAAGAGAGCTGGAGTAACTTATAAAACCCACTGAGAACTTGGAAAGTTCTGTTTCAGACATATGTGTTAGTTCAGATAATTGTGGGCTAGAAGGACATATACTAGGTCATAGATCACAGTCACACTCTGATCAAGTCTTTCCAAGTTATCCAAATCTCAGTTGGTCTAAGGGCTTTCCCTCAGAGGTAACACCACATGCAAGAGTATTCCAAAAGCCCATATTAAAATACAAACATTTTTAGACTTTTTTACTTATCTCAGTGATACCCTAAAATGATCATGAAAGGCGATCTTCCTCCAGTGAAATTCAAAGTCCTGGAAAGACTCATGTGACTTACCTCCAAGACTCTACAGCTACATTCTTCGTGTCTGCTAACAATGTAGAAAGCCCTAAAACAGAGTTGCCATAAAGGCTGTGTGTATGCTTTGTATCTCCAAGGAGGTGAAGACAGAAATGATTTGCAGGGAAGTAACTGAGGGAGAAATCAACAAAATGTTCTTCATCTCAAATTATTTAGGAAAACAAAATGAAGGCAATTATTATGGTTTATAAATTGTTTGGCTGATGCCTTCTTAATATCAAATCCTCAAAATTCAGGGTGAGGCCAGCAAGCCAAATATAATTATGCGAGTGCAAAAGCTGAGAGAGGCAAAAAATGCCAGTGCAAGGCAGTAGAGCAATACATTTGATTACATGACTTAGGACACTGGTATACTTTGGCTCCCATTAAGAGTTTTCTGAAATAAGGATACATTTCTAAGAGACTCTTAACCCACTTCAACTAGAACCTACCCTGTGAATTCAAAGTCACCTATAATTCACACTATAATGGGAGGACAAGGAATAATCCATATTTATAAGTTATAGAGACAAGATTTACATTTCCAGTTAGGTTTCCTTCATGCACTGTTGGCCATATTTTTTGTAAAGGGATATATGTGAGTTTGATTTATAAGCTCTTGAATGTGGAAGTCTGCTTTACATAACTAGGGTAAGAATCCTAGGAATTGAAGAAACCACTGTAAACACAAATACCAGTGTCCATAGCCCAGCTGACGGCCACCTGCCACAGGTACAGAAGGACACAGTGATACAGCAGGCCCTCTATCCAAGATCTGGGAGAAGTGAGATCTCAAGTAAAACTTGTATATCTAGGTTTGGGAAGCCCTGAGGAAGCCGATAAATATACAAATATCTCCTCAGGACCAGGCAAGACAGTAGAGAAAGCATAGTGGTTGCCCTCAAGTGTCTGTGATGTGATTGGGAGGATAACATAGTGACTCTCACACAGCAGCATGTATGAAGTACCAGAGGAGGAGTAACAGTAAAAAGAGCCACAGTTCAGAGAATGATAGTTACAGAAGTTTTTTGGTTTCTCTGTCTCCATCATCTTCATACAGTAGGTAGAATTTAACCTGGCTCCCAGCAGGATCCAGAGAGGCAGTGAAGAATCAGTAAGACGAATCAAGTGGAGTGACAATCCCAAATGCTTGCATTTCTTTATCAAGTGTCCTCTTCTCAAGAAAACAAAACAAAACAAAAACAAAATTCTATTACATAAGCTAGTGGATTGTATTGCAGGTTAGAGACATTTTGTGCTAAGTTTTTTTTTTTTTTTTGCCTTTTTCCTTTATATAGAGCCGCACATGCAGCATATGGAGGTTCCCAGGCTAGGGGTCTAACAGGAGCTGTAGCTGCCGGCCTTCGCCACAGCCACAGCAATGCGGGATCCGAGCAGCGTCTGCAAACTTCACCACAGCTCACAGCAACGCCGGATCCTTAACCCACTGAGCGAGGCCAGGGATCAAACCCGCAACCTAATGGTTCTTAGTCGGATTCGTTAACCACTGAGCCACGAAGGGAACTCCCTTGTGCTAAGTTATTTTTTTTTTTTTTTTGCCTTTTGTCATTTTATGGCCGCGGGTCGCACCCGCGGCATGTGGAGGTTCCCAGGCTAGGGG
>PVHT021183726.1:17942642-18095988 GCA_004024745.2 Catagonus wagneri | reverse complement strand
TTTTTTTTTTTTTTTTGCCTTTTGTCATTTTATGGCCGCGGGTCGCACCCGCGGCATGTGGAGGTTCCCAGGCTAGGGGTCTAATCGGGGCTGTGGCCACTGGCCTGCGCCGCAGCCACAGCAACGCAGGATCCGAGCCGCGTCTGCAACCTACACCACAGCTCACGGCAACGCCGGATCGTTAACCCACTGAGCAAGGGCAGGGATCGAACCCGCAACCTCATGGTTCCTAGTCGGATTCGTTAACCACTGCGCCACGACGGGAACTCCCCTTGTGCTAAGTTTTGAAATTGTATTTTTCCACTTATCTTAGAGTACCTATATGGGGGTGGAAAGAGAAGCATCAGCAGGTTAATTTCTACCTTTCACAGAGATTTTGCTGTTTATAATTTAAAACAAAACTACTAAAGTATGGAACAAAAGTGTGGAAGTCAGGAATACATGTGATGAAACTGATGTTAACAAAAAACTGGACTATATATATAATTTCCACTTAGGGTGTTTTATTAAGTTCCGACATCAGCATAGATCTGATGACACAATTTTTTTATCCTCAGTGAGGAAAGTTGTTATTTTAATTTTATCATTATTATGCTTAAGGCTGTTCATTGGTATTTAATCAGCAGGCATCACCTATTTCATTTTAAAGATATCCATAGAAAAGATACCTAAAGCTAAACAGTAAAATCAGTGCTTTACACTAAAATTAGAATTCTCAGTCCTTTTTACTTAGTGGAATATTTGACATTTGAAATATGATGGTCTCCATTAATAAGCCAACAATTTTAATAATGTCCAAATGTTTCTCTCTCTTCCCTTCAGTTTCGGTAGACAGAGCTTATACATTTTTGAACACTTCAATTTGATTGCATCTCAAATATAGATTAATGTGGCAACAGTAATAATTATTGGAAAAACGACTTTTGGCAGAAGCATTTAAAAAAAGCTTCATTCTCTAAATTCATTTCAGCTATGTATTGAACAGTGATATGAGACTGACAAGCAGTGAACAATGTAGAAAAAGAGAACATGATGTAGTGTCTCAGTCAGGAATAATAATATAATCATCCCTTTACACTTTTTGAGAAATTCCTATTCCAAAATCTCACCTGAATTATCTCCAGAGCTCACAACAAACCTATAACTGAGGGATTACTATATCCATTTAACAAAACACTGATATTGCGGCTCAGAAAGTTTAACTTGCCCAAGGTTAGCCACCTAGTCAGTGATAGAGATTGACCCTTTTTTCCTGTCCTCGCTGTGAGTACCTGGTTCCTCACCTCATCATCTCTCACTTACCATTGTCGTGTTCTCATAACCCACATATATATCTACTGCTACTCCACCACGTACAACAGTAGCTACTTCCATGTTGAGTAGTTCCAGTCCTATGGACCAGTCATGTGGTCTTTTGTCTCTGTGTCTCTGCCAGGGTGGTGTTTCTGTTTCTCTCCTAGAGTGCTTATTCTTTCCTCAAGGCTCAACTCAGGAGTCTTCCCTCTGAGGACCTCCCTTCCTGACTCCAGCCTAGCAGAGTTGATTATGTCCTCGTCTGAGGCCAGTGCAAAACTCTTATTTACTTAAGGCTGAGCTTACTGCTATGTTTACATGCATGGATCCCTCTTAGAGACTGAGAGCTCCCTGAAAACAGAAACCATATCTCAGTTATCTTTCATTTACCAGTATCTAGCACAGTTCCTGAAATCTAGTTGGTGTTCAATAAATAGAATTCTTATAACACCTTGGGTAGAAGTTTAAGCTGGACCCAAAGCAATTGCAAATGACGCAGAGTATGTTAATCCTTTACCCATTACAGTGTCTTTGAGATTGCAGTCAGCAGTCTCAAGAACCAAAAGGTTTTCTTTCAATGCCATAGAGATAATTTTTTTTTTAAATTACGAACTGGAGATTGTTCGTGCTACATTTTAGTTAAATATTAGATCAGTTACTTCTTCAGTTGCTGTTCATTTCCCTTGTTACTTTTATTAATTATCAAAGATATTAGTTGGTTTGAACAATTGCTTGTTCCCTAAAGTCCATCTGTGCTCTCTTCTCAATAATGTATTGAAGTCATAAGTGCTGGATTTATTGCCTCTGTGATTTCAATGGAGCAAACTGTGATTTCACTACAGCAGTGAGCAGAAGGGAGAGCTAATGGGCGAGGCAAAAAATGCTTAATCAATATCACTCGTGGCATAAGTTTAAAACCCTAAATCCCCAAGCAAATTTTGAAAAAGGCTATACTATAGTCAAGGCCCCAGTCTCAAGAAATGCATTTGCTACACTATCAAGTTGAGAATCAGGTTCTTCCCTCCCAAATTCTCGATTACTCCACAGGCTTCATAAGGACCCACTGAGTATATGAATAACTCAGGTGGCCCACAGAAGAAATCCCTGAAGGAATGAGGTGGGAATATTTTATTTCCAGAAATCACCTTTCCTCCCCAAAATACAAGCTTTTCTAAAAGATAAAGTATCTATCTGGCCTTAGCACATGGAAGAAAATTTCAGAATGTGAATGCTGAAAAGGATCTTAAAGATCAGACATCAGTCCTGGAACTGGCAGAAGTAACCTCTGACTTGGGCAGTCCAGGGGATGGACCATAATGTTGTGAGTCAAGAGAACGACTAGATTTTGGTGACTAGGAGCCATCCATCTCCTGTATAAATTAAGTGCTCATAAGTAGGGACTTTAACTGGAATGCTGCATTAGGCAAGCATTTCTGCCATAGTCATGAATTTTGACAGGAGCCACCTGTATGTTCTGACAATAAAACAGGTGTGCACTGAAGGATCAAGAGAGGCAAGTGTGACCAGGGGACTACTAAGCATTCTGGCATAAAGACTCTTGCATCATTAAACTTCTTGAACTTTGAATCCCTTTAAATACCCACAGGAACTATCTAATTTATTAGAGGAAGAATCTGCACTTCTTCAAAACCATGTTGCTAATGTCTTCAAGTAAAAAGAAAGAGTCTAAGAGGTAGCCCCAGTACCATGACACCAGTATAAGCTACAAAGATGCCTTTTCATTGAACACCCTCTGAGAAATAAGCAATCAATACAATGGTTAGCAAACAGATCCAATAAATTTTTCAATGTTCTTTCATGGCATACCGTCTAAGTCTCAAACTGTAGTCTTATTTTTGCTGCCATTTCCATCCCCCAAATAGAATGACCCTATCCCACTGTTTTATTTTTCATTGTCTACCTCAGCACAACATTTCAATACTGTTCTTGAAATGTTATATATGAAATGTTATTTTCTAGAATTTTTCTGTTCTTAATTTATATTGTTTAATTCTCCAGAAGAAAAATGTTAAGAATATCTGTGCTGTGCAGATACTAGATAATGATCACAACTCAACAATAAGAATTTAGTACACTTATTAAGAAACTGTGCAGCTTTTGTCTTACCCTGTAACTTCTATGTGTTTTAATTTATTTTTATTTTATTCCATTTTTTCTTTCTTTTGCTCTTTAGGGGTGCACCTGCAGCATACAGAAGTTCCCAGGCTAGGGGTCGAATTGGAGCTACAGCTGCTGGCCTACACCACAGCCACAGCAACGCCAGAGCCCAGCTGAGTCTGCAACCTACAGTATAGCTCACATCAACGTCAGATTCTTAACTGAGTGAAGCCAGGCACTGAGCCCACATCCTCACCACAGTGGGAACTCCCCACATGTCTCAATTTCATTTCCTGTAATAAAAAATTATGAAATCATTAAAAATACACAAATAAGTCATCCAAAATACACAGTTGCATTTGCAATGATTGTCATTATATTCTTCGTAGAGTTTAATTTCTTTACAAAAGCCATAAACATTTTATTAAAATGTAAGAAATTTAAGCAAATAAAAGAGTAAGTAAGAAAAGAGTAAAAATAAAAGGTAAGAAAAGCTAATCAGTTTTCTATCAGGGTGAGAAAGAGACATGGTAAATTGAGTTGGAATATCATCATTTTCCAAGGTCAATGCCAGTTCAAAGAAGAGTTGCCATGTTTTTGAGAAAATTTCTCAGGGAGTGTGTGATATCAGGGGTTCTGGGCTCTAACGTTTCCTTAGAAACAAGCATGAAATATTACACATAGAAAGTCATTTCTTTGCATCTATACTCATAGGTAGTCTCATTTACCTACTATTTTCTTAACTTTTCGTTCACATGTTCTGAATGATGACAGAAGCTCAGAGACAATCTGTTTTCATACCCACTGCTCACTGAATTATCCTCAAACGTTTGGCATAACTCTCTACCTGGAGTGAGAATGCCACAAGGAATTCCTAATTCCAATTAGGAGAGAAAATAGGAAGAAAATACTAGAGATGCTTGTATTATGAAAAAGTCACTAACCCTTCCAAGTTGTATATAATACTCATACACACACAACTCCCTCCTTATCTTCTCTTGGTTTCACTTTCTATGGTTTCAGTAACATGTAGTCAACCATGACCTGAAAATACTAAAGGGGAAAACCCAGAAATAGGAAATTCAAAAGTTTTGAGTTGTGTGCCACTCTGAGCGGTGTGAGGAAATCTCTCACCTCCAGCTCAGTACCTCCAGAAATGTGAGTCATCTTGTTCCAACGTACCCTGCTATGTATGCTACCTGCCCATCAGTCACTTACTGCCCGTTTCCATTATCATATCAGCTTTAGAAGTATCACAGTGCTTGTGTTCAAGTAACCCTGAATTTACCTAATAATGGCCCCAAAGCAAAGGAGTAGTGATGGTGGCAATTTGGAGGGTCTCTTACTGTGCTTCATTTATAAATTAAACTTTACCTTAGGTATGTATGGGAAAAACAATATAAATAGGATTTGGTACCATGCACAGTTTCAGGCATCTGCTGAGGAGAGGTCTTAGAATCCTGGTGCTGAGTCTAGGGTGTGTGTGTGTGTGTGTGTGTGTGTGTGTGTGTGTGTGTAATCAGAAGAAATACATATATAATGCTTATATACATAAATCTTATTTACATATAATATGCCTATATAATACATATTATAAATTGCATATGATATATATTATACTTATATACCATATATAATATGCTCCTTATCTCATACAACACCAGAATCCTATTAATGGGTATTTAAACTAAATCTGAAGGAAGAGAACCAAATATTGAATATATTAATTTAAAAATTTATTTATAATTCTACTCTAAGGTTCATTCAATTGACACCACCCATAGCTCAGGTCTGGCATTGCTGTGGCTGTGGTATAGACCAGCAGCTACAGCTCCAATTGGACCCCTAGCCTGGGAACTTCCATATGCCATGAGTGTGGCCCTAAAATGAAAAAAAAAAAAATAGAACAAAAAATAATAAATTGTTAATACTATTCACGATGATATAAGATTAAAATTTTTCACAGAGAAGATTGTATTCTGTAGAAAATCTATCTGGAATATATGTCTATATAGAAAGATTCACCGTTTCCTTTATCACTGGCCTTTTATCACTCAGATTACTAATTAGCAGTATATACAATACAACTTAACAATAATAAAATAATAAACACTCTTACATAAAGCTCCCTCCTGTTATTTTATGTTTTTACCTTGTATACCACTGAATGTCCAGCTGTGTTAAAAGAAGCTAAAACATATTCTCTCAGTAGGATATGCTGATGATAGTGAAGATTTACGTAACCACAGACTTGAGTGTTAAATGCCCAAAGATAGCCTAAAACATTTTGATTTTTTTATTGCATTTGATATTGACTTTGAACCTTGAGTTGAAACCAAATCATTATATTGTTAATGACATAAAGTAGACCATTAGGAAATAATTAGTTCGATCAAGCCATGGTTGAAAAAATACCATCTTCATCTATATGTGGCTGACCACCTAACACTGATCAAAGATAAAACCATTTAACTTGTTCATTATTACTAAGAAACTAAAGCCAGACATATGACATCCTATGAAGTAAGGTAACAGGAAATGAACCCTATAAAAATGAAAGTGTGTAAATGCTAGGTATAAGTATGAGGAGATAAGGACTGAAAGTAAAATTAAGAAGACAATATAAGTAAAACCCAGGAAGCATTGGATACTCTCTACTCTCAACATTACTTCCATTTGGTCCAATGATAGTTGCCACTCTATTATCTAGACATGTTAACACAATTTAGAAGTTGATCTTTATTTAAATGTCATCAAGAAGTATTTTACTGCATTATAACAAAAGGACTACCTTTTTAAAAGTTCCTAATATTTGTCTCATGTAAAAATTGAAATAAAAATGAATGATAATTATACTAATAATTATAATAAATTATTGATAGTAAATTAGACATACCTTTAGCATATCTTTATCTGAAGATCTGATATCATTACAAAAATACCTTTGTGAGACGTAATTCTGTTCCCTGCCAGTCTACTAACAAGAACTTTCAAAATTTTACTAATATGTAGCCTGTACAACACCTGAGAAGCCCTTATGTTCTATCAAAATTGCAGTCCTGACTGTTAGATAATGTTAATATAAATTAAATAATAGCATTTTATATATATATATATAAAACATCAACCAGACCAGCTCAAACATGGTATTATCTACATAAAGCATCACAGCAAAGGCAAATTTTTCCCTCTGCTTCTGCCATATCCTACATACACTTCCACTCACGTGGAAAAGTGGTGTCTTACAACTGTTTGCTTTTGAGGTCAGAGAATTGGTTTTGTTTACTCAGAATCCCAAAAGTACTCAGTCATGGATGGATCGATGGATAGATGGATGGAACAGTATGGGTTGACACTTATATATAAATTCTGAAGAAATTCATAACAGAACCTCATACCCACAGAATCAAATTCATCATTTATGAGCGGTTTTCATAAAAGAAGTGTTATTTGAACTAAATCTCCAAGTGCATGACTTTTATGCAACTTAGTAAATACTTATATTATCATCTCATTTGGTTCAGAGATAATCTCAACCAAAATCTGAGTTAATTTAATAATAAAGTTGAAGAGAAACAATGCTAATCAGTAAGCAATCACAGCATCCGAAGGCCTATTTAACTGGAAGACAGCTATAAGGATTCAGGCAATCCTGAGGTGCCACCGTCTAGGTCCTAGATAGGGATAAGAACCCCTAAGAAAGCTGGAATATCAAAGTCTTACCAATACAGGGCAAACTCTGCATAGATGGGGTATCAGAAAACTAGAGCCTGTTTTAAGAAGAATGCCCAAATGACAGTAAGTTAGTGGGGAGGGAAAAAGCCAGTCGGAAAACGAGTAGGGTATCAGAAATCATGACAGGAAACCAAATATAAGTGCCATTGTTCAGAGAAATCCCATCTAGAGCCTGTCTGTGAGACTAAAATGAACTGCCAATCATACACGAGTTCACCAGTTATTTCTGAGACAGAACTAAACACTGCCATTTGTTGTTTGCTTTGTATAGTTGGTGATTTTCATTCTCACATCTTTATACAAACCTAGATTAAAAATATCACTGCTGTATCATCATTTCAAGATCCTTATGTGGACTGCTGCAACCACAATTTCCAGGAGAAATAAAAGGAATTTCAGATTGATTAGCAACTGTGCCTCGTTGCAGATTAGTGGGGCCTTTGAACCATAGTCTCAATTTGGACTCCCATCACTCTACCTGGCAGCAGTGCTAATTTAGCAGGCATCAGGAGGTGCAGAAGATTTTCATGTAAACTCAAACAGTTGGGGCATCTTGCTTTCCATCAGTGAAAAAGAAATATCACTTTTCACGGGCACTACAAAAATAAAACAGAGGTTAACATAGAAGGATCCAGGGCAGAGTCCACTACTGGGAGAAGTAACTTGGCAGGTGCACCATGATCTCTTAGAGACCATGGGCCAAGATTCTAGGGAGCACTAAAGAGTTCGAAAAAGACAGGTGTGGAAAGTCTTAAAGGACTAAGTACAGATATAACATTCTGAAATTTATAGGAGGAAAATCAGCAAAGTAAGAATTATATTTTTAAAGTTTTATATACTTCAAATTTATAACTAATACTTTACATAAAATATAGCATTAAAATTTTAAATATAAATTAACAATAAAAACTTTTAAATAATTAAAAAAATAAAATTAAAAATGAAGACTGTCTCAAAGATCACAGTGCAGTGCTACACGCCTCATCATTAGTGTGGAATTTTGAAAATTCACTGCAGCCCTCTGCCTCTATCCTAGAATTATAATAGCTTAGCCTTGACATCACTAGACTTTAACAGCTTATCTCAGTCTTATATTCCCATAAAGCCCAGTCATCCTGGAATAAATGTCATTAATTTCTTCCAAGACTATGCTAAGCACCCTTTCTGCTATTACTTCATTCTCTCACATATTAATTCACTCAGTCAGTCAGTCATTCAATCAGTATATATTTACTGCCTATTGTTTTTAAGGGGCCATGTGAAATAACGTAAGGCATAGAGAAATGTGGTTATTCATAGATTTTTGAGTTCAAGAAAGTTATGGCCTAACAAGATAAAATATATGCACCAATAAAGACTACAGAAGACAGAAAATCAAAATATACATATCAGAAAAGTACTGAGGAAGGATCTTGGTAATTCAAGGAAAAAGAAAAAGAACAAGTGTAAACGAGTGCATGAGAGAGATGTCAGCTGGGGAGAAGAGGAATGCTCTTCCTGCATAGAGTCTTTTCTCTTCCACTTGCTAAGTGTGTGTCAGAGGGCTTATATTCCATTCAGAAACCTTGGAGACAAATACTTGGTCTATCTCCAGCATTAAATACAGCACCAGGACCAGCGAAGGTATTCAGCAAGGCTTTGCTGAGGTCAATAAATCAATGAATGAATATTTCTATTTGGTTTTGTGGACACTAACATGTGAATTTATGAAAACAGTGCGTATAGCCAACCCCTAGTTATTTCTTGTTGCAAAAGTGAAATATAGAAACAAACTGTTTTGTAAAGAACAAGTGGCAAAGTCATTTAAATACTTAAAGTATATATTTTTTTAAAAATTGCATTTTAATGCAAGGAGAACTATTACCTTTCAAACGGAACTCATTTTTTTTTCACTTTATGATATCATTCTGTAGGAGTTCACAATAATGAACTTTTCACACAAAAAGCACTGGGAGAATAATTATCCTCCCGCAAATAATGTTTTCTTTCACATTATTCTCAAGTTACAGACATTTGAAAATTTTCAAAATCATATTGAGTTCCTGCCTTATTATCCTATACTGGTGATCTCATGACAGCAATTGTTACTTCAGTTGGCAACTTAGATCTTAAGAAAATACTAAAATTGAGTATAAAGGCCTGGATTACATCTAAGAATTTAAAGTATAAAAAATTGTTAAGTTTAAAGGTAGCATAACATAAATTCAGCCTCAAGTATTTTCTTGAAAATGATTCTTTAAATAAATTACTAGTAGAATCAATATAATTAAAATTAATGATCCGAGTCTATTGTACTCACATGAATTAACCATTAGAATGCTAAAGAGTTCCAAGAGATAGATTGCTCTTCAAACAAATAAATTTACAAGTTTCAAGGTAAAATATATTATCTCTGTGGGAGAGTCTATAAAAGTAAATGTTGAATCACTTCTCAGCAATATTGAGTCTCTCCAATAAATCTGGAAAATAACATTATTCCAAACATAAAAGGCTAGTTAGTTTTGCACCCGGAAGGATAAATGACATAGTAAGTAGAATCAGCCAATCCAAGCACATATATTTACATATAGGTAAAATAGCTCCCCTTTTTCATTTCCTTCTTTGCTCTCCTGCATTATTTGTCCATTTTACTCATTAATCTATGTTTTTGTCAGAGAGCCGAAATTTTACCTTATTCATGTCCCCAACACCTACCTATAACTCTTACATAAAAAGAAATCAAAACAAGTGTCATTTAACAGAAAACAGAATAATCAAATTAACTGGTTTCTAACTTTTTACATTTTTTTTGTTGGAAAAAAATCTAAAATTGTTTACTTTGAAAATTTTCTACCAATTTCCAAGTCAATAGAGACAGCTAGCTTTAGAGCCCCTAAAGGTCTCTAAATAATCTGACACATACTTAATCTGGGAGTAATATAAGGTTCCTGTCCCAGTCCAGAATGTTCTCCAGATTAGATCCTTCCACTTTGTATTTGGCTAATATGAGCTAGGTAAAAAGCAAAGAGCTATGATTTTCAGCAGTCACCATCTACCCACATCATGAATCCTGATAAACTATGTTTCTTTCCTGAGGACTCCATATGCAAAGCAATGTCATAAAACAAAGGTATAGCATAGCCAGTCATAATGTTTACCCTACTAGAAATAAGATCCAATGTCGATAATTACTGTCTAAACAGTATTAGACATATTACACTGTGTTTACCCCTCTAGGCTCCAAGGCCAGTGTAATGTGAGAAATAAGTAATATATACTCATTATGAAGTCAGGCAACCATTTCTGCAACTTACCAGGTAAATTATTTTAAACTAATTACTTAAACTATCTTAGTTTGTGAACTGCAAAACGGAAATAGTTAGATTTATCTTTCAAAATCCTTGGGAGGCTTAAGTCCAATAGATAGCATGGTATATAGCACACAGTAAATGTTCAATGAGTGACAGTGATGATAATGAGGGAAATGTCAGAGATATGTCCAGGCAGTTATTGGCCCAGAGATGGAACAAGTGCCCACAACCATTCAAGTAGCTAGGCAGAGAAACCACTGCAGAAATCTTAAAGAATTAAGGTAGGACCAGAGGTAATATCTAGGCACTTTGATACTCTTCCAATGAACCAAGCTGCAGTGTGATCATTTCTTATACTACTTCTCCTTATATAATAATTATATTTTAACAACTACCTTAAGACTTAGAAACAAAAATAATAATTTGAAGGAGGTGCCATCGTGGCACAGCAGAAAAGAATCCGACTAGGAACCATGAGGTTGTGGGTTCAAGCCCTGGCCTTGCTCGGTGGGTTAAGGATCCGGCATTGCCATGAAGTGTGGTGTAGGTCACAGACACAACTCAGATCCAGCGTTGCTGTGGCTGTGGTGTAGGCCGGCAGCTGTAGCTCCAATTTGACCCCTAGCCTGGGAACCTCCATATGCCGCGAGTGCAACCATAAAATGCAAAAAAAATAAATAAATAATAGTAATTTGTAATCAAAATTTCAAGAATCAAGCCAGTAGAAAAGATAGTTCCATCAGGTTTCTCAATATTACTCAAGTAATACTAAAGACACAACTTTCTGTATTTACTACAAGTGAAACTACCAATCTATACACAAAACTCATGTTTGGTAGGACTGAAACAAATGTTTCTAACCAATCCCCAAATACATATCAAATTGCACATACTCTAGCAAAATCAAAGGCTAGTCTGGAAAATCAGCTTATGTAAATGAAATGGAAAGTAGAGGCATTATGATAAATAAGAATAAAGTCAATAGGAAAGTCAAATTTTTTAATTTGAAAAAATTAAAATACTCATTTAAATAAATTGAGAAATTTATAGTCAGCCGTGCGACA
Source organism: Catagonus wagneri (assembly GCA_004024745.2). NCBI lineage: Eukaryota > Metazoa > Chordata > Mammalia > Artiodactyla > Tayassuidae > Catagonus > Catagonus wagneri. Next base: position 18,084,488 of record PVHT021183726.1, on the reverse strand, counting down.
TATAATACATATGTATACCCATATATATCTATATGTATATATGAAATAATGTTTTTAAGGAAGCTAATTTCCCAGAATAAAGTATATTTCAAGTCTCACTTCTTTGCAAAGATAATGTTTCAGATATGGCAAAAAAGAAAAAAAAAGCATTCACTATAGTTTAATCTTCTCCAGAAATGATCTTAAAAATATTTAATTTTATTTATGCCTGTACTGATTAGTTATACCAGTCATGCAATCACTAAAGTAAACAAACTAATAATACTTTGAACCAAGATAATGGCAAAAGAAATGAGAGAAGTGGATACATGTAAAAGATATATGTCACTGATGTTAATAAAGTAACAGGCAAATAATGGGACATTTGCAACAAGGGACAAGGAAGAGTTAAAATGGACTGGCAAAGCTGAATTAATTTGGTATTTCCTAAACAGAATAGGGATCATAAGAGGTTAGTTTAAATCCAGAGATAATGTGCCCAAATGAGACAAATTTAGAGACAAATTAGAGTTAACATTGTTAACTGGAAAAATATTATAATGCCTGTTTCTTATTTTATATATTGATAGAAATAAACTCACCTGAAAATTCATTAGTAGATGAAAATCAAATATAAAGTAACAGGTTTCCAAATTAAAGATAAAACTGGGAAAAATATGTCTTGATAGTGCTAAAGGCTACATCTCAAAAAATTAATTCCTTCATGAAGCAAGTCTTTTCTTTCACTATATTCAGATTATTGGAAAACAAAACTCTGTTAGCTACAAAAACCCTAAAGTATCATCCCTTCAACCTAGAGAGGTAGAATACTTGCCAGGTAACATTTTGCCGTACAAAAATGGAAGGTTTCCCCCGTGATATGTGGGAAGAGCATGGACTTCTACTCAAAGATAATCAATAGAAATAGTTATACTTACTACAAGTTCTACTCACAAATATGTTTCGCAATTCTAGAGGGGGGAAAACAGCCTTTTTATTATTCCCTCTCAAAAGTGGACTGTCATTTTCTCTTCTACACTGTACTTAAAATAATCTTTGCTATCCAACAGAAAAGATGTTTAAGTGGCTTGTAACCAACTAATTAGTATATAAAAAATACACATGCACGTTCATATATATACACATATTTGTACAAATATACGTAGGTATTATTTATTCAGTGAATATGAGATTAAAATGACCATTTTTACTTAATCAGAAATTGGAAACTTTAAAAAGCTATTCTTTCTCCTTAAAGTCACAAGCTCAAATATTTTACATGAATGAGGAAAAGACTTAAAATGAGCTATCTTTAATCATCTAACAGTACAAAAATTTTGTACATGAAAGGGGTACATTTAATTAATATTGAGTCAGACACTGGAGAATTACTGCTTAGGCAAATATCATTGTGTCAAGACAGTAACCAGCTTAGTAGTATATACATTTTTCCTGAGGGGAATTTGCTAAATAATGGGTCAGCTACTACCTCTTATCATTAGAATATAATCATTAGTATATAATGATTTCCTAGTTCAGAATCTAGATGATATTGCTTTCTGGGGAGTTGAGTTTTCATATCTGTGGCTCTCTATAAACTATGCCTTAAGAATATTTAACTTAGCTAGAAAACATTAACCTAAAGTATTGAAGGAAACCCCATAAGTAATATATGTATGACTAGATCACCAGGCTATACAGCAGAAATTGGCACAATATTATATATCAAATATAATTAAAAAATAAAATAAATAGAAGTTTATCAGTTTAAAATACACTGAAAGAAAGAAATATACCCTCAGAAAGATATGATAAGAAAAATTCTATGGGCACTTTAAATAAAGTCTTTGATCAAAAGGTCTGGGGATGCAGACCCTTAGATTTACATCCCCTATAACCTTTCCTGGAACCATTCTGACTAGCTAGTCAGACACCCAGGTTTGCTGTTCATTTTTACTTATAAAACAGTATATTTGGGTCATCTTCAGGGAGGTTGACCAAGTGATTTATTTTCTAAAATGGGACAATAAGCATCAACTGCAGCCGTCTGAATGAACACTCTACTCATAGGGGAGAGCACAGCGTTGTGACTCACCTGCTACAGTATTTTAATATAAATCAAGTAAAAATGGAGAAAGAGACAGAGAGAATGAATAGAGAGCACGAAGGTCAGACTGGAAGGGGAAAAGAAAACAAAGGGCACAAGATAACATGACTGACAATTATGTCAAGAAGGAGACGAGGTTGCTATATTTATTGACTGGGTAACAAGAAGGGATTTACATAGATTGAATCTGAGCTTCTAGGCATTTGTTTAATGCCAGTGGATAGCCTATCCATCACTACCCAGCCACTATATGTGTGTGTGAGTGTGTGTGTGTGTAAATAATATCTCTGTATATAGCACACATCTACATATACGTTAAATACAGATAAATATGCAATAGTGGTCTAAAACCAATATAACCAAAATTCATATTTTCCATACCTGAATCAAATAATTTTGAAATCATAAGTAAATCACAAGTAATTGGCCACAAGATTATACATATGTGTATTTATGTATTTATATATTATATATAGATGTATGTCAATATATGTATGTATTCCTGTAATTATACATGCGAATATAATTAATGCTGACTCTTAGATTTTCAAAGTCATTTAAGTCAACCTGGGAAAAAAACTCCTGTGATGTTGTATTTAGACATGTTAAGCTGTTAAATGCTTACCAAAACAACTTAATATGTTATTTTCTTGATATTAAGATGTCATCAACTTTCAACCATGGGCCAAAAAAGAAAAATACATGTTAAACATCCACACTGATTATAAAGTATCATCCCAATTTCAGAAAGATTACAATTTGAAAAATATGATTGACATTAAAAAAGTATGACCATGGTGTTAGGAGTTTTAAAATAAAACATATCTAAAAATAAGAAACTCTCTTACAAAAATATATGGGATTTTTGAATAAATAATAAGAGCTAACTACTTAACAGATATGGTTCAAATAAGGACTTGCACTGTAGATACTAGCGGCCTCTAGATATTAAATCAAGCAGGAAATTGTGTGTACATACACACATGCTTAGAATAAATGTTTCATGTTTTATTATTTTTCATAAATTGTCACCATAGAAATTACAAATTTTTCACAGTAGAGTTAATTCCAAGTAAGCCAGGAATGATATAGCATATATGAAGCATAACATTCCATGACAAATAAGAACAAGTATATAAAATCCTACAGATATATGACCCATAACACATTACAGAGCACTGATTTCCCAGAGGCTAATGTTAAACTCAGGTACTATTTTCATTCTTTCCTATAACTCAGATCTATTCGTGTCACACACTTACTTTTGCATAATAATATGTTTTATTTATCTGAGCTATTTCATCTGTAACAATAGGAGTTCTTACTTATTTAAATGAGCATCTTTGGAAGCTTTCTGTTATTTTCTTTATGATATTCCAATCACCTTGATTGTTTTTTAAAGTGTATGGTGTCTTTTATTCATACATCAGATAACATGCTTCAAATTTTTAAGAATCCACATAAATCGGAAGGGTTCTCAGGAATATAATTTGATGAATGGAATTATTTTTCTGTCTCCAAGGACTAAGCCCTACACACTGAAATGTTCAATTTAAAAAGAAATAATAATCTGAAAAGAAGTGAATATTTTTATTTAAGAGAAAACAAGGAAATAATAGCTCAATTAATTTTTATTAAAAGAGAAATAGGTGTAGAAGGATAGGAATGGAAAAAGAAGAAACGAAGAAGGTACTTATGCATGGAGAAAAGGACTAAGAAAGTAAAGAAGGAGTTAATAAAAGAATAAATAATGGGCATTCTATTTTTCTTAGCTTTGGGCTCTAATTTTAGCTGCGATCAAAAAGGAATTGAGTCTGATGTGCTCAAACAGAAATATATTTTATCCATTCACCAAACAAGAATGGCAGAAGTTTTATCCAACGTAATCCAACAGCATGAATTAGTAATCAGGTTAGTAAACAGAGATAAAGGCTGAAGGTTCCTCAAGTCTGCCTAGTTTTCAGAACAAGTGTTTTATCTTATTTAAAAAAATGGGAATAATCTCTAGACTTTGACATCTGATTACATTTCAAAGTACCTTTGGTCTGTACCACATGTTTCCCTTGTGCTCACAATGGGTCACTTTTGCTTTTTCCTCCTATTTTTAGAACTTGCTTTCTTTCATTAGGCTGCAATTAGGAAGAGCCCCTTCCACATATATATCACTGATTCCTACACTAGCATCACCCTTTGTTGCTTTTCAGACCTCCACAGAGGCCATAGATTTTTACTGCGAGTTCTCTAAACCTTAGATTTTTAGATATATAGATCAAGCCACAGATATTAATTTTCAACAAGTCCTCATGGTGAGCTAAATATGAAGAAGATATTGGGTAAGAAGAGCCAGAATGATTTGCCTGCACGATTCTCTTCTTCAGTGGTTCTCACAGTGTGATGTGTGTGTTAACAACACCACAAGAGAACTTGCAAGAAATGCAAATTCTAGGTCCCACTCCAGACCTACTGAATTGAAAAATCAAGGAAGTGGAGGTTGGAGTTGAAGAAGAGGGAGGTGATTTTTATACAAGATAAGGTTTGAGAACCACTGTTCAATTGTATTCCAATATCATAAATAACCAAATAATATCCTTCTTAGTTCTAAAACCACAATTTTATCCCACTAAGGAAAAGCATTTTTCTGAGTTCTCCAATAAAGCTTTCAGAATTTTCAGAATCACTTAGGCTCCTATTTATCTGAAGACTCTAGTTAAGAATGAGCAGCTCCATCCAAAGCTTTAAAACATTGGCACTGTGCTTGGGTAAAAGCATGATGGACGTGAGTAGGAGAGAAGGTGGGGACTCTTGAGTCACAGATGTACCCATAGCAGTCAGTCAGGTCCACACTTCACAATCTCCAAATCTTGCCCCCAAAGTTGTCTGTCTTTTTTAACTGACTTTTCTCATGTCATTTTTCCCCAGATACCTTTATCAATGAATGTGTCAACTTTTCTGGCATACGACCAGCCCACAATAAGTTACTGTGGGGTGCATCATGAACTTCTCTCTCATAAGTCCTTTGAAACGAATGCACAGGAAGATACGATGGAAACACACCTAGAGACTGAGCTGGACCTGAGCACAATCACAACAGCTGGCCGAATCAGTGACCATAAACAGCAGCTGGCTTAATTGAGCTAATTGGTAACCAAGGGTTGCCACCAAACTTTGTAACCTCCAGGACAAAATAAGGAAGATTTGCTCATTGTGGACTCTAAAAACAAAACAAAACAAATCCCCTGTTAAAATAAACAAAAATCCAAGATTGATTCATGAAATAAAGAAGACATGAATTGTTTCAAGTCTACACTTTGTAATTAGCTAAGTTGTGCAGTATTTTTTTGACCTAAACAGAGAATGACACTGAAAAAAATCTTTTTTTTCTCAAAACTCATCCTACCTACCTGTAAAAACTGTACAGAGCTAATGTATTTTTCATATTGTAAAGTTTCAATTATAGAAACAACTGGTATGTACAGTACCATAATTTAATTACATTTTACTTTACAAACTTTACACATTTCAGTTTCTAAAATTTTAAATTAACAATTATTTCTTGTGTTATTCAGAGTTACTCAGTTTTGTAGGGACTGTTTTGTTATTGCTTTTGTGCCCAGAAACCTTGACTCTAAAATTCTGTGCTGTGCAAAACATGCACGATTTTTATCATGCTTACTGCGTAGAATTTTATCTACTTGTTCCAGAAATAATACATTAACCAAAAAAGGTTTAATTGTTGAGACTTATAAGAAGTTCTTCAATTACGAAGGCAGGTTTTTCTTATAAATGAAAAAAAATCAAAGATTTTTTTAACACTTCTCAGATTTAACTGTTGCCTTGAATTACAGCCTAGTTTCTAAGCAGTGAAATGTAATGATAAAGTGGGATATTTTAACAACATATTTCCGAATGAATGACTCATTATTTCATTCTTTTGAGTAACCCATTGTTAAGGGTGGGGGGAAGCATGGACAAAACATCACTGGAAACAAAGGCCGTAACCACAGCAACAGACTTTGATACACTTAAAAGGTGCAGCTGCCAGTGACAAAGAAAACTTGTTACATCTCGTTATTTCAGGCCAAGGTGGGAGGATAAAGCATAATAATTGTACAGCAGCAATTTTTCTCTTAATTAACTCAAAGTGGTTTACCTAAAAATAACCATCAATCAGAGCAAAATGTGCCTGGTTTTTGAGACAATTTCTCATACAGAACAGTGAGGCTATATTTTAGGACCATCTCAAATGAAATATAAGAAAATTGTCACTTTGTGTGCTATGTCAATTTTCTCCTGGGAGAGAACTCTAAAACATCTATAGCTCATTCAAAACAGATATGAGCCATGTGGAGAAATTTATCACTCAGCCAGACTGAAAACATCCCTAATATGTTCTGGATAGTTTATATTGCTATTCATAATGAGATTCACCTCCAAATTATCTGAAAAATAACCCAGAGTAATTTGAAACCCACTCTGGACCATACATTGATTATCCAATTGTATTATGAAGTTAATTCAATCACATTTTGAAAACCTGACTTTTCAGAAGCTGAAATAATCAACTTGTTTCTGTTGCTTGCTTGACACAGGCTATCGTTTGAAAATATTGTTATTTTATCTATGGTATTCACACATTCTTTTGTGTTTTTTTTAATATGAAACTACAAGTTTCAATTTCTATTCTACTAGGAGAAGAGCTTTTTATGTTGTCATTTAAAATTTATGACATCAAAAATAGGTTAAGAGTATGTCAGTCTAACAGGGGTCAAACACAGTTAAAAACAATTAAGAAAACAGTTTGTGAAAATCAATTTCAACCTTTTAATTTTTTACTTCTTCCAAAGAAATTCAAAAGTGCAGTTTTATGCAAGTTTATCATGGCAAATTTAAGAGCAGCTTCAAGAAGAATGAACTTAAAAAACATAGAACACACTTTTGTTGGACATATACAGTCAGAAGGAAAAAAGAACCCAAAATGTTGGAAGATCACACTAATTTAAATGAAACAAAATGTCACAATACATGTATCAACTATTTAGCAACCCAGATTTTGTAACGTATTTTCCATAAATTATTTGCTCTTCAAAAAATTGTCACTTTAACGTTAATCTCTTTTCAAATTTCTAATTTTCTTGCAATGTATTATTATCAGAATATTCTTAATTCTCTTGCTTTGCAGATAGCAAATCCATAAAGGGTTAATTATAAATCTATTATGTGTGGATCTGAAATCAGATGCAAATTTTATTATGTACACCAAAATGTGATTTGCAATTTTTTCTCATTAGAAGTTGTCCTTGCAAAGATTCAAACATCTTTTAATTTGTGTAAATAAGCACTTTACACCTCTTTCCAGACATTTTCAAGTTGACAAATGTCTAAGAAATTTTAAGTTTCCAGGGATCCTCATAAATGCATGCCCTTGATTTCCTGAAGTAAGCCACTTTCTTTCTTAAATATTTTAAGTTCATCTAAAGTGATCAACTATAAATAGAAGCAGTCACCTTGGAACCACAGCTCTGTGTATCAGAGGACTTACTACAGTAAGAACCAAATAAACTAAAAATTTTGATACTTCTCATATTTGAAATTAAACCCAAAGGATCTTTAACAAGGAAAAAAAAGATGTCGGGTTACTTATTTGCTTGCATTCTGCCATGTCCAGGGGTGTGGGAGGTTGGCGTTAATGGTAAAAACCTAGTAGAGGAGATTGTGTCTGAAATCTTTACCATACTTTTGCAATTTATACACTTCTGTCTAAAATCCTTATATCTAACCTATCTTTTTCAGCATCAGTAATCTCCCATTTTCTCGTTCTAACCACCCCATATCTCCCTTCCTATTACTTGCCTATTTAAACAACGGAAAGGTTTATGTGTTTGGAGTTTGAAAAATGCAGAGTTTAGCCCAACATGATTACAATAACAGCAGTAGCTTCAGGAAACACTAAATTTATGAAGTATTTAGAGGTTTATGAACCACACATTCCACATAAATTATTACATTTTGTCTTCCGAACCCATCTGTGAAGACACATTAATCTCAAAGTAGTTGAGACTCACCCAAGAAAATGGGGCTAATAATTGGTGGAGCTGAACTACTCTTAAAATTCAGACCATATTGGTCATTTCACTATTGTAAAAGCCTTCTCTCTCTGATCATGGTCAGAGAGTTTCCAGAGAGTAAACAGAATAAAACAATGTTTGATATGCTGTTTAGTAATCCCTAATTTAAGTCAGTTCCTGGATAATATATGGGCTAAACTGACTTTTTCTGTGTGCTACTCTGGGCTCTCACATTAAAATTCTTTCTTCAAAAAGTACAGCAAGTCATATATTGCTTAACATATCACATCATTTGTAAATGTGTAGAATGGTTGCTTCTAAGAAGTGAATGTATATAGGTCCCAGGGTACAGACATAAAATTGAAAAGCACAAGAAAAAAAAAAAGGACCATCAAATTTGAGACTTTGTGTATAGGTATAAAACGGACCCATAGTACGAGGCAGAACATATGTTTAACACATGTTCCGCTGAACACGTGTTCGATTCAGAGCTAACTGGGAAAACCTTTATAATTTTATTTTCGTCCTTTTTTTTTGTTTCAGCAATTGAACCATGAATTCTTATACCTATTTTAATAGAGAATACTTTTCTCTATTCTCTTTCAAAAAAAATGAAATAGATTTCATCCCAACTGGTGTATAGATGCTAAAATTTATTCTAACAAGCAAATAATATTTTAATGATCAGCTTATTTTTTTCAGGTCTCTATCCCTACTCCCAAAAGTATAAACTCATACAGATTTTAATATAAATTAATTTTTAGAAGGAAAGAAAATTTACCCATATTTAACATTTGATACAAAAAGCATAATCCTAACTTGAAATCAGATCAGTTTGACTCCAGGAACCATTTAGAAATAGCAAAATCTTTTTTACAAAAATATTTTCTAAAATAAAACCACTGTATAGGGATTAAATATATATATATATATATATTTGTTTTTGTCTGCCCCTGACTGGAAGACAGAAATCATCTCTCAAACAAAATATTAAAAATAATAAGGAAATTGAAAGCATAAAAGTAGGTACCCAATGTGAATGATTCGTAAGCTAGAAGAAAGAAAATCAGACATAGATTTTCTTTTGGGAGATAGCTGCACATGAAAAAAAAGTAACAGAACCAGCAGATATTCGGCCTCAGGACAGAGGGCAAGAAATTTCTAGTGTGGATACAATAACATCTTACATTGGAAAAGCTCTTTATAGTTTATCTCTTAGAGTAATAGTATAACAACCTGGTAAGACATAAAAAGCCCCAAGGTCCGGATGAGTTGGTTATACAGTAAGAAATACAGATGAGCTGGCCTTGCATTAAATAATAGCCTCCAGCTACTTCTATTACCTTCACAACTCACCACAACTGTCCCTGACTAGAGATGTGCCAAGGGCAGGGAGTGCAGGGTCAAGCTTTTAAAACTTTGACATACCCACAAGGGTAGAGTGGATTAACAACCAGCAATTGCGCTTCATTTTACTATCAGCTATCATGGGGAAGAAACATTTGAAAATTTTAAAAATAACAGAAAAGCAGTGATGGGTTCATTGTAAATTTTCTCGTGGCTTGCATTATGACTTTATTCTGAGACAGGAGGTGGCTTACACTTAACATTTTTAAGTTAGGGCAAAATTCATGTTGAAAAAAGTCCATAGTTGATTATTTACCTTTCTATTAAGGACAGTGACCGTAAAGCAACAGAGTGAGCGCTTTAGCCATCTAGGACTTAGAGAATTCTTGGGTTCTTGCTCTTCTCTCCCAAACATTTGTAGATTTTATTTTATATGATATGGCTTGTCCAAAAAAAACAAATGAAATTTTATTTTGTATAAATCGAATAACATTTCAAACACATCAAGGAACTGTGTGACAGAGGATTCTTGAAATAAACCTTTTTTGTTTTCTAATCTGAAACATCATCCAACTAATTTATCTTGTGTAAACTGATTTCCATTTATCTTATGTTGTATAATGCAGCACACTTGTACTGCATGGCCTTGAAGGTTCTATGATGCAGTCTTTGCCTCAGACTATATAAAATAAAGGACTGACTCTAGATTTTGAGCCGGTCTACAGACACAAAAGAGTGATCACTTTCAATTGGTTTCATTTATTGAATTCATTTTTCTGACTAAAACAAAAAAACAGCATTAAAATAATATAGGTGGATAAAATTCACAGTTACTTCTTTTAATATATCAGTTTAAACTTTTACTACCTATCAAAGCTTCAAATGTCTTTTAAGAGTTCAAAAGAAGCCCAAATTCCTAGGGTTCATACTACATTTACTAAAGCAGATTCCCTGGAGCTAATCTCTGATGCATGCTGTTTTGCAAAATATTATTTAGATGAACATACTTTTATTGGGCCATTCAATTGCTTTTTATTCTAGTCTAAAATTATTCTTGTGCTTTCCTATGCCAGTGTGAATCTGGATTGCTAAGCCTGGCTGAACATTTTTCTTGATTAGACGAATGCACAACAAAGGATAGCTATACATAAAAAAAGGTTGTTTCCTGAAAAACTGTGTCATTTATAGATTTTGCTCCCCACAGGCTCTTTCAACAAGAATATCTAAAATTACCTTAAATCAGGGGTTATTCACGTAACTAACTTACTATCTGATTTCATGGATAGAAAGCTGGAATTGGGGAGAGGGGAAAGAATTAATGCATGATGTGATAGGCGCTGTGCTATCCTTATCACATTCCCAAACCATCTTAGGTAGTAGAGCCATAATTATTTAAAAAAGAAGAGAAAAATAAGGATCATAGTAGCTGAACAATTTGTCAAGGCTTACCGAGTAGAGCTGAGGATTCAAATACAGTCATTTGACTCAAAGGATGTGTTCCTACCACCCAAGAGCACATTTTCAAGTTTTATAAATGACCATACTCAATATAATTACGATAATATATTTTAATAAGGGGTGCAGAGACTGGAGAAAAAGAATATACTTTACTGTTCCAAAAGAGAAAAATTGCATAAGCTCTTTCAAACCGTGTAGAGATTTCCTTCAGCATCCCAAGTCTGCAACTTAATGGACAGAAATATCCACTATTTGCTCACAAGATGATTCATACACTGTTTTCTAAAAAGCATGAACATTTGAAAAAAAACCTTCAAAAAATAAGGATTTTGTCATAATAAACTCCAGAATATTCATGTTGTATTTTTATTTCTAATTTTCCAAGCTATCGTATATATTTATAAAAAAAAATGAGTAGATATCCACAATATTACTTCAACTGGCCAAAGAAGGAGGGAAGATTGTCAACTGAAGCAAAAACTACACAGATAAACAGTCAATAAAGTAATCAGTACAAATAACAATATGGAAAAAAAAGACTGATCGTCTACAGGTAAAAAATGTTAACTGCAATGATATGGCTTGGGTTGCAGAACAATTCCTGTTATGATTTTATGTAGGGATTTTTTTTTTGTAGAAGTGTTATTACTTGCACAAATGATACAGGATCTGGGAACACATCACATTAAAAAAGCAGGAATATAACTTTTATAACAAGATTATATATAAATTCTGTTTGTCCCGTTTCTAAGAATATAATACAGAGTTTAAAAATAAATACAATTTTCCTTGTTCACATGTAATGCAAATGTTTTCATCATTACATGTAGGTGGCCAAATAAAAAAAATTAAGTTTATTTTTTTTAACTTAATGGATTTTATTTCAATTATAGGTGTACATAAATCATTAAGTTTATTTTTAAATTCACATCGTCAATTAAATCTTCCTCAGTCTCAGCTATTAACAAATGATTATTAAATAATGTCTTGATTCCATTAATGTCTCTAGGAGCTTTTTATTAAACCACTGAAATAAGAGGCTCTTCTCTTTTTCCCTAAACTTGCACAATCCCAAGGTAATAAATTTGGGAAGTTACATTAGCATTGTACTCAATCACACTATCTGAACATGTAGCATCCATGTAAAAAACATTTCTTTTATAATTCACATGGGATTCAAAAACCACTAAAATGCTCTGCAATTAGCAATTCTAATAAAAATTTCCACTATTAAAACTGTGATAAACTTTGTTCTAAATTTAAAATGATTAATAAATTTAGCAAAGAAAGAGCCCTAGCACCCTGAATCTAATATCATTACATCTGTTCATCTTGGCACTAAGACCACAATACAGAAATTACATCTGAAATATCTACAGTTTAATTCTGATTTGGGACAACAAAGATGCTCCTTGTATCTGGGAAGAAGATGTGGTAAAGGAAAATGAAGAGAACAAAAAATTACACGTACCAAGAGGTAAGTAAAAAAAAAAAATGTGATTTATTATTATTATATAATCTGCAAGTAATTTTAAAATCTAAGACTAATACTTAAAATTTGCAGTAACATTTACATCATCAAATGTCATCAGTAAAAACCAAAATGGATATTAGGTACATATAAGCACACAGATATTTGTGATGGAAATACATATTACATAGATAGAATTAATCCTTCAAAAAAAGGTAATATTAAGGATAAAAAATATTTCAAGAACTATCACTACTATTTCTCCAGAAAGAATTTGAAAAGTCAGAATAAAAGATTCAAACTACATACCAAATGCTCTTTTCAAGATCAGTATTGAAATTGCCCAAATATAAGCCCCCAATTGCTGCCTCAACCATGAGTAATTACATTAATTCATATATACCTAGTCAAATTCTTATGCTGAGAAATTGTGTTTTAAATATACTCCATCTGTTCTTGCTGTTTTACATCAATGATATGTTTTCAATTACAGATCCATAAATACAATGCCGTAAACAGTCTGATGAAATTGTGGTGAAAGACTGGATTAACTCTATCCTTCTGCTCTTCTATGAGGCAGTTTCTAGACTAGCATATCCACCACAGAGGGAAGCTGGAAATACGGTATCTAAGGTCCTCTCTAGAAGTTCTTGATCAAGACACTTGTAATATTCATTATCTATGGGTCTTATTTTAGATTAATTGATAAAATAAGGAAATTATTGCCTTGACACAAGAGCCTAGAAACTCACCCCAGCTCTAGTCTGACTGTATTTAGAGAGGTCCTGGGAAAGACAGTGAATATCTCTGAACTTTAGCTATCTGGAGAAAAACAATTTTTCACCTTTGGGTTTGGTGAAATATGAAGTTCAGTGTATTGGACATGTTTTGAAACTCTCAACCAGTTTACTCTTTAATAAACTTTAAACTTGGGTTTCCTGAACCAGTGTTGGATTTTAGACATGGCTATTTCACAGTAAACCCTTGTCATACTTCATTATTTTGGGGAAGAATAATTTAGGCCTGGTGTAGTGACCCTGACTCATGCTTTTCTTGTCTTTGATCTCAGTTATGGGACAAAAATGTGTGAACCTAATATGACACCTTGGAAGTACCATAAAGGGATTGGAAGGAGAGTCTTGTAACAGATAAACACTTTAAGTAATATAAAACAGAAATGTAATTTGGGGTCACTTCTTTTCAACTTAATAATCAGAAATAGATTTCAGGTAAGTGTATGCCTTCAAGCTACTGAAAATATAAATGTTATTCTCTACAATAATGATTTGGTTTTGTTTTATTGCCATACCTTTCACCTTTCTGAAGACAGACCTCAGACAATTGATTGTGCTCTATAATTTTCACAGAAAGGTCTATTTAATTATTTCCAGAAATCATTTAATACTAAGCACTTTTGGACAAAATGATAAAAACTGACATTTAATGAATGTTTATTTTTTAAATATTTTACTTGTATTAATTCATTTAATCCTCATTAATATGTTTAATAGAATTAATAATAACCACATGAAGTAAGTACTATTGTTATCCCTTTAAGAAGATAAGAAGGGATTTCTGTTGTGACTCAGCGGTAATGAACCCAACTAGTATCTATGAGGACTCAGGTTTAATCCCTGGTCTTGCTCAGCAGGTTAAGGATCTAGCCTTGCCATGAGCTGTGGTGTAGGTTACAGATGCAGCTCAGATCTGCCATTGCTGTGGCTATGGTGTAGGCTTGTAGCTGCAGCTCGGATTGGACCCTTGGCCTGGAAACCTCCATATGATGTGGGTGTGGCCCTAAAAATACAAAAAAAAAAAAAAGTACAACTGCAATAAACTAGTTATTTTTTAAAAGTGCAAATGAGGTTGAGAAGTGTTCTCTTTCTTCCAAATTTTGCTTGTCATTCAGACTATTAACTTGCAACTATTTCTGTGTTCACTTGATGGTTATAAGTTTTCACTCACAGGTATTTATTCTGCATGTCCTTTCTTTTTTAGAGATTGTTATATCCACAGAACTTCAGTGCTTTTAATTCAACTCAATCAAATAAGTATTTATTTATTCAGCTTTTACCATAACATGCCAAGGACTAAGGTGATAAAGTGATCAAATCCTTGAAAGTGAATAACTGTAATTCAATGTGATATGTCTAAAAATGAAGTGTATGCAAGATGCTATAAGGTTGAAGGAGAAAGAATAATTAATTTTGCTGGAAGAAAATCAGAAAAGTCCTCAAGCATCCAAGTCAATCAACACCATCTGGGACTCTGGATTTGTTTGCTGGTCATACAGCTCACACCTGTCCTACAGGCTCCCATCTTCACTCCTAATTATAGTTTGGAGGTTTTAGATGTCTGGGAGTATTAGCATTTAGAAATCTACAACTGATAGAGTCTGGTGTTTTCCTCAGATAGTTTTAGCTACTCGGTTTCTTTCTGTGTAAATATCAAAGTTTTTTTTTTTTAAATTTCCCCTCCCAAATCTTCTAAACTTGACCATCAAATCAAAAATATTCAATTTAGCCATCCCATGATAAATTCAGGACATATGCAATTTTATTAAATAAGTAATAAATACATTTAATGAACTATCGGAAGTTTTTTCTTTTTTTTTTTTTTTTTGTCTTGCTTTGGTTTTAACATGTCCCATGCAAATCCAATGTATGTGTCAAAAAGCCTGCACTGCAGTTCTGACCTCAGGAGTATGTGGAAAAGTGTAGAAGAGGTGAGTTCTCCTGTACAATGTAAATTTTCACCACTTACTGGTTAGAGCATATTTAATTCATATTAAAGTGAATGAGAGTTAGGGTATACAAGGTCTTTTGTATTTTTCTTAAACAATTTTTTAAGAAAGTGAAAGATATTTGTAGTGGTCAGTGTGTCTGATCAGCAGTAAGCACAGTACCTCTCATAGCTGCTCGGTATCATTCAATTTTTGCTTCTTGAAATGGTTTTCCCCCTTAACAAATTTCTCCCTTTTATTAGATTACTATTATTCCCAAAGGATTTCATTGTTTGGTGCTTAAGGCAATTTCTTATTAAATCCTCAAGAATACACCTTGCATTAAGCTGAACCAAAACAGCTAAAGCAAACTCAGGAACAAATTCAGGGCATAGTTTTCTGATCTTCACACTTATGAAAATGAATAGATTTTAATTTTAGAATTTCAGAATATATCGATATTAACATGAAGAGAGCTCATCATGAATAATGCCATTTTAATGAATGCTAAAGAACTCGTGTCTTAATTTTAAAATATTCTTGCAGAGTATGAAGAGTGTAGAGTATGGCAAGGGCAGCCAAGACAATCCAATATATGGATACAGAACGTGTATTATAGTCAATTATTTTTCAGAAACAAATTACATATGCATTATTCCTCTAGTTATCTATAGTATGGTCCATGCAGTATTGTAGTAAATGAGCCTGTAAAATGAAGTTCATTAGACTGCAACTATTTCTATTTCATTAAATACCTAGAACACTCTTAGTATGAGTGCTTTGAATATTATCTTTGAAGTAGTACATATGAAAGGTCTGTAATTTTTAATAACTACAAAATTAAAACAGACTTTAGGTTTCTGAAGTTTCATGACTGTCCCTAATTCCTATTAAGAAGAAGCAAAGTCTAATCTGAGAAACGTCAGTTGATTTACAGAGAAAACTGATGTGCTTGTCATCTCATAGATCCCTGTTACAATTAGTGTGACATACTGACATTTACATTCCTGAGCGCAGTAAGAGGAGGATGGAATGATGATGGCAAATAATACTTAGATTTCCATCTGCTGGCTGGAAATTCCAGGCCCACAGGGTATAAGGCTAGCTAAAATACAAGCTTTGGTGATCTCTACGACTCCTTTTCAGGCTTGAGCCCCATCTACTTCCAAAAGCACTTGTGACAATTTATGAACTAAAACATCTGCATAATTAAACATTTTAAGCCCGTGATCACTAGAAAACAGGCTATATTATTACTTTTGAATTTTCCATTGCATATTAAATTTGCTAGAAATACATTCCCCACAAAACTCCTAGCTTGAAAACATTTACTAAAGTAGAAAAGACAAGAAAATAAGAAAAAGAACAGAAATAGGCTAAAAATTAAATGAGGGTTAAACATCAACTTATAACAATGTAATTCTAAGACTTGACCTAAATAACTTATTGTTCCTTTGAATTATGTGACATAAAAGTATATTAAATTTCTCCATTTTATTAGGGCATACTGTAAGTAACTTTGGTAGAAAACTAAGCAAGGAGCAGTTCATTTCAGGGCCTAAAAAAAAAAAGCACAGGATGATTGATATTTTTAAATCTTCTTTTCCATGTATATGTCTTTTTTCTTTCTCTTCACGTCTTATTTTGTGACATATGATATGCACGTGTGTGCTTACCTAGTGAGGGTGACGAGACTTGAAAAGTAAAAGCTTTTATTAATTTATCTTGCAGTATAAATTGTCCAATTATACAATTATTATGTAGTTCTATGAGCTCACCAAAAAGTATAAAAAAGATTATATTTAACTCAATTCCAGATCTGGCAGCCAAACCCAGTTTTCAGAGTAAGTCTTTTTTTACTTAATTGAAAATCCCAGAGCTTAAAAATATTCAGATAAGGCTCAAAGATTTCCTTTTAAAAAGATCCTTTGACATTTTTCATAAAAGCAGCCCTTTGCTTGTGGCTGGACTTTAGGACTTCCACAAATCCCCTTGAATATTCAACAACTTGGCATTATGTGACTGTACATGTGTACTCCATGAAAGATTCAGAAATTTGTTAAAGAGAATCGCTAAATATATATATGTTAAAATATATCTTAAAATTATTTCTATCAAGCATCATGTGACAGAAAGTTATCCATTGGATCATATTTACATGTGGCATTATAATGGATAGCAAGATAAAATGAAATCCACTACAGGATATTCCCAGTTGTTCCTAGAGTCACAGTTTCCCAGAGAAAACACCAATCTCCTCAGGAATACCAATATAATTTTTCGGTATATGAAAAGAATCCACACTATTCACCTATTACTGGTTATGAAATTCTCAAATGGTAAGGTTCTTACCAAAGTAAACCCTGAAGCATCTAGCACTTAAACTATTTCGTTCTCATGGAAAAATTTATTAATTTTTTTTAGAAATAAGAGTACCAGTTAGTAATAAATTATCTGCAAGTCACTCCAGCACAATGTATTTCTATCACTTCAGTATTTTTATCTCCCCCCCCAAAAAAATGTGTCAGAAATGAGGCATGAAAAGCTATTAACTGAATCATTCACACATTGAATAATGTTTTTGTCAGTTTGTTCTTTCAGTGGAAATAATGAACAACTGATTTATTTATAACTGATAATTATGATAATATACCTTCATTTTCCACCCTTTTCAGTATATTATAGATATTTTGTAATTTTCTTATTTCATATCTGATCTAAGTTTCCATAAAAACGTCTTCTTCCCCAGAATTTTCCATAACTTTCTTTGACTTAGGGTATAATTAAAATATTTAAACTGACTTGATTCCCTTGTCTTGTTTTCTCTTTTCATTTTCTGCCTCTTCTCCTGGTCAAATTGATCCATAGCTTAAATTTATGCAACTGGAGGCTGAAATCTGAATTTTAAGTAGATGCAGAATACATTTATATAATCACTATAGGGTGAATATTGTTAGCACTTATTTAGTCAAATTTACTTCATTTTCTTTCTGAGAGGAAAACAGAGGAGGTAAAGAAAGATAATAGAGACAGATTTGTGCTGCAAAAAGAAGGAATTCTTGGTCTTAAGAATCAAGGCAAGAAGACTTACTCCATCCCATTTTTCAATTGTTTTCAGAGTGGAGAGAAACACCTCCCTTGAAATTTTCATATCTAACTCTGAAATTAATCATGATTAACTTCAGTAACAGATCATAAAAAATGCATATAAAGGAAATATAAAATAATATTTCATCCACGAAGATAAATTAATTCATTCATTTGTAGAATTTCTTGTGTATCTATACGATTAGACTTCAGTCCAGCTGACACATTTATGAAGCATGCAATAAAGACAAACTTAAAATACAATAATTCTCACTTAGCATGCAAATTCCATCATTATTTTTTTTTTTTGCCTTTTGTCATTTTAGGGCTGCACTCGTGGCATATGGAGGTTCCCAGGCTAGGGGTCTAATCGGACCTATAGCCGCTGGCCTACGGCACAGCCACATCAACGCGGGAGCCGAGTCATGTCTGCAACCTACACTGCAGCTCAGGGCAACACCGGATCCTTAACCCACTGAGCAAGGCCAGAGATCAAACCCACAACCTCACGGTTCCTAGTCAATTCGTTTCCACTGAGCCACGACGGGAACTCCAAATTCCACCTTTAGTTGAATGTCCTAGTGCCCCATTGCTCCTTAAAATCCGAGAAAAGAGATCAAAAGCAAGAAAAGGAAAATCAAGAAAGTATATATCAACTCTTACATTTTGTTCTCAATAATTGCATAATTCTTATTTCCGGAACTATCTTTGAAGTTAAAGAAAGAATAAATGGGTATCAATGCACTAACTATATCTAAATCAACATATTTAATAGGTTAAAATTTTGGAATATAAGGCCTCTACCTTTATAAACCTCAATGACACTCAGGTTCTGAATTATATTTGTGTTACATTTCAAGGTTGAATTACATTTCAATCTTTGTAAAAAATGGAGATGTCTTCTTCATCAATAAAGTAAAATGAATTTACAGACCCATGGAGTATAAAAATACAAGTAAAAATCTTAACTAATAGACTAGTTCACACAAAATACATCTATTCTGGAGTCTCCATAACTTTTTCTTGTTTTTCATGCCATTCAGTTTTGATATATTGATACAATGGATGCGGCTGGAACTACATTCCTACCAGCATGTACATAAAGTTAGGTAAGAAATTTGGATTAGTGATTCCTAATTTTTTTTCCAATCCTAAATACTTAAAGAGGTAACACACTATCAGTAACTCATCATAATGATGGTGCTGAGTGGTGTGTGTGTGTGTGTGTGTGTGTGTGTGTGTGTACTATGGGGTTGGAGTCCTGCCATGGAGGAGGATACTACTCTCTATGCTTTTTCTTGACTCTTCTCTATAAGAACTGGACCTAAAGCAAATATGTCAACTACCCCCTTTTTAAAAAATCTCATATCTTCATTTGGGTTGATAACTCAGTTCTATGGAATATAATGCAACTTTGGGTCAACCCCAATCAAAGAGATCCCAGGGAAAAATCTGAGTCTTTGAAAATTTATATTGGGTATCCCAGAAATGAGATTATATATCTAAGGAGCTGATAATAACGTATTTTGGAGGCTCCTGTATGTATCAGCTCAGAATCACCAGTTTTCTCACAGAAAGTCCAGGCCATCTTTCTGAAAGCCACTTTGGTCTGTAAACAATATAAATTTCATCTCTGGTCTGATATTTCACTAACAAGATTATAGCAACACCAACTATCTATGCCTCACCCAAAGGCCTCCTGGAAGCAATTAATCTGATAACAGTACCAAGGAGACAACTTTGATTACCCAGGCGATCATGAGAATGACCATGGGAGAAATAAGAGACAGAGTTAAGAAGTATGCTATAGATGATACTTTTTTCAGCCACAGTTCTATACCAATACTTTTATAAGGTTCTATGATAGGAGACAAAGTTGGGGTGGGGGAGGGGGAGGGAAAAGGAAAAACTGGATCTACAGACCCTAGAAGCAGAAAGAGCTCTTTTTAAAAAGAGCTGCACCTTTAGTTTTTTCATAATAACATTTCATCTAACACTCCCTAGTCAAAATATTTAAATATAAACCTATAAAAAATTTAGCAGTTTAATACTTCTACTTACTTCTATAAGTATTTTTTAATTTACATTCCTGCTCAGTATGCATATGCTTCCTAGGTATTTGAAAATTTTTAAAAAGTTATGTCTCTACCCCCCAGCTCATTATAGAACAATGAACCGGATCTGACTAGATGAGTCAGCTACTCCCTAGGTATAACTCCTGGAGTTGTATTAATTTTGTTTGCTGCAGTGGTATAAATGACTTAAATTACAGCATTTGAACATGTACCAGGAAATAATACTTTCCCCAAAGGAGATGAATCATGAGCCTGAAATATATAATGCACCCTGAAGGTGCTTATAATTCTTCCAAGGAGTGACTTATCCACATGAAAGAACATTGACCATTTGATTTGAGTGGTGACCTTCCAATAGCAATGAAAAACATTTCAAGGCTTTGGAAATGTTACTATTAAAAATAACAAATAAATTAAAATAAACATTTAAAGTGGGTAAACACACACACACAAATAAATAAAATAGGTAAACACAGAAGATTTGTTGGTAATGCTTCCTTTGGGAGGGGAGAAGGCTGGGGACCAACAGCAATAAAACCCATAGCTTCCCTTCCCTGAGTTCCTATAGAAGGGCCCTTTTCAACCCCTTTCCCTATAACTCTCCAATAATAGCTAAAATATCTATGAGCAAATTTGGTTGGATCTGAGAGTCTTAAAGCAACTGTTATTAAAGTTTATATGAAGGAAATAGTCAATGTCATAGAAAAACTATTATTTAGTACAATAGTTCAAATAAATCTGCACATCCTAAAGCCTAACTACAAAGAAGTCAGATCTGTAAATTAATGTATAAAATATCCTTATGACCTTGTTTTCATATCTCATATAGATTCATGAAATAAAAGAAAAACTAAAAATGCTGTAATTAGCCATAATATATGTATGTGTATATTTATACATATATAAAACAATATAATAGATATTATATATATGTGAGCCTGTTAGATATACAGTGTGCCTCTAGACTTATTTATCCATTCAATACATAATTATTGAAAACTTGCTATATTCAAGGCACTGTTAGGAATTAAAAGGTTGTTGTAGATGATGGTCTAAAACAGGCTTAAAAAGGGTCTTATGTCAAAATTCAGAATAAATAAGACAGAGATTTGATTACCCACAGTGCAACAATGATGGTAAAAACCTAAGCCAGGTGCAGTGGAATGAACAATAGAGAGAAAAATTAGAACTCTGGTTCTGATCAGTGTGACCTTTGTCAAGGTCAATTCACCTTTGGGTTTCTATTACTTTATCTGAAAGATGAGAGAATTTTAACCATGTGATCTTCAGGGTCCCCTCTAGCTTCCACATTAGATAAAACTATACTCCATAAGCTCGATTTAAACCAGAAGGTACAAACCTCATTCTTCGCTTGTAATGGCTTCACTGATAAACAGCAATGTCAGCTAAAATTAATTCCATCTCCTTTTTCATTTCCTGCCTCCAATTTGATGGAGGCACCAGTTAGCAACAAATTAGCACTGAGGAGTGCGGACTCACAAAAAGACAGAACTGAATCCAAAACCACGATACTGTGATTATGGAATTTTAGAATTTTTATTTCCATGTCCTAACATTTTGAAAATAATTGATGAAAACAAAGAAAGATAAGAAGAGTAGGTAGTCAAGTAGAATGTCATGAAAACAACTGGGAGAAAAACTAGTATAACTATTTTTCTTGTTTGAACATTTAAGAAAAAATAATGTCTAGTGATATTTTATTCAAAAAATGTTTAAAGTGTAAACTCAACCATGTATCCATGGCAACCACAGGATAAAAGGTAAAGTCTTATTAATTTGAAAATGTCTTGGTTTGAAAAAAGTTTGGTAATAAAAATCAAGGTCAAATGAAATATCATGAAGCTGTGAAATTAGGTTAATAACAAGGTGCCTCAGGTATCAGTGCTAGAACAGGTGTTCAATATATTAATGATTTAGCAGAGTTGTGAAAATGGAAGTGCATGTAGATGACTTCAAAGATATTTCTAGCAATCAAAACAAGTGAATGATTGCTTTTCTTGACACATTCATGAGCAATTATTTAACATATTACAGCAAATAATCAACAAGAGCAAATGAATATGAAGTGGGTAGAATTACCCAAGTTTTCTTAATATGCTAATAGCTACTGAAATAGTTATAGCCTTTTAGGCAAGAGTGGGCAGATCTAAGAAGACATCTGTCCAGTAAACAGCTCTTCATATTCAAAAAAGCCTGGAATAAAGAATAATGCAAGGTAATAATTACTTAAACTAGTAAGTAGTGCTAAATATTTTTACACACCAGAGCCTTCCTCTATTGTTGGGGCTGGGTATGTTTTCTTAAACCATACCCTAGGATTATCTGGTGTCTTAGCTGCTGATGTCCTGATAGTTTTCCATTACCATCCATTCCTTTCTAACATCCAGTGATTAGCTAGAGTTCCCAGAAGTCTCTCAAGTGGGAATGAAATTTACAAGCTCCCCTTCTCTGCATTGCTCTGTTCAAAAGAATTTCACTGGCATTAAGTCTTATGCAATAACTTTCCCAAATTGAAGATCTCAAAGTTTTAGAAAACTTAAAAGTAATTCTTTTTCATGAGAAAACCCAAAAACGTTCAAAAATAGAATGAATTATTTTATATCCCCTTCACTGGTGCCCTAAGGTTATTTGATTATTGTGCATCCTGGGAAATCATAAATGCAGCACAGTTTCAGTTAAAATTCACTCCTTCAAAAAAATTTTTTTTTTTTTTTTGCTTTTTAGGACCACACCTATGGCATATGGAGGTTCCCAGGCTAGGGGTCGAATCAGATCTGTAGCTGCTGGCCTACAATGTTAGATCCAAACTGCATCTGCGACCTGCACAACAGCTCATGGCAATGCCAGACCCTTACCCCACTGAGTGAGGCCAGGGATAGAACCTGCAACCTCATGATTCCTCTACGGATTTCTTTCAACTGAGCCAAGACATGAACTCCAATATTTTCTGAATGCCTGTTTTATCTGAGGCATAGTGGTAATAAGAAGAATGAAAAGAACTAATAAAACATGGAGCCTTCCCTAACAGAACATAGAAGGAATGTCACCACACTCAAGAACTAAGCACTTCTCAATGTTAGTCTACAAAGATCACATATAAATAAGTAATTTCATAATAAAATTGAAACATTAAAATTATTAAGAATCAGAGCTGTTTCTCTAGGGATATACAACAGTATTTTTTAAAAAAACTAGGAACTATTTTCTGCTACCCTTTATCTTTTCTACTCGGGGAAAAGAGGACCTATGGCATTAATTCTCTCATTTGAAAAGTTAACTTTGGTAGTCCTCCAAATTTCAGGGAAAAATAGAAGATTTCTAGCCTCTTTGGTACTGAGCTGATAGGCCAATATAACTTGAAATGAAGCCAAATACTAAAGCAAACATCAAACTGTCTCTAATTCAGCTCTACAAAATAACCCATCAGTAAATCCATTAACTATTGAAAGCACTAAGAGTGCAAAATATCTTTTATTTTAATTCGTTCAAATATCTCTATTCTCTGTCCATGCTCACATGGAAATTTCAGATGTGAACATCTAGTATAATCTATCCATGATCTCAAAAGAATCTGTAGACTCTGGGAATCTCAATCAATATTAAATGAGATGTTAGACTTCAAATATAACTTGAGCTATAAATTTTCTCTATAGCATGTAAAACGTCACCACTAGAGATTTTTTCTTTTTCTTTTTTTTTTTTGTTTTTTGTTTTTTAGGGCCACACCCACAGCATATGGAAGTTCCCAGGGCAGCTGTAGAATCAGAACAACAGCTACCAGCCTACACCACAGCCACAGCAACATAGAATATGAGCCTCATCTGCAACTTACACCAAAGCTAACAGCAATGCCAGATCCCTGACCCACTGAATGAAGCCCAGTATCAAACCCACAGCCTCATGGATACTAGTTGGATTCGTTTCCACTGCACCACAACTCTGCAAGAATTCCCCAGAGGTTTTTGTTTGTTTGTTTAAAAAAAAAAAAACTTAATAAAGCAAAAGACTCATAGCAAAATATAATCCTGGGGTAACTGACTATGAACTCTTGTTAGAACCTCAAAAATATTTCTTAATGAAATTTACTAGAAGGTTATAACTACATAGCTGAAAAACAGAGTTCACAATTTAGAGAGTAATTCATATATAAGAGGCATGACTCAATTTTTCTCTCTAGATCTTTCTATAGCTGTGATATTTTATAGTGCGACAAGTATAATTTCAGCAAAAGGAAACAAATAGTGAATGGGAATTCATTAGCAGGTGGTCAAGTGTAAATAGTCCATCAATCATGCTGGTATTTTTAAGCATCAGCAAATTTAATTCCAGCTCTAGGAGAGTAAACCCATACTTTAAGGTATGTGGTACATGATATTTAGTTTTAAAGAACATTTTAGAATGTGCCTTGATTATAAAATACTAAAAGTACTTCCCCCATTAGGTCCTAGGTAGGCAGAAAGTAATGATGTCCCCAGTACAAATTGAGGCATTTTAAAACAACTACATAGTGTTTCTAAAAATACATCTTTGCTCTAGATAAACAGATTTGTTATGGCAAAACAAAATCTGGATCAGGGCTAAAACTATGAAAGAGCATATGAAAAGGATACAGAGTTTTGTATTAGAGGGATACTGAAAAAGCAGTTCGGCAGATCTGTTTTTTTGCTCAAAATTGAGTCCATAATGATTCAATAAATTCAATGGGCTTTCATTCAATCCCAGGTTTTAAATGTCAGCTAATTACTATGAAATGACTCCTTTTTAACCTGTATAATCCATTGCATGTTACATATCTATCCTGATTTAAGTGAACAACTCAAGTTAGGTTGATCATTTTTATCGTCCTACAATGGAAAACAGCTGTCTTATCCAGACCACACAGTATTAGACTCCACAAGCTCACCCTGGTGAAGAAAGGTATACATATCGATTTAATATACAAATAGACTCTTCAAGGTCAAACAGCAAGTTAAGGGAAAGACGAATACCCTGAATGAGTGTTAACACTCTTCCTCTGTACCATGGTTTCCGGATCTTAAAATACTCTGCACTTCACAAGAAGCTATCTGACATTCGAAACCCCTCTGAATGTAAAAGAAATTTTTGATGCACAAATGGAGCAGTCAAGAAAATTGAACACTGTCCAGAAAATAGAAGGCTGAGGACTTGAGGGCACCCTCCTGCATGGCAATAAGAGTGACAAAAGAGAAAAAAAGATTCCACCTATTGCATATATCTTGTTTATCGCCCATTCTCTTGATGAATACAATAGGAACATACAAGCTGATGCAATTCCTTTATCATACAAAGAAAAGGTATCCTTGTTTTATAATACATGTCTTTCCTAAGCACAGACTACATTTTAGTCGTTATTCAACTACATGGAGAAAGAACTGATGCTGGGGACAGAGAGTTACAATATTGTACTCTGGGGGTATAAATGAAGAACACATCGCAAGTAGTCACCAGGTCCTACATTTCACTAGTGCTATGAACTTGGATTTTAAATATTTCAGAAAGAACTTCTCTCAAGGTCTCTATTGTCATTGTAACTCTTTCAGTTTTACCACAGCAATAATCCTTGAACAAGATTCCAAAACTCACACAAAAGTATTTCCTCAAATGCCTTAAATCTGCTCTGCTCTCAATTTCTTAAACAAATGATACATTGCAACTCTCACAGTTGGCCCGTTCTGCCATAAAGCTACATTTAAAATCATCTTCTATTTTGCATTTTTTAACCAACTGATGAAATTTGGGCTAATCTTGTCAACAGGGCTCAGTATAGCCACTGTTGTAGTTACTGACTTTGTAAGGAGTATGTGAAAATGGCGGACACTCTGGGCATGCATTCATTGATAGACACTAGAGTGAATCATGAATTGAGACAACTTGATAAGTAATCAAGGGAGTTTAAATACTGACAATATATTAGTCAGTGCATGAGTGAAGCAATGGCATGCAAAGAAACTATTAGCCCCAAAGTATCTCCTCCACAGATCGTACAACATGAATTTAACCATTAGATTCAGTCCTCTAATATGTTGCCTGCAATATCAACTATTTCAGTTGAAAGAATCATATTTGAAACAGAAAGCACATTTCAAAGTAGTTATAACTCTTTGTTGGTGCCAGTGGTGCTGGCCACAGTATAATTAAATTCCAGTGAAGGTGAAAGATGTCACAATCTCAAGTGTCCAGAGGATCAAGAAGGTGCTGGGCATAAAAAAAAAAAGCAAGATAACTACTAATATCAATTGATCATCAGTCTCAGTGTATACAGAATGGGGGAGAGTGGGAACAAAAGTAAATGAG
Source organism: Catagonus wagneri (assembly GCA_004024745.2). Taxonomy (NCBI): domain Eukaryota; kingdom Metazoa; phylum Chordata; class Mammalia; order Artiodactyla; family Tayassuidae; genus Catagonus; species Catagonus wagneri. The sequence continues at coordinate 18,057,841 of PVHT021183726.1, read as the reverse complement.
AAAGCCCATGTCTCAGCTAAAAAGGGCAACCACCACTGAGTTCCAGAGGACTCTTGCCAAATAAGGATCTAGGTCCACCTCTTCCAGTTTTTCTAGAGAAACTCAAATCTGAATTTGGGGGGAAATTTTCCAATTTTCAAATGTTATAAACTAATCCAATTTTTGTGTAATATCCTCTGTGAGACAACACTGTTAAGGGCAAATCAGATATGGCTGAGGGACAGGTTTAGTCACCTGTTGACAATTTCCTATCTAGAGCATAGACAAGGGTAACTTGGGTGGAATGAGTGTGGGTTTTAGTCTGTTAATTAAGAGACCATATAAGGGCTCTAGACAGCATCCTTTTCTAGGGGAAAAGATACTGAAATATAATCTATATAAAAACCTTCTTGCAGTGTACTAGTTGTTATGGACAAGTGTATAGACTTTATAGAAAGCATATACATTTGGAATTTTTTTTAAAGGGTTAAAATTTTTTAACTTTATCTAGTTAAGTAAATATATTAAAATTTTTTTAACTTTAGTTAAATAAATATCTTGTACAAGAAAGGATTTAGGATAACATCACCAAATTTTTAGTTAGATAAAAATTAAAAATAAATTATAAATGAAAAACCCAGAAGTGATGTTAGTAAAAATAAGACAAAGTACACCAAATGTATGCTCAATATAGTTAAAAGAATAAAAGTCTCATTAGGCATTAATTTATAAACCTGATTACTATGTGCATGGGGAGGGGAGGAAGCGTTCATTATTTTGCAAAATTCATTTCTCTTTTTTTAAATGCAGTTTGGTCTTCAATGTGAATGAATATATCTGGCTCATAACTAATAAGGTAAAAATGCATATCAGAATAAAGGAATATTTCTTATATAATTTGACTGTCTAGATTCTATGTTTTCACATTTAAAAAGTTATTTTTAAAGGTTAACTTTGTAAGCCTAAGTAGAGGGCAGAACAGATCCCTTCCTACTTAAAATGTTTTATACTCCCTTGGTTGGGAGGTAAAGCTTTTTCAATAATAAGAAAAGGCACTGTGAGTTACAGGAGCATTGGTCTGATGAGGTTATATACAGGATATATCACAAGCAATATTCCAACCTAATGTGTCAGAATTGTACAGCTCTTTTAAAAAAGCTACATTAATAAAAAAGTAAGCACTTTACCAAGGTAAATTGACTACTATTTGTTGTTATTCTAAAGGAGAGGAAAAAATAGGATGATGCAGTATCAGCAGTAGGCATTAGTGTATTCCGGTCTAATTTCAACCCCAAATCCAGACCATTAAATACAATTTGGAAAGGCTCAGCTCTTAGAGTATCAGAGAATGTGCAGCAGCCCATATGTAATGAAGAAGCACTCCTGTAAATCAGTGGATGAACATTATGCATTCTGATGAACAAAGCATAGAGGCTGAAATTAGCTAAAAAGCTCTCCCTCATTCCTCAGATTCCCTTAGTGAAACTGGTAAGCTATAGTCACAGGTCTCTGCATTTAATCTTTTAACAAATATTTATTGCATATCTACCACTTGATAGGTGACAGTCCTAGAAAAAAATTATTCCAATAAACCCCAGTTAATTCATGCCAGCTCAATAGGCTCTATTCTATGTGGAGAATCGATTTACCACCACAGCATAATGCGATTACAATAACAACTTTCATTAATCAAAACCATTAGTTAATTTTATTTTTATGGATTTCCTGTCGTGGCTCAGTGGTTAACGAATCTGACTAGGAACCACGAGGTTGCGGGTTCTATCCCTGGCCTTGCTCAGTGGGCAAAGGATCCGGCGTTGCCGTGAGCTGTGGTGCAGGCTGCAGACGCAGCTTGGATCCCGCGTTGCTGTGGCTGTGGTGAAGACCGGCGGCTACAGCTCCAATTAGACCCCTAGCCTGGGAACCTCCATATGCCGCAGGTGCAGCTTTAGATAAGGCAAAAAGACAAAAAATATATATATATTTTTATCACAAAAATATTGTCATCCAAAAAAATTAACAACAGCAAAATGCTTCCAGATATTTGAACACTCTCCTTAACCCATTTCTACTTCTAAATCTACAACCTTACACAATAAAAATCCACCTCTAAGTTAACAACCCTGGAGTACTGCAAAATGTTCAACTAGAAAAAGCAAGGTAGGAGTTTCTACTGTGGCACAGAAGGTTAAGGGCCTGGCATTATCTCTGAGGTAGTGCAGGTTTGATCCCCAGCCCGGGAGAGTGGGTTAAGGACCCAGCATTGCTACAGCTGTGGAATAGGTCGGGGCTGTGGCTCAGATTATTCAATTCCTGGCCCAAGAACTTCCATATGTCATGGGTAAGGCCAAAAAAAGAAAGAAAAAAAAAAGAAATGCAAAGTAAAGTTTCATACGATGATCTACTTATTGACAAAGTGTAACATAAATTAAAAAAAATCTTCAATTGCAGGGAAGGAAACCCAAAATGGTATACTTTGTAATCTCCAATTAATCAGATAAATTACTCATTAGAATGCTTGCTTCTTTTAACTCTAATATTCCAGTTAAATGCTTTAGAGTGTGTATAAATACAACATCTCAAGGGTAATAGGCACAGCCCTGAACAAGAGGGGAATTGGAATCTGCTGTCAATTATACAATTCATAACTTTTTTCCTTGATAAATGTTCTGTATTAATAGGTATGCCATGAAAATTAAAAGAGAAGGGGAGCCACAGTCAAATATAAGAAATACTGGTTAAACCAAGTCTACAAGTCCAAGTTCTTCTAGGTACCCATCCACCATTCTACTCTGTTTCAAAGATTTTCATTGAAAATTCTAAACGGTAACCATTAAACCACATGTTCTTAGGATATGGATTCCGTGTGGCTTTAAGATACAAGTGATTCAAAATGCATTGTTAATAGATGGAGGTGAAAAGTGTGGAAAATTCTATTAGCACTCAGTTTAAAAAGCTTTACACCTGTGGTACACCAACAGAAAGACGTTCTTTAAAAAAGTGACTCTCCAGGGTTTCATCCTTGGTTTAGAAGTTGTGGAGCTTTGGTATGTTTTTGTTAAGCGCATTTCTGTTTTATTTTTTAATTTTATTTTGGCTGTACCCATAGCATGCAGAAATTCCTGGGCCAAGGATTGAGCCCACCCCACAACAGTAACCCCAGCCACAGCAGTAGCAACACCAGATCCTTAACCACTAGGCCACCAGGGAACTCTGAAGTACATTTATGTTAAGTATATTATGTATATAAGTAAATGTGGACTCTTCTATGTAAACACTCTTTATCCCAAATCATCAAAAAAAATTCATATGGTAGAAACAATGCAAAAAGTAATTTCTAGGTTATACTTCTCACATAGAGAAAAACCAGTTTCTAGTCACTAACCATGGGTGCATAGCCTATATAATTAGAACTGTTTTATGCTGAATTATCTCAAAAGAGGAATTTGTAGTATTCAGAAAAATAATCCATTTAGTATTCCAGGTTTTATGGTAAAAGCTTCCAAAATAACAGAATGTATTACATATTTTAACAGTATATTAAGCTACCAGAAACTCATCATTCACAAATCAAGACAACTCATGCCTAACCTTTTCGAAACTTACTTATAACAGACTAATCATGAATCATGTTAAATACAAAATGTTGTTTTCTTCACATAATTTCATAAAGTCAGAACTTTATGTAACTTATTTGCCAAAGGGCTTACAAAACACTGTTACTTTGGTACATACTAACATAGAAACCAAATATTATCACCAATAATGTTGGTATTAGTGGCTAAAGGGAGGGTGACAATATTATATCAACAAGGTCTGAATAGGCCTCTTAGATGGGAGACTGGGACAAAATCATTTATCAAGTTAAGCCAGGTGAATCTGTAATCAATGAGCAGAGCTCTGCTGGAACAGCAATGCCTCATGGGAAGCAAGTTGAGTTATGGTCTACAGAAGAAAATATTGATTGTTGCTTTCACCTAGTTATTTCTCCAAGTAGAACGGAAGTGAATATCATTAATTTCATTTTGCAGATATTTAATATAGTTTTCACTAAGCACTATGCCATATGTAAGTAAACTATAGTAACCACAATTGAATGTCCTATGAAGTTAACAAAGCTTAGGAACTTAGCATTTTCCCAACAACAATGAATAAAATTAAAATGCTGATTTCAGGGACCAGAGTGTGACTGTCATTATCTAAAACAAATAATTAGTGAGAGGTGAGCCTTGGAAAAATACCCTGTTCCCCCCTTTTATAAGGAGTCATTAGCAATTGCATCACAAAATAAACTTATACTATTCCTCACACTTAGATTTACCAATGTTGAAATTATTATTTGACTATAAAACTTTTCTCCAGACTATGTCTCTGTCTCTGTCTCTTCCTATAAAAGATTATAGGGAAAGAATAATGAAATAGAACCAAAACATCTAGAGTGGAATTGAATCATAAACATATGTAACTTTACAACTTCAATTATATAAGTTGAAAAGAAAGAAACAGTGCCAAAAGTTCTGTCAGCCAATTTGCATGGCCTGGATAGAACATGAAATGGGAAATATTAATCTATTCTGCCCTCAAAAGCTCAGAGGTCCCAACTATATCCTAGCATATGAGCAACTAGCATTATTCAGGGTGCTTATGGGATTTAAAGATGTACATTTCCACATAGTTTGACTCTTGAAAGAAAGTCAACTACTTCTTATGCTCAAGCAGAGAAATTCTGGAAGGAAAATCAACCATGTTGAATTTACTGAGACATAGTATATTGATGTCTAATTCACCCTTTTTTAAGAGTAATTTTAACTACACTTGGTTTTTCCCTTTCTGCTGATTTTGGAAGCAAATCTCTGATCTTTTCTCAGTAATATCAAGCAATGCCTTTCACTCCTAACAAAAACAAGGACCTTATTCATAGTAAAGGCTATCACAAAGGCGAGAAGGTTAATTTTATTATGTATTTTTCATGAAAAGACTAACTGGAATCCACGATATGGCTAATAGAACTAGATGGGCTGAACGGAAAAAAAAAAAAAAAAGAGAAAATCACTTATTAAAATGAATAAATAGAATTATTATTCAGGGAGTTCTCGTTGTAGCTCAGTGGTTAACGAACCCGACTAGCATCCATGAAGATGGAGGTTCGATCCCCGGCCCTGCTCAGCGGGTTAAGGATCCAGCGTTTCGGTGAACTGTGGTGTAGGTCACAGATGCGGCTCAGATCTGGCATTGCTGTGGCTGTGGCATAGGCTGGCAGCTACAGCTCCAATTCGACCTCTAGCCTAGGAACCTCCATATGCACTGGGTGCAGCCCTAAAGAGACAAAAATAAAAATTAAAAATTAAAAAAAAATTATTATTCAGGTTTTTTCTCTAAAGAAAAATTTCATGCCAATTTACTCAATATATCTTAGTTACTAAACTAATATGCACAAACGAAACAAAACCAAGAATAGCTGAATGACTGATTGCAAATCAAACCTTCCAACAAGACCCCTACACCTTGGGGTGAAAATTTATCTTGGAATAAATGGTTGAGAGTGAAACACTCTGAGCCTTGCTGATGATAGTTCAAACTAGATAGGTATTTTGAAAAGCCAGATAATGACAACCAAGTAAATTGGGAAGCCAGTCGTGTACTGTTTGGGGATTTTCTGTCCCTGTTTTTGTTTTTTCTCCTATTAAAGAATGAAAGCCTCTCTAGTAGAATTCTCCACAGGATTACATCAGTCCTTTCGACACAACTAAAGCATATATTTTCTGCCTGACAATTCAAGCCAGCAAAAACTAAACATGTACTTCTATTCAATTATTTACTGTCTCATAAGCTAATAGATATTTTCTCCCTCTATTTTGATGTATTTTGCATATTTGTATTTAGACTTTAACTCATTATAAATACACATTAGGTATACTTACTGACTTTTTATATGATGCACATTTAATGCTGACAAAACAATAGTAATACAGTACATAAATAATGCAAGTGTTTCCAAAGATTGTACTCGACTGAGGAGAAAACCAGAACTGTGATATACCAACCATCTTCACTTATATAAAATAAGCATAATCATCCAGGATTTCAGATCCCTCTCCTCAGTCTTCATTTCCTTCTCTAGTGCTGATTCCACACTAGGAGGTTTAAGAAGTATTGTAAATAAATTTAAGTAAATATTAGGAATATTTACTCCTTCTAGGGAAAGACTTCTCCCACAGTCAGGCATGTGGTCTGACTCTTGACAACCTCAACAAAACAATCAGACCTCAGATCACTCTCTAATATCTGAGGTATAACAGTGTGAATATAACCAGGAATAAATTGTGTGGAGAGTATCAAGTGCCCTGTCCAGATGCAGCTGTACCAAGCTCAGCCCAGTTCCTTTTCAGTGTCCCCAAGGACCTAACTTCACCCATACTCATTGTTTCATATCTATAACAAATAATAAACATTTCCTCCACACTCTGACATAGAGTTATTATTACAAAGTCAGTAGGAAAGAACTTGAGACTGTGATCAGGATGCTCACCATTCTATATATGTACATATACATCAAAAAAGTTTGAGTTACTTACATTCATTACTCCACACTACTACTACCCCATGCTTTTCCTTATAGGACCTCAGTCTTGCAAATGAGACTAACCAGTTGCTCAAACTCACTCTTTGGGACTCATTTTTGATTCCTCCTTTTCCTGTTCCCCATGTCTAATTCATTTCCAAGTTTACTAAAATCCAAATTTAACCTTGTGATAGTTATTTTTATGTGTCAATTTAACTGGAACACAAGGTGCCCATATATTTGGTCAAACATTATTCTGAGTATTTCTGTGAGGATGTTTTAGATGAGGTTAACATTTAATCAGCAAATGAGTAAAGCAGATCGCCCTCTCTAGTGTGGGTGGGCCTCATCAAATCAGTTGAAGGACTCAATAGAACAAAAGGGCTGACCCTCCTACCAATAAGAGAGAATTCTGCCTGCCTGAGGGCCTTTGAACATGGACATCAGTTTTTTTCTCTGCCTTCAGATGCTAACAGAAACATCAGCTCTTCCTAGGTATCCAGACTGCAGGCCTTGAACCTGGAATTACATCATCAGCTCTCTTGATTCTCAGTTCTTCAGACTCATACCAGAACTAAACCATCAATTTTCCTGAAGGTCTCCAGCTTCTCAACTCATTCTGCAGACCTTGAGGCTTGCCAGCCTCTACTACGGTGTGATCCAATTCCTGATAATAAATCAACAGAGAGAGAGAGATGATTCTCTGGAGACCCCTAACTAAGAAACCCTCTAAATATGTCTCTATTCAATTGGATTTTCAACCACTTTGTAACAGTTAGTTCAATTGAACATCATCTCTCACTTTGACTACTGAAACAGCCTCCTAAGTTTTTTCAACATCTACTTTGACCTCATTCCAATCCTACATAATTGCCATACGTAGATACTTGATTAATATGCACCCTATCTGATGTCACAAAATCAAATCAATCAAGAAGCCTCCATTTACCCATGATCTAATTATCTTTGTATGGTTTATTTCTGCCTTTGATACTTAAATCTTGCTTCTAGGTTTCAATAGATATCTCACTGGATGTATCATCCTCAAACAGCTGGCAGAAAAAAAACATGTTCTAAAATTTGTTTAGTATTCTCCTTTCAGAATATAGAAATCATATACACATGCTTTAATATTTTTGCAGGATGAGAAAAAGGGATGATTCAGAATGGATGTATGGTTTTCCCATGAGCAGATTTCTCCTAAACAGTCCCAAACTATCCCCACTTTTAAGAGTAATTCACTTCATTGCTACCTCTCTCATTTGGGAAATGATTGCCAAGTGAGCACATCTCTTTTTATTTATTTATTTAATTAATTAATTTTTATTTTTAGGGCCACACCCATGGCATATAGAGTCTGTTCCTAGGCTAGGTGTTGAATTGGAACTGTAGCCACCAGCCTAAGCCACAGCCACAACCACGCCAGATCCTAGCCTCATCTGCAATCTACACCACAGCTCATGGCAACACCAGATCCTTAACCCACTGAGTGAGGCCAGGGATCGAACCTGTGACCTCATGGATACTGAGCCATGAGGGGAACGCCCAGATCTCTTTTTAGAATTATCAGAAAATATTATCCCCCAGTTTAATAAAACTAGTAGCCTCTCTGCAATTTTCTCTCCCACAAATCACTTGCAAGCTGCACTCTTCAAATATACATTTAGAGTAGCCTTGCGCAAGAACATTTGCTTCCTTTGCCATTAACAGTTTTACCCCCTTGACAATATTTTAAAATGATCAAAGGCTTAACTTTTCCAATTTCTGTTTCAGTATTACTTTTGCAAAAGTCTGGGTATTAAGTCAGGGAGAAATCAATATTCTCTATGCAATGCTATCCCCCAGAAGGTGTCCACAATAAAAATAAATAGGTGTCCTGAGCACAAGGTATTTTTTTTCCCATGGGTAAACAACTACTTGAGGAAAAAATAAATAAACAAAACAATCCTCAAGAATTTAAGATTTTTTTAAAATAAAGGATAAGAACACACTTCCTTATTTCTTGGTAAAATTACTACATCTAGCACAAAAAGGTTTTTTCCCTTTTCCTTCTAAACATAGAAAATTGAAAAATTAATACAGGTTAGAATTGAGCTGATCATGAAAAAAAAGAAATTAAAATGTTCATTAACTTGAAAATATATCTGACCATATCAATTATAAAAGATTGAAAATATAAGGGAGGGGAAAAAGAACTGTGAAAATTAGACTGCTCACTCACTTGGAATCCTTTGATAAAAAGCATTCTATCTTCTTTAGACTGTTACCCCTGTGAGGGAAAGGACTGACATTTTGTATTAATCTCTGCACAGCACTTGCATCTTTACTGTGCCTGTGATGGTACTTCATAATAAAATAAATTTCAGATTTTTAAATGGAACCATTGTTATTAAATAAAGAACTAACAAGATGTGTGTGTTTGCCATCCCAATTGCCTTGGAACATTAACTATTTGATTTTCAAATGTCACCATTTTACTCATAAAATTTACTTCTTGCCCTGATTAAGTTAAAAAGTGTACTTAAATTTAGTAATGACTTTATAATTTCGCTGTAAATTGTCTCTATTCATATACTTTTAAATGATCAATAACTCTGACACCATAGCTTATTAACTACAAAAAAATTTTGTGAATTAAGTCAAATATAAGCTTCAATTAGGCATCAAATGCAAGACAAATAGGATTTCCTCACATGTTTATATAAGAAGTTTTGAAATGTACACAATAATGAGACATAAATCATTAGTATTATAGATGAGAACTTTCAAAAGTAGGATTTTATAATACAAAGAGCACTTAAAATTTACTGTATATTAAATTTTACCACTTTTAGATGTCCCTTTACTTTGTTACCACTCTCGGGGAAACATAATAGTGAGGAGGGTGTTAAGTGAAATCTTTCCAGATCACGAGTAGAAAACCTCTGGTTGAGATCTAGTCCTATTTACATATATAGCAAGCACTCACTTATCACTATCTATAGCCAGTCTTTGTGAAACCAAGCAGGACTTTACATCAATGTCTTTCCTTGTTTCTCGTTTGTAGTCAAAACTTTTTCAGCTTCCCACACCTTCCCTGAGTTCCAAAGGGCAGATAAAAACAGTTATTAATTCGGAGACTGAGGGAAAAAAGAAACACGTACATGGGACCTAGGCCTGGTTCTTCCTCCCAGGGATGTGTGTAACAATCTGATACATATTTCTGAGTTCTTCCATGAGAACTAGGGCTCTCATCCAGGTGGAGGATGGTAACTTCAGGTTAAACACAAGCACGTGGAACCCAGACGGGTTGGAACCAGACAACTGATGACTGAGATTCCTAGAACACCAGCCTATTATATCACCACCAACAAATCAGGCCAGGGGAGGGATATACACCCTTTGACTTTTATCACAAATTTTGTTTATAAAAACTTCTTCCCTGAAACCCATCAGGGAGTTCCAGTCTTATTAAACAGGAGCCATCCACTCTCTTTGCATGGCCCTTGCAATAAACCTTTTTCTGCTCTGAATGCCAATGTTTCAATTTGTTTGGCCTCACTGTGTTAGGCACATGAACTTGGTTTCAACAATAACTGTGCTAATGCAATATAGTCCCACCAGAATTAGGCCTGTTAAATGAACCTTCTCTAAGGGGGTGATTCCTGCCTGGTTATGACCACTCAGAAAAATAAATATTGACAAGAGTCAACCAAGACACTTACATAAGCATGAAACCTAGCAGGACACCATGGGGCCGTCCTAGGTACAAAACCCTTTCTATGTCCCCCTTTTCTTATTTGTAGGAAATAGGCTTCGTTTGGCCTCCTTGACCTTCCCTGACTTGCCAAGGGCATATTCAAAAAGTTGCTAATCAGGAAAGGGAGGAAATGCAGACACAGAGGAAGAGCAGTCAAGAAACATTAATACAGCTTTGGGGCAGGGGCCTGGCTCCTCCTCAAGGGAAAAACATAACAGTATCTTTGAGTTCTGTAAGAACTCAAAGGCCCCCACCCAGGTGGAGAATGGCAGCTCCAGGCTGAGCACAAGATTTCTGGAGCACCACCCTTGTTACCTCACCAGCAACCAAACTGAAGAAAGTCACATACCCTGCACCTCTCACTCCAGATTGTACCTATAAAAACTTCTCCCCCCAAACCACCAAAGAGTTTGGGGTTTTAGGGCATAAGGCACCTGTTTTCCTTGCTTGGCCCTGCAATAAACCTTTCTCTGCTCCCAACTCCGAAGTTTCAGTTTGTTTGGCTTCACTATGCTTTGGGCACATGAACTTGCATTCAGGAACAAGCATACATAGGAATTTCTGATTTATGAAATCAGAAATATTTATGAAAAGAACTGTGGCATGTGTTCCCAAAACTTGGCCTCTGTCTACCAGTGCTGAATAGAAATGGACAGACAGAGTTTAGGGCAAAGCAGGAAAAACAAACAAGCAAACAAACAACAAAAACACCTCTAAAGATCTGCCAGGCAAAGATCTGCCAGGCTAGTGCCCTAAAGACTGTGCCCTCCCTGGGAGAGACTAGGAAGTGGTTTTATAGATTGGGAGTAGAAAATAGGGCCACAGATAAGGATCAGGGTAGATGCAAGCTTTCATTCTTCAAAGTTGGTGTTTAGTGGGCCCCAGGACTGGTTCTGGTGGTCTTCCTTTCTTGTTTTCATTTGTTGGGGGTCTTAGTTCCACAGAAGAACTCAAAGATAGTGTTATGTATATTCCCTGAAGAGGAACCAGGACCTTGCCCAAAGGCTGCACTATTGTTTCTTGACTGTTCCTGCCTAGTCTTTGCATCCCATCCCTTCCCTGTTGGAACTTGCCTTTGGAACTCAGGAAAGGTCATGGAAGCTGAAGTTTATTCCTGAAAAACAAGACAAGGGGGACACAGAAAGGCTTGTAGCCAGGAGCCCCACAGGGTCCTGCTTGGTTTCACATGCTCTTAAACTTGAAATCTTAAGAGTGTGCTAGGCATTAACTTTAAATACACACACATATACAAACAACTGTTAAGACAGCTGAGTGAGGTTCTCATGTCAGCTTCTTCTTCCTCCTTAGTAATGGGGCTGATAAGATGCATACACCTTTTGGCTGGTGGTGGAGCAGTGCTTTTCAAACGTGACTATGCATTAGAAACAATGTGGATGTTTCCTAAAATTCCAGTTCTAGGATCTAAGTCCCAGAGACAGTGAAGTCAAGGTAGGCACTCAAAATCTGAATCTGGGAGTTCCCGTTCTGACTCAGCGGTTAACGAATCCAACTAGGAACCATGAGTTGTGGGTTCGATCCCTGGCCTTGCTCAGTGGGTTAAGGATCTGGTGTTGTCATGAGCTGTGGTGTAGGTTGCAGACGTGGCTCGGATCCCATATTGCTATGGCTGTGGCGTAGGCCGGTGGTTACAGCTCAGATTAGACCCCTAGCCTGGGAATGTCCATATGCCATGAGCGTAGCCCTAGAAAAGGCAAAAAGACAAAAAAAAAAAAAAAATCTGAATCTGAAAGTGTAGGCCACATGATTTGGATACCTGTGTTCTTTAGGTCTTTGGATCCAGGGTCTCCCTTCATATCTGGACCTCTTGTACCTCCTGGTTCTGATGATTCTTCTTGAATTTAAACATCACTTTTATAATGCTTTGTTTTTGTTAGGCCGGCGGGGATGGGTAGTGGCCCCCCAAATGGCAAAGAGACCCCTCATATCAAACAGACCCCATGAGGAATGGACAAGCCTGCGTGGGAAGATAGACTGCCAGCCCCACCCTTGCTAACGGACGATCAAAGCCACACCTACCCGGAAAGCCCCCAAACGCCTGCCCCCCACCAATCACCTAGGGACAAAGTGGTCCCTTGCCTAATTTGGCAAAGGCATTACCCGGATCCAGACCCGGAACCAACAAGGCTTAAAAACCTCCACGTTCCCCAAACCAGGAGCGACTTCCTTGACTCCATGCCCAAGAGTCACAGAAATTTGCCCGGGAGCCAAATTCTCCAATAAATCATGATCGCCACCTTTTGCATGTATCCCCTGCTCGTTTCTTTCTCCCCTCTTTCTATGCTAAACCAATTTCTTACAGTTTTATTCCAAAATGCTTTGTAAAATGGTAGCTTTTCTTTGTAACCTGTAAAAAAGTTTGGTCTGCTTGTGTAGCCTTATAGCATTTCCAGATGATACCGGAAAGATGATAATGGAAACCAGGTTCTTGTTCATGGCGGTCGAAGAATGAAGGCCGCGAACACACAGGCAGCAAGCAAGCGAAGTTTTTATTAAAGGAAAGCAAAAAGCGCCCAGGGCTGCTGGGATGAGGGAGAAGAGCCCCCTTCTCTATTGTCCTATAGGGATTTTTATCTCTCAAAGGTGGGGAGAGGCTCAAACGTGGGGTCCAAAAAGAGGTGTTTTTTTCCACTGGCCTTGTTCAAGTACCTGTATCAGTCCTTGCCCAATAGGGGTTTTAGGGTTGGAAATGTCCGGTGAATTTTCTCGCTTTTTTTGTCCTTTTCTTTCATTAGATTAAGTCACCATTCCTCTTATTCCTTTTCTATCAGTGGAGGAGTGGGCTAGAGGTTTCCATTTCCTATGGTAAACAAAGTCTGCGGGGAATATGCATTTCCTATAATAAAACAGGGCCTGTGGAGGTGTTACTCCCTGGATTCCTTAAGCCACAAATGTTAATCAATAGCCCTATCAAAAGAATGCATCAAAGCCCATTCTCCTACACTGACTACCTGAGTTAATATTCTGCCTCACTGTCATCCAGATATTCCTTCTCTCATAGCCATAAAGCTATGACTTCCCCACTCCACTCTCTTGGTGCTCTCCAAGAGTGTGGAAAAGAAAAGGCAGCAAAACATTCTTCTGGTTTAGAGGCAGCAAAACTTTTCCTGAATAACACACTTTAAAATACCCTTAGGGCTTTTACAATCTAGCCACTTCACATGTATCATTACATGAGACACATTTGGCACTAAGAATACAGAGACAGCCAGTACAAGCTTTCCAGAATCCTTTAACATGGTGGGGAAAAGAATCAAACCGTTCCAAATAATCTGAACATGTCATAGTACTGTTATAAAACTATCAATGATGTGTCCTCAGAACAGGAAGAGGGATTTGGTTCAGTCTGGATGACCCTATCAGGGAAGAATTCCGGAAGGACACAGTGTATGAACTGAGTCCTGAACGCCCAACAGGAATTAGATGCACATGAAGGAAGCTGTCTCTGAAATCAATTTTTTCTTTTCAACATCATTATTCAGACATTTACCAACTCTCCCCTAAAGGACTGCAATACCCCTTTAGGTGTGTTCCTCCCTCAGTGATGCTTCTCTACAATCCTCCTCCCACACCAAGAACACCATCTTTCTAAAATCTAATGAGAACAGCACTATGCCGTAAGACTTCAGTGATTCTTCTCCACCAATCAGATGAGGTCTAAGTTACTTATTTGGCTGATGAGGCTCTTTTGTGACCTAGACTCATTTATACAACGGGCAGGGAGAAAGCATCCATTATGAGGGAAGTGAGAAAAGGGTAACCCCCAACTTTTGCTGACTCAAAAGGCTGCTGTCCCTGACACTGTATAAGAAAAGCTGGTCAATGGAAAGATAATGAAGAAATTCACATAAAAGGTCCCACTAGGAAAAAAAAGACTGAGACTCCAAACCAAAATCCCCAAGATTTAAAGTTAAACCTTCTGGAGGGGTCCTATGGCAGATAATTGTGGTAAGGCTGAAGAAATGTATTCAATATAAGGGTCTAAGAATCTGCTAAAGAGATCCATTCCAATACATTGTATGGTTCATTGTCTGAAAGGTTTCTAGTCTAATCCATTTTAGCATGATGATTATATTGAGAATGGAAATGGAAACTAAAAAGAGGTATAGTCATGTAACCCAAGTTTCAAGCATCAAAGAGTCCTGACCAAGGGCCTACCCCAACAGAGGAAGATAAATACCTGGATGAGCCTCTCTAGCACCACAACTACACAGAAATGGAAGCAATGGCAATAATGGATACATCAGACATCATTTCCTCCTCTACTTAAATAGTGTTAATTCCTGAGGTTCCGGACAAGCCGCAAAAAGGTAGGTCATTGAAGATGCTAGGACATGACTCAAGAGTGGGATAGACACAATAACAGGGCACGCATGGTCTGGAGAAATTAATTCAAAAAATTAAAGAAACATGGCTTTATTTTTATTTTCTTCTGCTTATACCTGCAGTATTTCTGGACATTACTCATTATTCTTCTTCCCTTCTCACTTTATGTTCACTAACACAATACTCAAAACACACTATGCAGTCTATCCCATGTTCCCTTACTGTGCTTGCCTTTGCATGGCATGCTCTAGGTGGCTTGACTAAGCCAAGTGGGTTGGGTTAGATGCCCTCCTTTCATGTCTCATTGTATCTTGAACATGGATTTGAATGACACAGTTTATTCAAGTAACATCATCTGTATGTCTCCATTTCCTTACCAGTAAAATAGTCATTGTTGGAGTTCCTGCCATGGCTCAACGGAAATGAATCTGACTGGTATCCATGAGGACACAGGTTTGACCCATGGCCTCGCTCAGTGGGTTAAGGATCCAGAGTTGCTGTGAGCTGTGGTGCAGGTCACAGACGTGGCTCAGATCTGGTGTTGCTGTGGCTGTGGCGTAGGCTGGCGGCTACAGCTCTGATTCGACCCCTAGCCTGGGAACCTCCATATGCAGCATGGACCTAAAAATACAAAAATAAGCAAATAATTATGGTATCCCATAGGATTGTTTTAGTGATTAAATAAGGATGTACATACATATAACCATTTCTAATAATACTCAGAACAAATAAACTATTTCCTAATTAATAGATATTATGACTATTTGTTATTATTCAAAAACAATAAATGTTTGCTAAAGCACTGCATAGCAGTCATTATTCTAGGTATTGCCAGACGCTGGTGAACAAAATCCCTGCTGCCTTAGTGCCATGTAAAAATCACCATTCATCAGTCTGTTGGAGTTTATGTCTCCAACCCTCCTGGTATTCAGGGATAAATCTCAGTCATTTTTATATTACAAACACCTAGCAGAGGACCTATTGAACAGTCCCGGGCATATGGAGTTGCTCAAAAATAATTTTAAAATAACCCAGGGTATCATGGGGAAAAACCTGTGATACACAGAGACATTCAATAGCATTATATACACAAAAACTATGAACCTGTGGCTGGAACTCAGGTTAAGTGAGGAGGAGTAATGTGAGCTGCAGTTGAAAAGAGTCAAAGAGAGATCACAAAGGGACTTATAACATAAGAAATACCTTAACTACATCTTCAAAACTTCATTTTATGTATGCCATTTTTAAGGGAATGGAGACACACAAAGCAGCTTCACGTTAAGAGCACTGTGCTCATATTTCCATTTCAAAAAGAAAGTTCTGAAAACTGTGGAGAATGCTGATTGCAAGCAAACAGGACTAGAGGTGGAAAGTGGGATGCTATTTGCAGTAATCTGGCCAAGATATGATGAGGAACCATTTTAAGACAGGAGTGTGAATGGAGAGAAAAGGATAGAGAGAAATAAAGACAGTAGATCTAACAGGCCAATAGAAGGTTAGCATTGAGGAATAAGATAGGAATCTAATATGACTCCTAGGTTTCTAGCCTGATTGCTAAGCACATCACAAATTATTAAAAAAATAAAAGTATGCTTTGCACAGCAAAGGAAACCATGCCAAAAATGAAAAGACAATCCACAGAATGGGAGAACATCTTTGCAAACAAAGCAACAAACAAGGGATTAACTTCCAAAATATACAAACAATTTATGTGGCTCAATATCAAGAAAGTAAACAACCCAATCAAAAATAGGCAGAAGATCTAAATAGAGATTTTTCCAAAGAAGACATAGAGATGGGGAAAAAAATAAATAAAAACATGAAAAGATGCCCAACATCACTAATTACTAAAGAAATACAAATCAAAACTACAATGAAGTATCACCTTACACCAATCAGAATGGCCATCATCAAAAAGTCTATAAACAGGAATTCCATCATGGCTCAGTGGAAATGAATCTGACTAGCATCCATGAGGATGGAGGTTCAATCCCTGGCCTTGCTCAGTGGGTTAAGGATCAGGCCTTGCCGTGAGCTGTGGTGTAGATTTCAGATGCGGCTCAGATCCCTCTTTGCTATGGCTGTGGTGTAGGCTGGCGGCCAAAGTTCCTCTTAGACACCCTAGCCTGGGAACCTCCATATGCTGAGGATATAGTCCTAAAAAAAAAAAAAAGACAAAAAAATCTATAAACAGTAAATGCTGAAGAGGGTATGGGAAAAAGGGAACCCTCCTACATTGTTGAAATGTAAATTGGTACCACCACTACGGAAAACAGTATGGTAGTTGCCTAAAAAACTAAATATTAAATTACCATATGATCCAGCAATCTCACTCCCGGGATTCTAATCAGAGAAAGCCATAATTCAAAAAGATACAAGGACCTCAATGTTTTTGGAAGCATTATTTACAACTGCCAAGACACTGAAGAAACCTAAATGTCCATTGACAGAGGAATGGATTAAAAAGATGTAGTACATATACACAGTGGAATATTACTCAGCCATAAAAAGCATGAAATAACACCATGTGCAGCAACATGGATGGACCTAGAGATTATCATACTATGTTGTGTAACTCAGACAGAGAAAGACAAACATCATATTATATCTCATATGTGGAATCTAACAAAGGGATGCAAATAAACTTATTTGTAGAACAAAAACAGACTCACAGACTTCGAAAACAAACTTATAGCTACCAAAGGAGAAAGTGATAGGGAAGGAGGGATTGGGGGTTTGAGATTTGCATATGCACACCATGGTACATGGAATGATTGGCCAACAGGGACCTGCTGTATAGCACAGAGAACTCTACCCAATATTCTCTGATAGTTTATTCAGGAAAAGAATCTGAAAATGAATGGATTGTGTATGTGTGTATATGTTTATATATATATATATATATATATATATATATATATATGTATATATATATGTATATATATATATATATGAATCACTTTGTACAGCAGGAATTATCACAACATTGTAAATCAACTATATTTAAATAAAACCTTAAAAAAAGAATAAGAGTGTGATTGTGGTGACATGATGGAGATCACATGCTTAGTATAGGGCATGCTGAGATATCTGTGATATCAGGAATGAAAGAGAGCTTCTAAATCAAATCTTTCTGAAGTCAGTGGTACAGAAACATAAAGGAGCAGAGGAGGAGTTGAAGCTGCATGACTTGGGGTAGGGAATTTACTCATGAAACTATGCCCAATAGAGGAGGAAAAAAAGGTAAGTTGTAGATGATATTAGTATACTTGGCAAAAAAAAAAAAAAAGAATCAGGAGATTAAAATTTGAAGGAATTGGAGAGCAAATATAGCAGGTAAACCAAAAGGATAAGAAGCTATGATTATAAAAAAAGACACTGTAGTTTAAGATGTCAAAGACTGAAAATTCTGTGCAAGGATAAGACCTAATATATGGCCATAGGAAAGGGAGTTGAAATTTGCATTTTTCAGAATCCATGGGCACTGTGTTAGACTTTTACATATATCACCTCATTTAATTTTCTTATTATTTTTATATATGAAGAAATCAAAGATGAGTAAAGTTACATGACTTGCCCAGCATTGCACAGCTAGTTAGTAGCAGAGCTGGAATGTAAACTCAGACTTATTTAACTCTGAAGTATATACTCTTTCCACTACCAACCAACATAAGAAGGTTGCCAAGGAAGAGTGGGTCAAAAGTTACTAGATTTGAGTAAGTAAAAGAAATCTGAGACTAGACAGTAGATGTGGCAATGCACAGACACACAGAATTATTCACTTAATGGCTAAACTTAAATGGAACAGTCTCTTAGTCAATTCCATAAACAGGGGCTAAGTAGCCTGTGGTGATTTCTGCTGTAGGTTGGCACCATGGTAAGTGAAAAATTATATTACTGTGGTGTTTCATGAGTTTTCTCATAAAATGCTATAGCAAACACTGGAGTGCTGCTGGAGCCACTCTCCCAGTCACTCACATACAAAAGCAGAGAAACTGAAGTTGTGGGCTACTCTGGATCTGGGGGATTATTCATTCCCTGCTTGTTACATAGACTGCTGAACCTTGGGCCCCCACCAAGAGCTCAAGAGAGGCATTGGGGGCAAACCTACAGTCAGTTTTATCCTCAGTCTTGCAAGTATCCTGTGTACTCTTTGCTTACCCATTTGGTGGTACACTGTACTGAAAATAACTTTAAAACAAAGGCCACATCATTCTCTATGATCTTCTGCTCTGTAACTTGCTGAGGTATGGTAGCTCAGAATAATCCAGATGCTATGAGCTTCAGAGAGAGAAATTTTTTCTCAACAGAAAAGATAGATTCTGTGGATTTAGAATAAAAAGGCAAGGTCAATAAATGCCTACTCACACCACTGAGACTCATGACAAAGGATGGGTCCACGAGCAAGGAGTGACACCAAGCAAAACTCCAACACTCTGTTAGAAACAGCCCTGCTGCTATTTCTTAGTTGCTCTACTAAATAGCTGTGCTGGAAGAGCATGGGTTGGATGAGAAGTAGTGGGACAGAGCCTGAAGTTCAGAACAACAGAATGCCCAAGCCAACAGCTTACAGCTGTGACAACAACAGTGTGGCATGAATGGCATCTTGCAGAGGATCTCTCTTGGAGCTTTAAGATGGTGTCTAAAGGTAGGTGAAAAAGTCTCTTGCTATTATGATCAAAGTTCATCAACTGCATTTAACATAAGGAAACAATTTTGTTGCCTTGCTGTATTTAAACAAAATTTTAAAGCATGTGGACTGTTTTTACATAGTTTCACAATTAGATCGAACCCCTCTATCATGTTTCAAATTTATGTATTTCATTAATTTCACAATTTATATTAATCTTCACACTTTGAGACATGACTCTTCATCCAACAATGTGTTTTCTTCTAAGTTTCTACATCTCTTACCGGGGCACAAAATAGGGTTGAGAAATCACTACTCCCAAGTGCAAGTTAGAAAAAGTTTTGTTTTTATAACAGACCATAGCATAAAACCTGTCTGATGCTCGCCATCGCTAAATTCTTTCTCACTCTTACAACCATCTTTGAAATAATACATATAACTTTTCTCTACTTAAAATATTTACTTTTTATAGCTACTGAATAAAATGAACCAACGGAAGTCCTAAAATTGCATAGGCTTGGTAAGAGCTACTGCAAAGGAATAGATGTGCTTAATTAAACACTTTTTCCAAAAAAAAACCAGAAAAAAGTTTAAATCATATTATTCTGTCCCCCACCTTAGCCTTGCCAATTGCTTATGTATCTATTAAAGAGGAGGATTTGTATGAGTAATTATGACATGCATCACCATAAGTTATTAATTTATATTAGTAGATACTAATATAACTCTAGAATAAAAGGTCCTCAATTTCAGGATTATTCATAAATTTGCATCATTTCTCTGAATATATAATATTCTGGGTACTTTATATCAGGAAGATATTTCAAAGTTCAGAGTATTTAGTCTTTCCTCTTCAGATGCACCTCTGAGAAGAAACACTGATTTATATACATATGTATCTGTATGTTGTTGTGTGTTTTAAAATTTGTCAAATCTAGAGTGAGGGCAAAACAGTTAAAATCCATATGAAGTCTTAGAATTAATAAGGAAAAATCTAGGAAGCATAGACCCAAGTCCAATTAACACACACACACACATACACACACACAGAGGCAGCAGAGGATTCTTCAGCATCAAAGAATAGCAATATATAAGTGGGTATTGGAAACAAACTTTCCTGGGATATAATAGAAGTATTTCACATTTGTAAGCCATGCTCTTTTTAGATCATAATTTGTAACAAATTAAGGGACTCATAGATTCATCTCCTCCAAAAAAGAACTGAAACTTTTCTGCCTGTATCTATAGCTATTACAAACATATATCAGATATTCTATAATCAGCCTTAACATGTTTCTTTTCTCCTCATTAGAGAAAGTGGACTTTAAGTGCCCAGCACAGTGCCTAACACAACATACATACATGCTCATTAAATGACAAGTATTTGTACTGTTGTCTCTCAGCACCCTGTTTCTAACAAATATTCCTTCCAATCAAAGGGTTCAAATGTCAACTGCCATCTTCTCAGATTTTTCCATAGTTAGGCATCCAAGCCAAACTGGATCATTAGAAATGAGTTAAACATAGAAAAAAAAAATAGCTGCCTATTGTTTACTCCGCTGTATGTGTTGATCTGTCCATTAGTGGATTTTCCCATTAGTTGATCTGTCCATTAAAGGACCTGTCCATTCATATATTTCCCATTGTGGGATATCCTAGAGATTGTATGGAAATTCAATTTCCTACGCTATTTTTTAAAGTCTTTTTAGGTCCTCACTCATGGCATTTGGGGGTTCCAAGGCTGGGGTCAAATCGAAGATGTAGTCACCAGACTATGCCACAGCCACGCCAGATCCAAGCCACATCTGCAATCTACACCACAGCTCACAACAACACCAGATCCCTGACCCACTGAGCAAGGCCAGGGTTTGAACCCTCATCTTCATGGATACTAGTCTGATTCATTTGTGCCATGCCACAATGGGAACTTTCTGGGAAGGACATTTTAAATCATTTTTCTCAGGGGCCAGAGATAAGCACTGATCTTAGAATGCTTTGATATATTTAGCTGATATATATCTACTTAATATAAATATGATATAACAAAATTATTCTCTTAGAGAACTTTAGGTACACTAATAAAATAAGCTAGAGTATGAAAATAAAGGATACGTATTTATGTGGTTTAAAATTTTATATTATGGCTCTTTATTTCAAATTCTAATTCAGTTCAAAAGTGTAATAAATTTTAAAGCCAATGCATATTCTTACTTTAGTGAATGTTGAAATAAAGAGGTAGATAATGTTATAATCACTATAGTTATAAAATAGAATACCATTATGATACAAAATTTTAAGGATCAGAAAAAAAAGAATGCTTACACTTTTATCCCAATAGAAAAAATTTAATTCAAAGGGCAATCTCTGAAAATGTATTTATTTTTCCTAAAGAATATTATGGGATTTCTTAAGCCTTCACTAGACACTCAAGACCTTTATCTGTTTACAGAGTGCTTTAATTCTTCAAACAATTTTTCAGAAGGCTCTAAGTGAGAATACATCAGGATAGCCCAAACTAAAAAGATACAGTAGAAATGATGGAGTGTTATATTCCTTACCTTTGAAAAGCTTGCTTATTTCTGGCACATTTTATAACATATATCTACATCTGTTCATTCAAACTGCTACTGTAAACAGCCATAAAAAAGAAAATGTCTTAAAATTGGTAATCCCCCACTTCCCTATAAGACGGTTAAATTTTTCTTATTGAGCTCTTTAGTTAATAATATATTTAAGGATTTTAAAAGTTTGGCAGGAATTCCCGCTGTGACGCAACAGGATCAGAAGCATCTTGGGAGTGATGTATCACGGGTTTGATCCCTTCCTGGCATGGGTTAAGGATATGGCCTGCAGCTAGGATCTGGTCTCTGGCCCCCAAACCCTATATGCCACAGGTCAGTCAAAAAAAAAAAGGAAAAAATTTTAGACAAACTGCTAGTTTTTGATGTTTATTTTTGTTTTAGGATATCAGAACGGGCTGTATTAATAGTTCACTCCAACAAACAAAAAAATCATTCAATTTATATTAACAATTATATGCAACTAATTTATAAATTATGTAACTATAACCCAGATCTATATACATACAATGACTAGAATTTAAAATAAAAATCTTTTTAAAAGAAAATGGACACTAAACCCAAATATATTAATTAAATGTACAAGGAAGGATGACTTATACACTTGAAAAAGTACAATTTTTAAAAAGGCTTAACTAGGAAGTGTGAAAAGCCACACATTTAGTTTCTAATATCAGTGTAGTCCAATAAAAAATGCTGTGATTGTTGTGAAAATAGTGTAACAGAGCCTTTTTTTATACTGTGCATGCTAATATTCTAAGAGTGAGTCAGCACCTATCTGATTTTATACTCCATGTTAAAGGGGAACACTTTTTTTTCCCTTTTCCTGGCAAGGGACCTTTAAAAGGCCACAAAAGTAGTACAAGAACAATGCCTTCCACTTCAGTTGACGAACTGTTATATAATATTTCATCTTTAGGCCTATTTAATGTGTGAGGTGTGGATCAAATGTCAAGGAAAATGTAGCAGAGAATGAGGAATGTACATAGAAAAACAAAATGATCCTATTCATGAGAAGAGATCAAGACCTAAGAAAATGGAGATTGGATTAAGATGGCGGAATAGAAGGACTGGAGCTCAACTTCTCTCCCAAAAAACAACAAAACTACAATCAAATGCTGAGCAGCCTTCAACCAAATGGACTGTAAACTTCCAAAAAACATATTCTACTCCAGAAGACATAGAGGAGACCACATCAAGAGGTAGGAGGGGCGATTATGCGATAGAAGCAACCCAGTACCTCCTAGGTGGGAAGCCCCACAGACTGGAAAGTAACTGTATCACAGAGACTCAGTTACAGGACTGAGAGTTCTGAGCCCACGTCAAAACCCCACACCTGGGGATCGGGCACAGGGAGAAAGAGCCCCCGGAGCATCTGGCATTGAAGGCCAGTGGGGCTTGTGTGCAAGAGATCCACAGGACTGGGGGAAACAGAGACCCCATTCTTGAAAGGCACACACAGACTTTCACGTGTACTGGGTCCCAGGGCAAAGCAGTCTCCATAGGAATCCAGGTGGAGGATCTCCTGGGAAAACAGGGGTGACTGTGTCTTGTTGTGGGGGAAGGGCATTGGAGGTGAAGCTCTCAGCCTGCATTTCTCTGGAGGTAGCCATTTCTGGGAAAACCTGGTCCCTCCCATCGCTGAGAAGCCCCAGGCCAAACAATAATCCAGGTGGGATCACAGCCCCACCCATCAGTAAACAGGCTGCCTAAAGATCCCTCAGGCACACAGCCAGCCTCTAATCTCATCCAGAGACAAAGCCCCACCAATCACAGGGATAGGAATCAACCCCACCAACCAGTGGGCAGGCATCAGTCCCTCCCATTGGGAAGCCTACAGCAAGCCCCCTCCATACCAACTTTAGCCACAGGGGATACAAACCCCAGAACTAAGAGAGGCTACAACTCTGTTGGCAAAAAGGTCACCACACCAAAAACCTATACAAATGAAAAGACAGAAAACTATAACTCAGATAAGGGAGAAAGAGAAAAGCCCAGAAAAACAGCTCAGTGATGAGGAGATTACCAGCCTCCCAGAAAGAGACTTTAGACTGTTGATGCTGAAGATGATGCAAGGCATTGGAAATAAACTGGAGGCAAAGATTGATAATTTACAGGAAACACTGAGCAGAGAAATACAAGATGTAAAAATTAAACAAGAGATGCAAAATACAATAACTGAAATAAAAAATTCATTAGAAGCAGCCAACAGCAGAATACAGGAGGCAGAAGAACGAATCAGCAAGGTGGAGGACAGATTAGTGGAAATCACTAATGCGGAAGAGAAAAAAGATAAAAGATTGAAAGGGAATGAGCTGAGTCTCAGAGAATTCTGGGATAATGTTAAATGCACCAACATCCGTATTATAGGGGTGCCAGAGGGAGAATAGAGAGAGAAGGGGACAGAAAAAATACTTGAAGAGATAATAGCCAAAAACTTCCCTAATATGGGAAAGGAACCACTCACTCAAATCCAGGAAGTGAAACAAGTACCATATAAAATAAACCCAAGGAGGAACACCTCGAGACACATTTTAATCAAAATGACCAAAATTAAAGACAAAGAGAAAATTTTGAAAGCAGCTAGGGAAAAGAAACAAATGACATACAAGGGAACCCCAATAAGGTTATCAGCAGATTTTTCAGCTGAAACTCTGCAGACCAAAAGGGAGTGGCATGATATACTTCATGTGATGAAAGGGAAAAACTTCCAACCAAGATTGCTTTACCCTGCAAGGCTCTCATTCAGATTTGAAGGAGAAATCAAAACCTTTACAGATAAGCAAAAGCTAAGAGATTTTTTTTTTTTTGTCTTTTTGCCTTTATGTAGTGCCACACTCGCGGCATATGGAGGTTCCCAGGCTAGGGGTCTAACAGGAGCTGTAGCTTCCGGCCTTCACCACAGCCACAGCAACGCAGGATCCAAGCCGTGTCTGTGACCTTCACCACAGCTCACGGCAACGCCGGATCCTTAACCTGCTGAGCAAGGCCAGGGATTGAACCCGCAACCTCATGGTTCTTAGTCGGATTCGTTAACCACTCAGCCACGAAGGGAACTCCAAAAGCTAAGAGATTTCTGTAACACTAAACCAGCTTTACAACAATCTTAAAAAACTTCTCTAGTCAGTAAAGAAAAGGCCACAACCAGAAACAAAAACACCACAAATGACAAGGCTCACCAGGAAAGGCATATATACAGTAAAGATAATAAGTCATCCATGCACAATTATTCTTTTTAAGTGCTCACAGAACATTCTCTAAGATGCATCACACCCTGGGCTACAAATCAAGCCTCAGTAACTTTAGGAAAATTGAAATCATATCAAGCAACTTCTCTGACCACAATGCTATACGACTGGAAATCAACAACAGGAAAAAAATGACCAAAAATACAAACACGTGGAGACTAAACAACATGCTACTAAACAACCAATGGATCACTGAAGAAATCAAAGAGGAAATTAAAAAATACCTAGAAGCAAATAACAACAAAGATATGACACTCCAAAACCTCTGGGATGAAGCAAAAGCAGTGCTAAGAGGAAAGTATTTAGCAAAACAAGCCTACCTCAGGAAACAAGAAAAAGCTCACATAAACAACCTAACTTTACATTCAAAGCAGCTAGAGAGGGAAGAAGCCAGGTCATGGAAACAACCTAAATGCCCATCGACAGAGGATTGGATAGGGAAGATATGGTACATACACACAATGGAATATTACTCAGCCATTAAAAGGAATGAAATAACAACATATACAGCAACATGGATGGACCTAGAAATTATTGTGCGAAGTGAAACCAATCAGACAATTAGACAGCAACACCCAATGCTACCGCTTACATGTGGAAACTAAAGAGACACAGGGAACTTCTTTGAAGAACAGACAATGTCTCACAGATTTTGTAAAACCGTGGTTTTTCAAATAAGACAATCTGGGGGGTGGGGGGATGCAATATGGGTTTGGGACACAAAATCTATCACATTGACTTGTGATGATCTTTGCACACCTATAATGGAAATAAAATTCATTGTTATATAAAAAAAAAAAAGACCTAAGAAAATGGATAAAGAATCCTTGCTCTCTAGGAGTCTGCATTGTGGCTCAGTGGTAATGGACCTGACTAGTATCCATGAGGAAACAGGTTTGATCCTTGGCCTTGCTCAGAGGGTTAAGGATCCAGCACTGCCATAAAGTTTGGTGTAGACTGCAGATGCAGTTTGGATCTGGTGTTGCTGTGTCTGTGGTGTAGGCTGGCAGCTACAACTCAATTCAACCCCTAGCCCAGGAACTTCTATATGCCATGTGTGTGACCCTAAAAAAAAAAAAAAAAAGAAAAGAAAAGAATCCCTACTCTCAGGCAGTTAAAATGTCACATCACTTCAATATAGAAGCATGCTTTCTTGTCATCTTAAAGAGAATATTTGGGTATCAGAGCTGGATAAAAGAATCCAAACTACTTGTTTATGCATTCAGCTCTGTCATTTAACCATAACCATCCAATTCTGGATATTACTATAAAAAAATCTCTAAAATGCACATCATGTTATAGCATCAGCCTAAGAGAAATGTTGCTGGGATTGATTAACGTTTTCAAAAGCACATCAAGGTTTTTGCAAACCAGTGCTATAAAACAGCAAAATATCTATTACTATTCTATCACCTCCCCCGCCAAGGCAAGTTTTGACCTCACAGTACTGCTGGCAGCAAAATAAACCTGACGTCATTCTTTTAAGTCCAATTGGCAGACCAGCTGTGCCATTATCCCTGGGAAGAGTGGTCATGTACGGTAATACACACATTATATGTCTATGAACAAGCCAAAATTACCCCCTTGGAAAAGAGTTCAGCCCCTGAGAATGTAGAGCTGAGAAGACCTGCTGGGTTCGGCAGACCAGTCATGGTGAGGGACATTTTAGTTTGATAATGGCCCTAAATTACTGATATCAACTTGGTGCCTGAGACTCAGGGCAAAAGCAGCTATTTTCTTTCTATGTGAACATTCACCAAAAATATGAATGCAGCTGCTTTAGTCTTGATTTTCTTCCCTATTTTTATGGGATATTTGAGGTCATGACTATAAATATCAACAAAATTTATATAAAACACCAAATTAAGTGAAAAGCGTTTTACATACTCAAAATACATTTATGCTTTTTCTTATTTATAGATTTTAGAGACATATAAAACCCAGGCCTCAAGCCAATTGATGGTTTAATAAATAACTGCATGGTTGTATATTTTCAAGTATGAAGAAATACCAAAAATGAAAAGAAGCTGGTAATTTAGTATATCACTTATGGCAATAGCTTAGCACAAATTTTCCATATGCTTGATTTATGGAAAAAGCTTATACTCTTCAAAGGAAAGATTCATCTTCTCACACAAAGTTAATATTCATGAAAGTTAAAAAAAATGTTTCCACATCAGGAGGAAAATATTTATTAGGGCTTTTGTAAATATGTGGAAAGAGAGGAAAGGTAGAGAGGGAGATATTATAGGAGGAAAACTTAAGAAACTAATTCTATAATCCCTTTGCTTGGATAACAACTTATTTTTAACAGTGGAAAACAGTCAAGGTTAGTTAAAGTAAAGGGTACATCCTCCTCTCCCCTTCAGTTCTCTGTCTTGAAAAAAAAATATTTGTAATAATTTCCTTAGTTTACTTCCAGGAAAAAAAATTTTATGCAAATATCAGCATATACCTATGTAAAGAGAGAGTGTATACATCCACTTTTGTTTATCCTGCTATAAACAGTGAACTTCCTGGGTCAAAGGTAATGCATTTTATTTTGTTAGATATCCCAAATATATTTTGCAAAGCAAAAATTCATCTTTTATAAAATCATTTTATAAATCGGGGAAAACCAAAACATTTGCTGAACCAAAGGAAAATAATTTGATGTGCCTCTGAGGATACCGTGGAATGGATGAAAAAGGAAAGGGATATTCTGCAAGGATATATACTGAACTTCCTAACTTGCTATCCCAGAGGCCTTTAACTTTGAAAATTAGGCCTCTAGATCTCACATATACATGATACCCAATTCTGAAATCAGTCTTCCCCTATTTGGTGGAAAATGTGGGAAGTCAAATTTTCTGAATATCCAATTTTTCATCTTGGATCCATCCTGACCTTTTACATTAATTCTAAAAAATGGGAATGTGTTTTATTTTCATAACTGAATCTTTAATCCCGTCTTAGTTCCTTACTTTCTAATGTTCCAGTTCCTGTAACAATGAGAATCTTCTCAACAATTTCCAAGAACTAGTGTCTTGGTAGTGAATTCTAGTCCTCATGGATGGCTCCCTGCCATCTGTCCTTCATGACATTCCCTTCAAATGTATGAAGGCCTCCTCTCTCCATTGTCAACCTCTAGACTTCCTTGACAATAATGTCATGACTTACTGCAATCGCAAGTTGTTTCAACCTGCCCAAACACTGACAACTCTTCCCATGACAGGCCTCTAAAGTTCTATTACCAATAACATGAGCTTTGGCATAACAGCAAAAAAATTTTGAGATATTTTACTACCCTGTATTATAAAAATTTATATTCATCTTTCTGTAATTCAGTTCCTTTTTGTAACTTGCATACTTCAAAGACACATTCATCCCTAAATTTAGACCACTGGAGTGCCATTTTGTTAATTACTGCTATGGCAGAATAAACCCATGGCAGAAAATAACAAAAGCACTCCTAAAAATCCAAAATTGCTCCTTCAGAGAAAATCACCACCAGGGAATCCTAGCTGATTAAATTAAAAAATAAAATGTTTAATGTGCCTAGATTGATGCCTGAGAGCAAGATGAAAGTCTGCATTTCTGAATTAAAATTCAAGGATCCAATGGTATTTAATCATTGTAGTCTGAGATTCTCAGTTACTTCATCTGTTATTAATGCCTTTGTTAGATGACTTTCTCCCAAACCAAATCTAACTGCTGGGGGTTATCCCTTGTTCTTCTGCTCCTCCCCATTCCTTGGGTCAAGGCTTTTATATTAGGAAGCCAATCCAACCAAATATTGAGACTGGCAGAAATCTTGCCTTTGCCATATGTTGTAATCTCCCTCTGGTGTCTCCAGGACTTTGTGCCAACAGCCCTGTATTCTTGGTTCTTCCACACCATACCTGGATATTTCTTCTTGTGTTTGTCTGTTTTCTTTTTTTATTGCCCTACCTGAGGTATATGGAAGTTCTCAGGCTAGGGGTTGAATTGGAGCTTCAGCTGCTGACCTACACCACAGCTGTGACAACACTGGATCTGAGCTGCATCTGCAAACTATGCTGCAACTTGCAGCAATTCCAGATCCTTAACCCACTGAGCAAAGCCAGGGATCAAACCTGCATCCTCATGGATATAATGTTAGATTCTTAACCCTCTGAGCCACAAAAGACACTCCAACACTGTATATTTCTGAAGCCACTGCTCCAGTTGATGTTCAGGGCAGAAGGAAGAGAACACTGTGTCCTGACCTACTTGTCTCCCTTCTGTCTCCTTTCTTCACACAATCCGTTAAGTGGGAAAGAGTAGATTTTCTTATACTTCCCTTTGCCATGTAGTTGGTATTTTCTCCTAATGAGGCAAAAGGACAGGTCTAGGGCTTTCCCTACCCTCCATAACCTCTCCCCCTTTGTCTCAATCCATTTAATTCAAAATAGTTGTTTGGTGCATAGATAAAAAGAGGTAAGGAGCAGGAAGGTGAAAAGAAGCTTAGTAATATGTGAAGTAAACTGCAAGTATTTTTTATATGATACTCATCATAAATATATTCATTACTCTTCACCATAAATCTACTATTACCCTAAATTAATACTAATAGGAAAAAAGTCTCCAAATGTGAAAAATGCTGGATATTTATTCAGAAAATACCTCTAGTATTTATTTGAAGTTCTCAGTTCTTATCATATTGAGGATTTATTCTACCTTTAAGGTTTGGAAAAATGCCACTTCAGAGAGGGTTTCCTGGGAGGAAAATGTCTTTCTAATATATTCCTAATAGAGATCAAGTGTTGCCAGGTGTTCCAAATGTGAATCATTATTGTACTGAATCATCTTCTGTGGATCCATGAGCTGCGCCTGCCCCCTACCTCACACACACTAATCAGATACCAACTTGGAAATTCTATTGAAATAATGTTGAGATGACTTGGATCAAAAGCATTAGATGAAGAACAGGGCTTAGTCAAAGCAAACTTTTAATTATTCTCTTCTGTATTAAGTGTATAACTCTCTGCAAATGGCAAAGTTTTAGAAACACTCAGAATTTGATAACCTACAGGCATATAGGAATTTTCGAAGTGATCCAGGGGAATATAATTATTATAGCAGTGAAGTAAATCCTATGACTACAGTAACAAGGCAATGTCTACCCCTCCAGTCCCCTTTTTACCCAGTTTGTATAACATTAGCATGTGAACACCTAAGGGAGGTAAAGCAGGTCACTCCTGAGATTTAGCACTCAGAGTAGGATGGGGGACTCCAGGTTTACTCAAGTTCCTACAATACGCCATGGTTCCAGTGATACCAATGAGATATCAGAACTGAATGAGAGAAGAAAGAAGGGTTTCTACTCTTTTCTGAGAGGCACTGGTGAGTTCTTTCTATGAATATCATTCTTTGGAGATCAATAATTAGATTTAAACAATAAATCTTTAGTACTAACTCACCAATCTAATGGAGAATATTTTAAATTCCTATCTATCATCTATCTACCCATCTCTGAGAGAGTAGCAAAGACATGCCAAAAAAAGCACACTCACATTCTCTATGCTTTGAGAATGTAGATACACATTCAGACAAAAATATACACACAACTCTGCCCATGTGTATCACAGCCACACATACCACAGCACTTATATATATATACCCTCTCAGAGAATAAACCAAATCATTCAAATAGATCAGCTGGTAACCATTTGGGACTCCCAAATTATGTAATTCTGTAGAACAGCAAGTGCAGAATTTGTGAGATTTAAAAGAAATGTGTTTGCTGAGGTTAGACTTTCCCAGGCTTTTGTCAGATCAATCTGGGCTATGTTCCCAAATTTTAAAGAAAGTATTTTCCATCCAGAAAATTCTGGAAAAGTATGTGTACAATACTTTTTACATATTTCTATCTCTTACTGCATTTAAATCTTTCTCCTTGCCAAATTAAAAATATACATACAAATTGTTGCTTACTCAAATTACAATTGATAGTCCATTAAATTAAAACAATTCCAGTAAAATGAACATGACACTGAAAGGCAATAGAGCCTGTAGTGTGAGACACTGGGTTCTGGAGCAGACCTTGGACCAGTTAGGTGATACTGGACAAGTTACTTAACCACTCTGTGCTTCAGTTTTCTCATCTGAAAAACCTGGATAATAATAGTACCTACTTCATGGAATGGTTATGAGGATTAAATGACATGTAAAGCTCTCAAAATAGTAATCAGCACTGAGTACTCTACAAGTATTTGTCCAATATTTATAACCAAAACAAATATTGCACTAAAGCACAGCATGTATCCTTTGCTTCTAAAGTCAAAACACAATAATAGCTCTTCAAAGAGCCTGCGAGATCCAACAACAGGAGATGAAAAGTTTTAACAATAAATTGAGATAAATGAGAAAAGCAACATATTTTTGCACTCCTCATATCCTGGTCTTCAGTGTACATGGGCTTTTGAATCAAAACAGTACATTTTACTCTACAACTGCATTTTTCTTCTTTTGTTTTGCTCTTCTTTTCCCTTAAGAAGCCTCTTTTCTCTGGCCCCTAGGAAATTTCAAGTTTGAATCAGTGCTAACTTCAAAGTACAAAAATGAGAAAACAAAAATGTGAGACTACTACTAATTCTTTGTAACTGGCTAACATTGAAGATGTGTACATTGACCTTCCATACATCAAATCTTATTCTCTATAACCTGACATCATATCAACTAGGTAAGCATGAAAAGCATATTTAAAAATAGCTATTGTTTCTTCAGTACCCTTAGAATAAAAGCATAACTAGTGAGGTGCATGGGCCAGATGGTTAACATCATCAGGAAGTTACTAGAACCTGACAAAACAAAATATCTGAAACTGGTTCTTCTGATGGGAAAGGACACTGGGAAAGACTTAACTACCAAAATATCTGTTCTGTTGGTTATTACCTGTGCAAAATTCTACCAGTAGAGATAATAAAGATACTTTATTCTTTAAGAGTGTCCAGCTTTTTTTTTTTCCTTCAAGGTATATACATCATATAAATGCTAAGATGTCATTAAAATAAACATTCCAAAGATCCTAAGCAAGATTTGTCAATTCATCTTCTACTTTTCCACAGCATCCAATTCACAACACAAAGAAACATATCACATGACTAGTTATCTATCTTTCTGCTCTATTCTGAATTCCTTGAGAATGTATTTTCTGAGTATCTTTGAATTCCTTTCACTGAGGGTAGTGACTGTGACACACACACTCAACATGCAAAATCAATAGGTAAGGAATCTAGAAGCATCCTTGGAACAACAGTTCCAAGGACCACTCTAACTAGGTCAAGTTAAAAACACAAAAAATCTTTGTAATTATGTTGTTTAATGTGCCCTTGTCACAAATAAATCAGTTACTAAATAGTGGAATCCACTTCTTTTCTCAACTTCTATGGAACTTATTTATTTCCACTTCATTCAGAAAATCTTAAAACTTTTATATTTGAACTTATTTTACTGTTTGTGGACATAAAAATCTGATATAAGAAAAATATCCTTAGGGAGACATAAACTTTTGTAAATCAAAAATAATTAAACTCAACAGGAGAATTTATTTATTGTATGGAATGGAGACACAAATCATAACTCAATCTTTAGTTCCAGAATCCCCTATAAAGAGATGTCATTGTAGCAATATTGTAACTTTTTGATATTTTTTATTTAAATCTCTCAGTATGATAAATTATTCAGCAGTTGAAATTACTTCATAAAATAAAAAATTCATTCAAGAAATATTTCCTGAATTTATTTTATGTACTGTACTAGGTGATAGGGATAACACACAGGTCCCTTCTCCCTTGGAGATTATATTCTAGTGAAAGAGACAGTATGTGGATAGATGGGTAGATGGATAGATAATTAGCTAAACAAATCGAAAAATAAGAAAAACATCAGAAATATATTAGTGTCATGCAGAATACTAAAAATAGGTTGATGCAACAGAATGACTGACTGCTTTATACTGGGCATTAGAGAAGTCCTCCCTGTGGATGTGATATTTATGACAAGACGGAGACAACCATGAGAAAATGAGGAAGAGGAAATGAACTGGGCCAGACGTGAAAGTGGGTTTGAAAACTTGGTAATTATGACTTAGGTTGAACTTAAGGTTGCTTTTATTTCCTTTTAGTACGCAAGAAGCAAATAAATGGTACAAAAGATACATACACACAAAAGACACACATATATACATATAATGAAAATAGTATATTTTTCCACCTGGAAGATGCATATGTATAATGTTTTAAGTCAGCACAGAGCAAAGCATTCACCAAGTGTAAGCCTCTTGCTTTTTACACTTTGGGAGGCTTGGGAGAAGGAACGTCGGTACTCAAGAATCTGTTTTATTACCTTGTAGACAAGTTCTTGCCATACCGCGGTTGCATATGTCCAATTCCATGCAACCCAGGAATGAGATTTAATGTGGAATTGTTAAGATGACAAAGGACTTGGTTGCTCAGGAAACTGAACCTCTGCCACTAGGGTTGGAGATAAGTTGGAAAGGGAAATAGGGCTCTTAGATGTGGGGACAGATCACTGAGGGTCTTATAAACCATGGTAAGAAATGTTGACTTTATGGTACTTGCCCTGGGAAATCACTGGCATGTCCTAAGCAGGAAGACACATTGTGGTAAACTGAAAACAGTATGGAGATTCCTCAGAAAACTAAATATATAACTACCATATGAACTAGCATATATCCAGACAAAACTTTCATTCAAAAGGATACATTCACCTCTATGTTCATCGCAGCACTATTCACAATAGCCAAGACATGGAAACAACCTAAATGTCCATTGGAAGATGAATGGATTAAGATGTGGAACATATATACAATGGAATACTACTCAGCCATAAAAAGAACAAGACAATGCCATTTGCAGCAAAATGGATGGAACTAGAGATTCTCATACTAAGTGAAGTCAGAAGGAGAAAGAAAATACCATATGATATTACTTATACGTGGAATCTAAAATATGGCACAGACTAATCTATGTACAGAACATAAACAGACTCACGGACATGGAGAACAGACTTGTGGCTGCCAAAGAGGAGGAGAGGGAGTGGGATGGACAGGGAGTTTGGGGTTAATAGATGCAATCTGTTACACCTAGCATGGATTGACAGTGAGGTCCTGCTGTATAGCACAGGGAACTATATACAATCACTTGTGATGGAACCTGATGTAAAATAATATGAGAAAGAGAGTGTGTATAGATGTAAGACAGGGTCACTTTGCCGTACGGCAGAAATTGACAGAACAATATGAATTAATGATAACAAAAATTTAAAAAGTAAAAGATTGATCTTGCTACTGTATGGAAAACAAAAGCATAAGCAGAGCAATCAGTTAGAAGGCTGTTTCAGTAGAATCATCAAGAGATGACAGTGACTTAGATTAAGGTAGCAGTGGTACAGAAGGTGGGAAGTAGCTCTCAGGATATATTTTGTAGTTAGAGTCCTCAGGACTTAAAGATACATTAATGCAGGATAAAGGTAGTAGGAGTCTCAATGTATCAATCCTTGATTTTCATCTGTTTGTTGATGACCATGCCATTTAGTGATATGGGAAAGCGTAAGAAAGAACAAATTTCATCAAAAGAGTACATTCAAATCCCATCACAGAACAAGAGGATGATTAATTTTCT
Organism: Catagonus wagneri; assembly: GCA_004024745.2. NCBI lineage: Eukaryota > Metazoa > Chordata > Mammalia > Artiodactyla > Tayassuidae > Catagonus > Catagonus wagneri. Next base: position 18,023,116 of record PVHT021183726.1, on the reverse strand, counting down.
CCCATTGTTCAAATGCATAGAAACAAACAGGTAACGATGCTAAAGCAAAGACAAACAGAAATAAGCCTGGTGTAGCCAAGTACATTACTGTAACAGTGAAATAAGCTAAGATCCACTACATTCAAATACTTAATCCAAGAAAAAATATCACCAGTAGAACATAGTAACAGTGAATCTAATAATTTGCTGGAAGATTTAAAGCTATTTCTAATAGAGGAATCCATTACAAGATAGGAATGGTGGGGCCTAAGGAATTATTCTGTTTTGCTTGTGCTCCATTGTTTTTAAAAAGATAATTAAATATTTAACAATGAAAAATAAAACGTAGACACAAAATTCTTTAGAATTCCATGAATTACTTTTATGGAACCAAGGAATTCTGGGAGTTCTCTAAAGCCTATATCCCTACAGTGCATATGAGTTGCCAGAGGAAAGATCTGGAAATCAAAGGAAATCAAAAATTAAGAATAGAAATGATAACAGAATCTTAGAATTTACCTATAATGTGATATCGTCTAATCTTAATTTCCCAATGGACTAGTTACACTACATCATTTCAAATTGAATTTTTATTGGTAAATTAAATATTATTCTGCATCTAGCTTTTGTCACTGGGGAAAGAGATTAAAGATTCCTACTAAGCCATAAGTGCAAAAAGGGGCCAGAATGTGGAAAGTTCAACCAAAAATTTTCTTCAGTCTTTCAATAATGAAACTAATTTTAAGAGAGCTATATATTTCCCATCATATATAACAGTCACATTGCTGATCTGCAAAGTGGTATAATTCAGCAAATGGACTGATTTTCAATTGTCCTGTTAATGCTTTTGGGAAACTTGAGAATACTCAATAGTGGTTTATTGATTAAAACTCTTACTATCAATATAAAATTAGTGACATGTGCAGAATGGCCATCAAAGTCTATAGATAACAAATGCCCGAGAGGGTATGGAGAAAAGGGAACCCTCCCATACTGTTGGTGGGGATGTAAGTAAGTGGAACTACTATGGAAAACAGTATGGAGGTTCCTCAGAAAACTAAAAATAGAATTACCATATGATCCAGGCATCCTACTCTGAGGCATATATCTAGACAAAACTATAATTCAAAAAGATACATGCACCCCTGTGTTCACAGCAGCACTACTGACAATAGCCAAGACATGGAAACAACCTTAATGTCCATTGACAGAAGAATGGATAAAGACGTGGTATATATGTAGAATGGATTACTACTCTGCCATAAAAAGGACAAAATAATGCCATCTGTAGCAACATGGACACAACTAGAGTTTATCATACAAAAGTGAGATCAGTCAGAAAAAGACAAATACCACATGACATCACTTATATGTGGAATATAAAATATGACACAAATGAACCAATCTATGAAACAGAAACAAATTTACAGACACAGAGAACGGACTTGTGGTTCCTAAGGGGGAGAGGGAACATGGGAGTGAATGCACTGGGAGTTTGGGATTAGCAGATGCAAACTATTACATATAGAATGGATAAACAACAAGGTCCTACTGTATAGCACAGGATACTATATTGACTATCCTACGATTAAACCATAATGGAAAAGAATATTTTTTAAAAGAATATGTATATTTGTATGTATATATATATGTGTTTATATATATGTGTGTGTGTTTGTGTGTATATACACACACACACACACACACATATATATGTATCTGAATCACTTTGCTGTGTAGAAAAAATTAAAGTAACATTGTAAATCAATTATGCTTCAATAAAAATTAAGATAAAGATTCCAGAGGAATAAAATTACTGACATACGAACAAAAAAAAGAGCAACAAAAAATCATACAATTCATTGACATGACAATGAGGAGAAAACATAGGAAACAGAAGGCTAGCTATTAACCAACAAAATAAAAAAAAATCACTTTGGGGAAAAATTGGCTTTAGGGCTTATATAAACACAAAATTCCTCACATACATTGTTTCCAGAATTTATAAACTGACATTCTCATTCCACTCAGCCATCTTCCTAAAAATAAACCCAGCTTTAGGGTGGGAGAATATATTTCCTGAATAGCCAGAAGATTCCTTCCTAAGGTCTTACATGAACTAACATTTCTCCAGTGGGTGCCCAAGCCAGTACAGCAAGAAAAAGCTGGTTCTCTCCCTCCAGTGTGATACATATGGGAGTCATATGATTATTTAAAAACCTGCTGTAAATTGGATCAGGTGAAAGTACAAGTCTCTCTTTACCAGATAACAGAGCCTTGATAAAATGACTTTGATTCCCCCAATTTCAGTTCTAGCTTGTCTGAAAATGTAGGCTCACCCTCACTTCAATTCCTACCTCAGAAAAAATATTTCTAACATATAGTAAGGATAAAGTAATAATATCGAGATAAGATACATTTACTGACAAACATACCACGTCAATGTTTCCTCATCTAATGCAATGCACTCTCCTTTGATTTGACATACAATGTCACCCTAAGCCAAAATCTTCTGGGTAAATATTAAAGTGCTCCAACAAAGTAGAAACTTATGGGTAGCTTGTAATAAAGCTTGCAGTAAGCATTACCGCTAAGAAATGGAGCAAATTCATGAGAGGACTTCTCTCAGAGCTCTAAGAAATGGGTTTGTGATAAATAGTTTATACTTTTAATTTAAACTTCCCGTATTTCATATTTTGTCTCCTTGAATTTTTCAGTATATTAAATAATGAAAAATAAATCTTAGTCATTCTTTAAAAGATAAATTGTCCTTATGGCTAAATCAAATCCTAAATTAGCCCCCCCCCCGCCCGCCCGCCCGCCCGCCCGCCAACTATGGCCATTATTAACATTCAGGTAACATGAAAGGCAAGAAAATCAGGGACATGACTTAAAACATGCTTTTCAAGGTAAATACCCAACACAAATTCCATACAATATTCCCAGTTTTCTCTGAGACTCTAACATAATGCTTACATATTTTCCACATGACTATATTTTGGTGAGCTGTCAGTGATCTACTATAAAGTACCCGTTAGAGCTCGAAAGTAAAATTTCTTCCTCAACCATGGGAGAGGGAACAATCTGAGCAGAAAGTCAAAAGAAAGATGGTAATATGAAACTTCCCAATTAGGGACTGATCTCCTATTGGAAGACAAGTGATTTGCATGTGAAGATGGGAAGTTTTATCTTGCCTAATATCACGTAGTAAATGCTAGAGTCTAATGTTTTTCTGTAATGATTAAATAAACTTAATGCCCAGCACACTGCCTGGCCCTATGGTTAATGTTCAGAGAACATAGATTCTGTCCTAAAGAAACTCCCTAACTTTTTTTTTTTTGGTGTGATATGCAACCAACATACTAGGCCATTATCAAAAGACCTTGGCAGAAAAACACTGAGAAAAGTTATCAAGGATCAATTTAGTTAAGGGCAATTATGCATTTGATTAATACATTGCCAATATTTAATATTACTTAATTGTAGGGCAAAAAACATTTTAATCATTAAATTTTGAATAGCAAGTAATCTCTTTTTCAATAAGCTGATCTTAAAAATATCTAAAAAGTGTATCTGGAAGATCCATGGAATTTTGATTGGTAAACTTTAAATATAAGGTTCTTAAGTATCTGCATTTAATTTGTCTGAAATAAATTCACTTTAAAACTATAATACACTCAAGAGATGAACTGCATTTAGAAAATGAATAAACATAAATGAATCAGCATATACAGCAATGCTAATTTTATCAGAATATGACTTTATTTTGGCTATTTGCTTAAATACTAATTTATTTATACAAGGAACAACATTTTCAACTCCACTTTGATGCAACTGCCCCCCACACTGCAGAGATCACGTTAGTAACTCTCTTCGAGATTCCCCAGAAAAAAACTAATTCAATTATTAAGCGATTAAAAATTTGAAGTTCTAAGGTATAAAACAGTGCCAAGAAAATTCACAACAATATGAGAGTTGAGATCATTAGATGTCCTCAGCTACCATAAGATCACTCTCTTTTAAATGATGCTGCATAATGCAAAACTTGTGAGAGTTTTCTAGCCCAAAGCCAGTGATAAATAGGCCATTAAGACTATGGACAGATTCCATTATCTACATGCACTGCATTACTGGGAGACGTAAAAAGGCCAACAACACATCATGGTTAGCAGATTTATCAACCTTATTCTGAGATTTGGTATGAAGAGAAGAATAAAGAAAAGATTTACTTGAAATTCATTTTTCATCTACAAGGCTAGCTTTTTTTTCTTCTATTTCATAAATGAGTGGCAACAGGTACATCCCACCCCAAGTTCTAGCTCTATATACATCTTCAGGAATTTTTTTTTCTTTTTTTGGCTCTTCTTAGGGCCTCACCCATGTTATGTGGAAGTTCTCAGGCTAGGGGCAAAATCAGAACTACAGCTGCTGATCTACAGCACAGACAGCAATGTGGGATCCAAGCCACATCTGTGACCTACACCACAGATCATGGCAACACCAGATCCTTAACCCACTGAGGGAGGCCAGGGATCAAACCCGCATCCTCATGGATCCTAGTCGGGTTCGTTACCTGCTGAGCTATGAAGGGAACTCCAGGAAATTTTTTATCCAATATCTAATGGAAGTTTTTTCTGTGATGCACATACGGCTAACTCCCAAATGTATCTTCAAAATACAAATACTTTTCCCCAGTTCCTCCTAAAAAACCGAAATGACATTTTTCTATCTTTCAACCCCTTATTGCTGATAGAGCTTGCTTTTCTATTATTTCTTCTATCTAGACAAAACAAGAAGAAAGGCCTTCCTTTGGCCATCTTTCCCAAAATAACTCAACCAGGAAGTCACAACAGCAGAAAGAATTCTCAAATGTCATTTTGCCTTTTTTGTTTAAATTTTATCTTTGAGTATACAAAACCACAAAACATTTATACCATATAATTTTCCATCACAGTGTGACCTTTTGGTGAATCAAAGAAAAATAAGGTATTGCATTTTATTTCTTTATTGTTTCAGAAAACAAGGGAGTTATTAACCATAACATGAAACCAAATAGCACATGGAAAAGTTTAAACACTTCAAGTAGGTTTATAAACAAAAATGAGACTTTTTTCAGATTATCAATAAAACACGCTTCATCTTCCTCATATATCCTTTAATTCATCACTCAGAGCTGTTCTTCCCTTTTTACTACAGATAATAAGTAAATTCCTTTTCCATGACATATAAAGCCTGATGCTCTTCCCAAGGTCTCTGCAAATCATTAGAGGCTCATCTGCTCAGACACATATTTTAGCTTCTGCTTCTTTCAAAGCAGATCAGTTTACAGATTATCACAGCATTCTGCAGAGCAGGACCCACATGTAGAAATCAGTCCTTTTCCATGATTCAAACAAAATAAAAATTAGTGTTTAGTAAACCCTGATTGAAGGTTTAAGGAAAAATATAATTACAGAATAGAACCTTAAATGTATTCATTAAAATGTTTTATTCTTAGAAGTCATTTGAGCCATTCCACCATGTCACCCCTTTCTGTCCCTTCTTTCTTTCTTCAGGCAATTTTTTCCCTTTCTCTGCTTTCTGCCAAACTGCAGAGAGAGCAGTTTAGCTTTATCTGTTGTGCTTCATTTTCTGCTCACTCATACTCAGTTGCATTCAGTCATTTATTAAGATTTTTTTTTTGTCTGTCTTTGTTGTTGTTGTCTTTTTAGAGCCTCACTCATGGCATATGGAAGTTCCCAGGCTAGGGAACTACAGCTGGCAGCCTATACCACAGCCACAGCAACCTGGGATCTAAGCCACGTTTGTGACCTACATCACAATGTTCACGGCAACTAGGGATCCTTAACCCACCAAGCAAGGCCAGAGACTGAACCTGCATCCTCATGGATACTAGTCAGGTTCATTACAATTGAGCCACAATGGGAACTGCAATTTATCAAGATTCCTTCTCCAAGATAAAGTCAGAAGCTGTTAAGTTAACATAATTTTTCCCCTCTTATTTTGATGTATTATTGATCTTTGTTCCCTATTGTAAAAGTTTGTAATCTGAATCAGTGTTTGCCCAAGTTTTCTTTTAGCAGAGGAATCTTTTTTCAAATGAAACCTAATATATGACACATATATTGAATACATATACAGAGAAACTTAAGATGACTAAACCCTAATAGAGCTGCTCTTTGAAGTGGAGGCTGGGAGACTCTTTCCTTTTGCCTCATCTTGACCTCTCTGCTCTAATTTCAGACACATCTCACTGGAAGACAAGGTCTATATATAGCTGGGTATGAAAAATACTGGCCTTCATGAGGAATAAGAATAAACTGTAGAAGTTGGTAATTGATTGTACAGCAGCAATAAGAGAAAAATGAGTCAAAGTTGATCTGATTATGAGCATGTTACGCTGAAAAAAGGATAATATCTTTACTAGAAATAAATAAATTGGGGAAAGTACATATTACTTTTAGTGTCATAATTTGTGAACAATATGGAGATTCTTTTCATAATGCAATTTGATGAAATGAGCATAAAGATGGCAACTTAAGAAACAACAATTCTAAATGAATTTATCATAAAAGTTAAGCATTTTCACATGAGTAATGAATGTCCATGTTCATCAATACTTTCCACTATTACAATTATACATATTTTAAGGTTATGTTGGTAAATAAGCTAAATTAATTTACAACATTTAAGTCTAAAGAGAAGAGGCTACTAATATTTTTCTATAAAATACCTTTCATTTATTACACTGTGCCAAAAGGAATTATTAGATACTTTTCTATCTTTCTATAGATATATATACCTTACAGCTTATCTTTCCAGGAAGGGAAATTTTATACAAATTGAAAGCAATTAATTTACAAGAGGAAGAGGATAGAATTATTTTATAATGCTCTCATAAACAAGGCATGGTTCTCAGGCTTTTACATCAGCACCTTTCATTCTTGTTACACAAGAAAATCTCCCAAGGATCTCTTTTAAAAACTTAATGCATAAGTGCTTCCCCAGAGATAATGATTTAATTGATCAGAAGTGGGGCTTTGACTTAAGAATTTTTTAAGGCTCTCCAGGTGGTTACACTGTGCAACTAGGATTGTAAAGAAGTTTTACATAGTTTAGCTCATATTTTCATCAAAACAATCTGACCAGTTAAGTTTATTATCCCTTATTTAAGATTAGAAAATTAAATTTCAGAAAGGTTGAAAAATTTTCCTTAGGGCATAAGAAAGTAAATATTAGAGTTGGAATTTAAACCCAAGGTTCTCTGACTACAATGATGTTTTTAACTCTCACTTTGTCGAATTCAAAACACTAGAATCATTATTATGAATTAATAGTGGATATCTATATTTCATCTTACTCCTGGCTTTAAAAGAAGGCGGAATAAAGTCTCTTTTACCCATATTTTGCTAGCAAAACACCATTTTTCTTTTTTTTTGAAATATAGTTGATTTACAATGTTGTATTCATTTCTGGTGTACAGCAAGGTAATTCATATACATATATATTCTTTCCTAGGTTGCCATCTTTATGCTCATTTCATCAAATTGCACTATGAAAATAATCTCAATATTGTTCGCAAATTATGACTCTAAAAAGAATATATTCTTTCCCCAATTTATTTATTTCTAGCAATGGTATTATCCTTTTTTCAACATAGTATGCTCAGAATACTCAGATTATCTTGAATATATATATTATTTTTCATTATGGTTTATTATGGGACACTGAATATAGTTCCCTGTGATATAAAGTTGGATCTTTGAGTTTTTTCCTTTTCTTTTTTTAGGGCCACACCCACAGCATATGGAAGTTCCTAGGCTAAGGGTTAAACTGGACCTGTGATATACCATAGTCACAGCAATGCAGGATCTGAGCCGTGTCTGCAACCTATACCACAGCTTGCAGCTGAGCCAGGCCATGGATACAAGTCTTTATTACCACTGAGCCACAATGGGAACTCCTACAGTAGGATCTTATTGTTTATCTGTTTTGTAAATAATAGTTTGCATCTGCTAATCCCAAATTCCAAATTTCTCTCTCCTGAATCCCTTTTCCCCTTTGATAACCACAGGTTTGTTTTCTATGTCTGAGTCTGTTTCTGTTTCATAAATAAGTTCATTTGTGTGATATTCTAGATTTCACATATAAGAGATATCACATGGTATTTGTCTTTCTCTGACCTACTTCACTTAGTTGATAATCTGTAGATCCATCCATGTTGCTGCAAATGGCATTATTTCATTCTTTTTTATGAGTCAGTGGTAGTCCATTGCATATATATACCATAACTAATGTAACCATTCATCTTTCAATGGAAATTTAGGTTGCTTCCATACCTTGGGCTATTGTAAATACTGCTGCTACAAACATGGGGGTACACGTATCTTTTGGAATTATAGACTTCTCCAGATATACGCCCAGAAGGAGGATTGCTGGATCTTATGGTAACTCTATTTTTTTAGTTTTTTAAGGAACCTCTATACTGTCTTCCACAGTGGCTGCATCCAATTTACACTTCCACCAACAACGAGGGAGGATTTCCTTCTCTCCACACCCTCTCCAGCATTTGTTATGTGTAGACTTTTTAATGATGGCCATTCTGATCATTGTGATGTGGTACCTCATTGTAGTCTTGATTTGCATTTCTCTAATAATTAATGATGTTAAACATCTTTTCATATGCCTATTGGCCATCTGTATGCAAGGCACCATTCATTTCTTTTCTTTTTTTTTTTTTTTTTTTGCTTTTTATGGCTGTGAGTGCAGCATATAGAAGTTCCCAGGCTAGTGCTCGAATTGGAGCTACAGATGGCAGCCTATACCACAGCTCACAGCAATGCCAGATCCTTAACTGACTGAGTGAGGCCAGGGATCGAACCTGCATCCTCATGGATCCTAGTAGGGTTCATTAGCTACTGGGTCACGAAGGGAACTCCCAAGGGACCATTTTCTTAATTGAAGTATAAATTGCCACAAAAGATGATGTTGCTTTGTACTTTACACCATTAAAGTATGGCATATTTTCTGATTTTCAAAATGTCCCTAGTTTCTTTCATGGATAAAATGTTTAAAAATTACAGATTTTAGAATTAGCTTTCAAAGATAGGAGGGGAAATGCAATACAAAATATATGAGCAATATAAAATTTTATTTGTCAACCATTTTATTTTGTCTATCATCTTTCAGGAAGAAAGGTGATATCTGTTATAAATATCATGGTTTTTTAAAGAGCAGCTACACGAATAAATTCTTGGTTAAAATATATTAAAAACAGATTCTATGTATAAGCATGTAAAAATACAAATATATATCAATATTTTGTTTTAACTTTCAACAAGCCTATACATTTTCTAAGCTAATATATGAATGTTTGATAATTTTTATGATAATAGGTTAGCATGTAATTTTATCTAGCTAGCTGAAAACCAATATATAATGTGCATTCTATCTCTTCAACTTCAAAACATATTATCAATAGGCTTTAAAAAAATCATAACAAAAAGTGATATTACTAACTCTCTAAGGGCAACGAATTCCACTAAACTAGAATTCATATTTCAGAGCAGAGATGGATAACATCTCACAATTCAAACTCAGCAGGAGTCATTAAGTCAGGCACATATGTGAAGGCTATATTTCTCATTGGATTGCAAATCCAATAAGAGCTTTGCCTTTGAGTTACTAGCACTACGAAGATTAAATCAAGGTATTGTAAGAAAAGGAAAAGCCCTTGGATGTTTAGAGATTTCTAGAATAAAACACTTAGGAAATTTTTTTTAGCTCAAATGAATAAAGCATGCAAGTAATTTAGTCCTGCTTTTTCAATATGCAAACCACATACAAGGTTTCTGCAATGACCGACCCTTCATTCTTGACCCCCTGCAATCCTGTACCTATCACATCTGTCAAATATTCCAAATTGCAGGTATGTTCTGCAATGCCTAACATGATACCCACCCTGCTTCATCCCACCCTACAGTTCCCTTCAATCTCAGGAATAAAGTCACTCTGGCCTTCTTTCACATCTTCCCAGGGACTAAGGTCTTTCTCACTGCAGGATATCTGCAGAAACAATTATGTTTTTCTGAAAAGTATCTTCTCATCTTCACCTCACCCTTCACCAAACTAAAATCTACTTTAGGTCCCTAACATAAAGAGGTGTTCCATATCACATATCTCCTTTAATTTCAAAGTTATTCCTTAAGTACCCCATACATTTCCTTCATTTCTACCTCAATTTATAATTATAGTCTAGTTTAGAACATTATCATTTTATTTCTGTATCACTACTAGGCTACTGGTTTCCTGAAAGCAGAGAACATGTCTTGCTAATTCATCCTTATATCTTCATTTTTTCAATACCAGATGCATAACAGATGCTCAATAAATATTGAATGAATGAATCAACTGGACACTAAAAGAGAGTAGTTAAGGCCAGAGCCTCTAGAGTCAGGTTGTTTCAGTTTAATAACTGGTTCAACTACATAGTGGTTATGAATTCTCCCACCTCTAAAAAAGGAAATGTAACAGTAGATACTTATGGGGTTGCTGTCATGATTACATGATAACAACTAAATTATCACAGGGCATAAAATAAATAGTAGTTACCATTCCTAATTATTTCAGGATGCAGGTGATACCTCATTCATGCCTTATATACACACATATATATTTATATATGCATATATGTGTGCATTTTTTCATTTATTATTCCTTTCATAGTGAAATATTCCACAATATACCATGGATATACTACTAATATATGATTGGCTTCTATTTCTCTTACCAATTTTTTTCTAAATTTTCTTATTATAAAGTAGGACTTGGAAACTTTGGAGTCCCTAGGTCATTTATCATATATATCACATCATGTCATCAGCATAAATAGCACACTATACTATTATTAATCTTAATTCAGTTTTTAATTATCACTAGTATTGTTAGTGAAATTGCAAAACATCATATTTTCACTAACTTATACTAGTATTCCTATAGAGTGTAAACTCTCCATGCTTGAAAAAAAAACCAGGAGTTCCTGTTGTGGCTCAGTGGTTAACGAATCTGACTAGGAGCAATGAGGTTGCGGGTTCGATCCCTGGCCTTGCTCAGTGGGTTAAGGATCCTGTGTTGCCGTGAGCTGTGGTTTAGGTTGCAGACGTGGCTTGGATCCTGCGTTGCTGTGGCTCTGGCGTAGGCTGGCAGCTACAGCTCCTGTTAGACCCCTAGCCTGGGAATCTCCATATGCCACAAGTGTGGCCCTAGAAAAGGGCAAAAAGACAAAAAAAAAGCAAAAGAAAAAAATACCAAAATAAATCTTTTAGATTAAAAGAAAGAAAAGCAACATCAGATAAATTAGATGCAACAAAAGAAAAATGGTTAAGTGGTTCTGCATAAGAAAATGAAAGAATATGTTAATCTAAAGAGGAAGAAGAAAAGTGGAGGGGAGAGGACCAAAGAGTTAATAATATAGGATAAGTATTGTTTCTCGGGTGATGAGATATAGATTAAGACAGTATGCCCAGAAGCAAAAACTCATGTTTTTTCCCAGTGTATGCCTAAATATTTCTAAAATGCTAATAAAGAGAATACAGACATCTATATGTCTATACAGACATCTATATTTTTTTTTTGGGGGGGACCTGCGGGAACAGAAGGCTGGTTACCGTGGCAGGGCACGGCCAGGGCGTGCAGAATTATACACCATGAACGAGTTTATTCCAGAAATGCAAGGCTAGTTTGATACTTGAAACTCAATATAATCCATCATATTAATAGACTATAGAAGAAAAAAAATCACAAGATCATGTCAATTGATGCAAAAAGTATTATTTTTGACACAATTCAACATATTTTATGCATGCTGAAAACTCTCAGAAAAGTAGAACCAGAGGATAATTTCTGTCTTAATTTTTTTGTTATTTATTTATTTATTTATTTATTTTTAGGGACATATCTGTGGTATATGGAAGTTCCCAGGCTAGTGGTAAATTGGAGCTGCAGCTGCTGGTTTATGCCACAGCAAAAGCAATGTGGGATCCCAGCCACATCTGCAACCTACACTGCAGCTCATGGCAATGCCATAAAAGGGCAGGGGCAGCAGAGGCTGAGGGAATTGATCAGACGTGAGGAAAAAAGGGGACTTACAATGGAGGTTGCATCTGAGAGAAGTCATGGGCACCTGTACAGGCAGTGCATTTGACCTCTGTCCATGGCTGACACAAGCCAAGTGCCCACACAGGTTCACTTTCTTGAGCACACGTACACCCCTTCCCACTGAGGACAAGGATCCCAGTACAGGGATGGGGAAAAACAAATACTTCAGGGGAACAGAGCCAGCTGGGGCCTGACATTAGGGCCTCTGTTCCAGCAACTTGGGACCAGACCACTTCCCTGATAGAGCAGTTATGGCTGTTGAGCAGAAGGGTTGTCCCACCTCACACCCATCTCTAGGTCTTCCATCTCCAGCTCTACCCCTCACCAAGGCGAGAACAGCCAGTATTACCTGGAAAAAAACATGACTTGCATCCACATGAAATGCAGCTCCCACACCAAAGGCACCGGATATATACAATGTGTAAGGAAAGCTGCCACATAAGATCACCTCTCTAAATTAATAGAGACAGAGAAAGTGAGGCAAGATGAAAAGGCAGAGGAATTACTAGACTGGAAACTTCCATGTGCTGCAAGTGCAGCCCTAAAAAAAGCAAAAAAAAAAAATCTTCTTAGACAAGAAAAACTAAAAGAATTCATTAATACTAAATCTAACATAAAAGAAATGTTAAAGGGTATTCTTGAAGTAGAAAAGCAGTAAGAATCTATAAGAAAAGGAAAATGGGAAAATTCCAGTAGGAAAGGCAATTATAAGGTAAGGAGTGAGGATCAATCACTGAAATAAGACAGAACAAAGATTAAAAGACAAACAAATTGTAAAAGTAACTAAAACTCAAGTGAATAATTAAGAAACAAGCATGAAAATATAAAATAACATCAAAATACAAAGCATGGGAGAGGAGTAAAAATGTAGATCTTTTAGAACATGTTTAAACTTAAATGATGACAAGTTTAAAACAAGTATACATAATTATAGGTCAGCATATATGAACCATATGTTAACCACAAATCAAAACCTACAATAGATATACAAAAACTAAAGAGAAAGGAACACAAGCATCCCATTAAAGAAGATCATCAAACTACAGGCAGAGAAACAAGAGGTAGAAAAGAACACAGAGGAAATTCAAAAACAAATAGAAAACAGTAATAAAATGGCACTAAGTACATAACCACCAAGAATTACTTTAAATATTAATGAACTTAATGCTCCAATCAAAATACACATGGTAGATGATTGGATTAAAAAACAAGATGCTCCTGTATGCTGTCTATAAGGGACACATTTTAAAGCAAAACAGACACAGACTGAAAATGAGGGGATGGAAAAAGATATGTACGCAAATGGAAATAACAAGAAAGTAAGGGCAACAATACTCATTTCAGAAAAAGACTTTTTTAAAAAAGGCTAGGAGTTCCCATCATGGCTCAGTGGTAACAAATCTGACTAGTATCCATTAGGACATGAGTTCGGTCACTGGCCTCATTCAGCGGGTTAAGGATCTGCCATTGCCATGAGCTGTGGTGTAGGTGACAGATGCAGCTTGGATTTGGCATGGCTGTGGCTGTGGCATAGGCCAGCAGCTGCAGCTCTGATTCCAACCCTAGCCTGGGAACTTCCATATGCCACAAGTGAGGTCCTACAAAGCAAAAAACAAACAAATAAATAAAACAAAGACTGTAACAAAAGACAAAGAAGGGCATTACATAAAGGGATTGATACAAGAGAGGACACAGCACTTGCTCATATATTATATATGCATCCAATACAGGAGAACCTAAGTATATAAAGGAAATATTAACAGATTTCTCTTCTTTATATGGAGAAACTGACAATAACACAATAATAGTGGGGAACTTTAACACCCCCCAGACATCAATGGACAGATCATCCAGACAGAAAATCAGTAAGGCAACACAATAGACAAGGTGGGCTTAATAAACACCTATAGAACATTCTATCCAAAAACAGCAGAATGTACATTCTTTTCAAGTGAACACGGAACATTTTTCATGATAGATATTATATATACTAGGCCACAAAATGAGACTCAAAAAATCTAAAAGGATAGAAATTATATCAATTATTTTCCCAGATAACACTGTATGAAACTAGAAATCAAGAACAAAAAGAAATTGGGAAAAGCACAAACATATGGAGACTGAACAACATGCTGCTAAAAAATGAATGGGTCAATGAAGAAATCAAAGAAGAAATTAGAAAATACCCCAAGACAAATGAAAATGGAAACACAACTTTTCAGAATCTATGGGATACAGCAAAAGCAGTTCTAAGGGGGAAGTTTATAACAATACAGGCCTATCCAAAAGAGAAAAAAAATCAAATAAACAACCTAAACTACCATCTAACAGAATGAAAAAATGAACAAACACCCAAAGTCAGCAGAAACAAGGGAATAATGAAAATCAGAGAAGGAATAAACAAAAGATACCAAAATAAATAAATAAGATCAATGAAACAATGTGCGTTTTTAAAAAGATAAACAAAATTGATAAACCCTTAGCTAGGCTCATCAAGAAGAGCGAGAGGACTGAGATAAGCAAAATAAAAAATAAAACAAAGAAAACAACTGATACCATAGAGAAACTAAAAATCATTTAAAAAAAATACAGGTTATATGCCAACAAATTATACAACCTAAAGAGAAAAATTTTTAGAAATATACCATCTGCCAAGACTGAATGCAGGAAAAAAAAAAAGACAATTTGAACAGCTGATTGATAATAGTAAGACTGAATTTATAATTAAAAAATAAAAACTACCCATAAATGAAAGTTCAGGACTGATGGCTTCACAGGGGAATTCTACCAAATATACAATGAAGTAAAACCTATTCTTATCAAACTATTTCAAAAAATTGAAGAAATAACATGCCCAAATTCGTTATATGAGCCTACCATCACCATGATACCAAAATGAGAACAAATACATCACAAAAAAAGAAAAATATAGGCCAATATCGCTAATGAATTGAGATGTAAAAACCCTCAACAAAATATTAGCAAACCAAATCCAACAATATATAAGGACGATCAAACACCACCACTAATTGGGATTTATTCCAGCAAAACAAAAATGGTTCAATACTCACCTATCAACTAATGTGATGCACCACATAAACAAAAGACAAAACCACCTGATCATCTCAATAGATGCAGAAAAAGCATTTGACAAAATTCAGCATCCATTCATGATAAAAACTCTGATCAAAGTTGGTATAGAGGGATCATATCTCAACATAATAAAGGCACTTTTGGAGTTCCCTTCTTGGCTCAGTGGTTAATGAATCTGACTAGGAACCATGGGGTTGTGGGTTTGATCCCTGGCTTTGCTCAGTGGGTTACGGATCCGGCATTGCCGTGAGCTGTGGTGTAGGTTGCAGACATGGCTTGGATCCCATGTTGCTGTAGCTGTGGTGTAGGCCAGAGGCTATAGCTCCAATTAGACCCCTAGCCTGGGAACCTCCATATGCCATGAGTGCGGCCCTATGAAAAGGGAAAAAGAGAAAAAAAAAAAAAAGAAGCCATTTATGAAAAACCCACGAGTAATAGCGAAAAGTTGAAAGCCTTTCCTCTAAATTCGGAAAGATAAGAAAGTGCACTACACCACTTCTCTAAAATATGATATTGTAATTCCTTGCCATAGCAACCAGACAAGAAAAAGAAATAAAGTATATCTAAATTGGAAGGGAAGAGGAAAACTTCTCATTATATACAGATGGCATGATACTATATATAGAATCCGATAAGATTCCAAACAAAAACTACTAGAACTGACAAACAAATTCAGCAAGGTAGCAGGATATAAGGTTAATGTACAGAAATTGGTCAAAGTTCTGCATTAATACCAAAATATCAGAAAGGGAATTTTTTAAAAGTACATTTTAAAATTGTACCCCCCAAAACAAAATATTACAGAATAAATCTGACCGAGGAGATGAACCCAGAGAACTATAAAACATTAATAAATGAAAATGAAGATTATTTAAGTAAATGGAAAGATAACCCATGCTCTCAGATTGCAAGAATTATTATTGATAAAAGGGCCATTCTTTCCAAAGCAATCTACAGATTTAATGTAATCCCTGTCAAATTACCCATGACATTTTTCATAGAAATAGGACAAATAATCTTAAAATTTATATGGAACCAGAAAATACCCAGAATTGCCAAAGTTATCCTGAAGAAAAAGAACAGAGCAAGAGGCATAACCCTCCGAGACTTCAGACAATGCTAGAGTATTCAGAACGGTGTGGTATTGGCACAAAAACAGAGATAAAAATCAGTAGAACAGAATACACAGCCCCGAAATAAACCCACACACCTATGGTCAGTCTTTGACAAAGGAAGCAAGAATAGACAACAGGAAAAAGACAGTATCTTCACCAAGTTGTATTGGGAAAGTTGGACAGCTGCATATAAATCAATGAAGTTAGAACACATCTCACCAAACAGAAATAAACTCAAAACGGTTCAAAGACTTAAACATAAGACATGACACACTAAAATTATTATAAGTGATCATAGACTAAACATTATCTGACACAAATCGTATGTTTTCTTAGGTTAGTCTCCCAAGGCAAGAGAAATAAAAACAAAATTAACAAATGGGATCCAATGAAATTCACAAGCTTATGTATAGCAAAGGAAACCATAAGCAAAATGAAAAGAGAACTTACAGAATAGGAAAATATTTGCAAATGTAACTAACATGGATTTAATTTCCAAAATATACAAACAGCTCATACAACTCAATATCAAAAAACAAACAACCCAATTGAAAAATGGGCAGAAAACCTAAATTGACATTTCTCCAAAGAAGAAATGCAAATGGCCAATCGGCACATGAAAAAAGTGCTCAACATTGCTAATTATTAGAGAAATGAAAATCAAAACTGTAATGAGGTACCACCTCACAGCAGTCATAAAGGCTGTCACTAAAATGTCTAAAAATAACAAATGTTCGTGAGGGTGTTGAGAAAAGGGAACCCTCCTACACTGTTGCTGGGAATGTAAATTGGATGCAACCACTATGGAAAACAGTATGGAATTTCCTCAAAAAACTAAAAATAGAATTATATATGATCCAGCAATCCCACTCTGGGGTATATATCCAGATAAAACTATAATTCCAAAAAAAAAAAAAACCCTATGTTCATAGCAGCACTATTAACAATAGCCAAGACATGGAAACAACCTAAATGTCCATCAACAGAGGAGTGAATAAAGAAGATGTGGTACATATGTACAATTAAATACTACCCAGCCATTAAAAAATGAACAAAATAACGCCATTTGCAGCAACATGGATGCAACTAGAGATTCTCATATTAAGTGATATAAGTCAGAAAGAGAAAGATAAATACCATATGATATCACTTATAAGTGGAACCTAAAATATGACACAAATGAACTTAACTATGAAACAGAAATGGACTCATGACAAGAACAGACCTATTGCTGTGGGGAGAGGGATGGAGTGGGAGGTTTTGGTTAACAGATGTTAAGTGATTATATACAGAGGGGATAAACAAGATCCTACTGTATAGCACAGTGAACTATATTCAATGTCCTATGATAAACCACAATGGAAAATAATTTTTAAATATATATATATATATATATACGTATATATATATATGTCACTTTGCTGTACCCCAGAAATTAACACATCGTGAAGCACCTATATCTGAAAAAAAAAATGTCAGTAAATACAAACAATCCAATTACAAAGTTGGCAAAAAACATAACCATTTTACTAAAGAGTATACACAGGTAGCAAATAAGAATATGAAAGGATGCTTGCTATCTCTAGCCATTAGGGAAATTAAATTAAAATCATTATGTCCAGTAAGTTCACATCTATAAGAAGAACTAACATAAAAATATTACAAACACCAAATGCTAGTCAGGGTACAGAATAGGCAGAAATGTAAAATAATGTGCCACTCTGGAAAATAGTTTGGGAGTTCCTTAAAAACTAAACATTCATTAACCATATTACCCAGTAATCACATTTCTAGGCATTTATTTCAGAATAAAAATTACAAATTACATCTAACAAAATCCTGTATACAACTTCTCAGAGAAGATTTGTTTGTAATAGCCACAAACTGGTAACAGAAATAACTATAGTAGGTTAATGGTGAAAGAAATGTGGTATATCCATACCACGGGTACAAAAAACAATAAACTATAAGTACATGCCACTTGGATGGATTCTTAGGCATCAGTGAGTGAAAAAAGCTATTCTAGAAATATCACATACAGTATTATTCCATTAAAACATATTTGAAAAGATAATGATAGAAATGGAAAACATTAGTTTGCCAGGTGTTATGGACGGTGGGATGCTGGGAGATGGTATAGGGTGGGAAGCACAGATCAGGAGTGGCATGACTAACTATAAAGTGGTAGCAAGATGGAGATACTTGTAGTGATGGAATATATATCTTTATTGTTGTAGTGGTTACATAAACCTATTTGAATTTATAATTAATTCCATATAAAATGATTTTTTTTCGTAATCTTAGTTTCAAGTCTTGGCTAGGCTTCCTGAACACTGTATTAACCCAAAATTGAGAGAACATGGGCAGGTTTCCCTATACTGTGTGAACAACTGAGTATAAAAGTAATCAATCGAATAGATTTAGTTAGTTCCCACTTTACAAGCTTCTAGGTTTTATATAAAGGTCAGAAACTAGATAAAATGAGCAGTCAATACTTCTAAGGGAGTTGTAGAATTAGAAAAAGCTTCTGTTTTTACAAAAGACAACATGATTATCATAAATAGTGATTATCATATCTCTGCTTTGCACCAAACAAAAGAATTATTTTTCTCTCCCCAGTTGTAAGCCAACTGCCATACTTAACAATACTGCCAACGTTGTGAGGGTTTCACATATTTCTTTCTCTGAGCCCCTGCTACTATGCTAAAAATTACCAAGGAGGATGGAAGACTTAGTAACCACAAGAGGCTGAATGAGCATTTGCCTGTGACTGTTCTCCAGCATAAATTATGTAATCAGTTAGTATTCAATGATTCTGATTCAATGCCACTGAAGAGAGCAAGTGATCATCATGCCCATTTTGGGAATATCAATTGTAAATCACCTAGAAAAATTTCAAAGTCACTTCTTAAATGCAGTTATAGACATTATTACAGCATAAATGCATACAGTCATAAATAAGCCTTATTAAAATAAAATCACTTACTTAGGTTTTTCATTTTGTTTTCACCTTGGGCACTAGAATCTCGTAATCAGATAAGATTTACCCACTTTAGATCTCTGCTATAAGGATACCAATAGTGGTTTTATTTTTAACCCAGGACTTAATAGGAAAGATTTGTGGACATTAACTAATTTTATACTTTGTACTAATATCAGTTGTTGTCTTACTCCTTACAAAGCTGTTAATAACCCTTGGCCACTATGACTAAAGGGACAGTCTGATTCCTCACATTTGGTGTTAGAGTGATTTTGATTCTTTATGCGTTTCTCAAAATAAACTCCTTGTCAATCAAATTCTGTAGCATTCAGATTATCATCTATTTCTGTGTAAGAAGCCATTCCAAAATCTTGTGGTTAAAAGTAACAATTTTATTCTCTCTCATGGTCCTGAAATTTGACTGGGCTCAGTCATGATTCACACATCAGGTCTTAATGCAGCCACAGTCAATGTTCAGCTGTAGCTGCAGACAAAAGAAGTTCTTGAATGGGCTAGACATCCAAGACTGCACACTGAGAGGACTGGCAGCTGATCTGGGAACTCAGCTGAGGCTATCAACCAGATCACCCACCTGTTATGACCTCTCCAGGTGGGCTAGGCTTCCTATAATATAGCAAGTACATTCTGAGAGCCAACACTGAGAATTCCAAGAAACTTGGACTCTTAAAGCCTTTTTTCCTTTCTTTCCTTTTTTTTTTTTAAGGGCTGCACCTTCAGCATATGAACATTCCCAGGCTAGGAGTTGAATTGGAACTGCAGTTGCTAACCACAGCCACAGCAATGCTGAACCCAAGTCACATCTGTGAACTATGCTGCACCCCGTGGCAATGCTCAATCCTTAACCCACTGAGTGGGGCCTCACAGAGACTACATCAGGTTCTTAACCCACTGAACCACAAGGGGGAACTCCTCTTAAAAGCTTTTTATGACATAGCCTCAGAAGTTTCAGAACATTATGTCCATCACATTTAATCGGTCAAGTGTCATTAAGGCAAGCCTAGTTTCAAGAAGAAGGATATTAAACTACAACTAACGAAGGAGGAAAGACAAAGTCATACCAAATAATATGCAAAATGGGAGACATAATTGTGGCCATTTGGGGAAAATACAATCTATCACAAGTGAAAGTTTTGTTTTTCTCCATATGCTACTATAAAATGCCAGTTGTCCATT
Source organism: Catagonus wagneri (assembly GCA_004024745.2). Taxonomy (NCBI): domain Eukaryota; kingdom Metazoa; phylum Chordata; class Mammalia; order Artiodactyla; family Tayassuidae; genus Catagonus; species Catagonus wagneri. Next base: position 18,002,599 of record PVHT021183726.1, on the reverse strand, counting down.
TTACTGGTTAACATCAGAAATGACAGCATGATGAGGTAGCTCTTGATCTCCCTGACCTAAGTGTCCCGTGTCTTTATTCTTTTGTAAACTTTCCCAACAGTAGCATTATTAAAGCTGCAGGAACATAGACATGATCAAGCATCAAAAACTCTGTGGTGGTGAGGACATTATTGTAGCCACATGTGGCTATTGAACACCTCAAGTGTGGCTAATCCAGATGTACTGTATACGTAAAATACATACCAGATTTCAGAGACTTAGTACTAAAAAAGGAATGTAAATTATCTCACTGATAATGTTTATGCTGATTATATGTTGAAATATTTTGTATATATTGAATGAAATAAAATATATTATTCAAATTAACTTCACCTGTTTCTTTTCTAATGTGACTACTAGAAAATTTTAAATTATAAATATAATTCACATGTTATTTTAGTTTGCATAATATTTCCATCAGAAAACACTGAAAAAAAATAAACTAAATCATACTTTCCAGTGTGTAGCACTATAGCAGTTCACGGTGTTTATATCATTAAATGATTTTCAGGCATTTTAATTACTTTATGTTAAATATATGTGAGATAAATAAGCACATTCAAAATCACTATTTTTATATTTCTATAAAACTAATTTCCTGAGATTTAAACACAGTTCATATTTAATATATCTGTATATTTAATACACAATTGCAGCAATTCCTTTCACATAATATTTCAAAGTTGCTCACATCATTTCTCTATATGACTCCTAAATAATACCATGTATTAACTTTTTATTGCTACCATAACAAACTACCACAAACTTAGTGATTTAACACAACTTATTATCTTATAGTTATTAAGTCAGAAGTATAAAATTGGGCTAAAATCAAGGTGTCAGCAAGGCTGTGTCCCTTTCATTAGGCTCCAGGGGGAAATATGCTTACTCGTCCATTCGGGTTATTGGAAGATGCAGTCCTTGTAACTGTAGGACTGAGATCCCTGTTTTTTGCTAGATGTCAGCTGAGGACCATTCCCAGGTTTTGAAGCCACCCACATTCCTTGGCTCACAGCTTCCTCCCCCTCATTGTTAAAGCTAGCAATGGTAAATTGACTCTCATTCATGCTTTGAATCTCTCATCCTTCTTCCATCACATCCTTTCTCTGATCTAGCCAAGAAAGTTTCTTTAGTTTTAAGGATTTATTTGATTAGCTTAAGCCTACCTACTTGATACAGTAAAATCTCTCCATCTCAAATCCATGTACATCTGCAAAATCCCTTGTACCATGTTAAGTATTGACAGGTTCCAGGGATGAGACTGGAAATCTGTTAGGGGCTGTTATTGTGTCTACCATAAATAGGAATCGACTTTTTACGGGAAGATAAAACTCCTAACAGAGATATCCTTGCCATATGTAACTAAAAGAAAACTATTTTTCAAATGAGGTACAGTGCCCTCAGACTGAATCATACTCATAATCCAAATCCACTATAATACTAGAAATTTACTTCAAGTTTGTCAGCGTGTCAAACTAAAATAGTTAAAAGCTGCCATAGGACACTAAAGTAAACAACTAACTGAACAATTAAGTTTTTTCAGTCAACAACCTTAGCTGAGTTTCTCAGGTACAAACTGTGATAGCTATCTCTAAGAAAAACACTGAGTCAAATCTAGTTTCAGTTTATCTACCAGGAGAAAACAAGCAATTAAAGTCATGTCAAAAATTCAATAAGCTCTTTCATTATGCTTAAAAAACATTAAAACACATTAAAATTTCTGTTTTTAAATAAAGGTACCCAAATATTACTGGGCACCTTATAGATCGCTAATAGTCTTCCTTAATTTTTAAGTGTAGGAATTCTCATTGACACTCAGTGGGTTAAGGACCCAAAGCTGTCTCTGTGAGGTTGCAGGTTCGATCCCTAGCCTCACTCAACAGGTTAAGGATCCAGTGTTGCTGTAAGCTGCAGCATAGATCACAGATGCAGTTCAGATCTGGTATCACCGTGGCTGTGGTGTAGGCCTCAGCTGAAGCTCTGATTCAACTCCTAGTCTGGGAACTTCCATATGACACAGATGAGGCCACAAAAAGAAAAAAAAATAATATTAATCAATAACCGGGCAAATCAACTACATAAGTTGCTCATCTGAGTCTGACCCTGCTAAACCTACCTTAGCACAAAAAATAAATGACCTTTGATCCTAAAATCATATCACAATGATACAATAACTTTTTATTCAGAAACTATCTAAAAATTCCTGAAGAAATCTTGAATTATGTTTCAACAGTTAAAGGTTTAGTACTAATTTCAATGCGGCATGGTATGGGGGGATCCAAGCAATTCTGAGAACACCACCTGGGTGTCCTACAATTCAACTTAATCCTGACACTATCTATACTAACTACCTCAAGTATCAGATTCCACAGGTAAGAGCACAGTCCAATAAAACTGCTTCCTTCAACCTGTCTCACCTTGAATATCATTATTCGCAAGTACCTATACTTCTGACCAACTGACCATAAATCACAGGTTCCCACTACCTCCTTCTCAAATTCAATTAACTGCTAGAGTGACTCACAGAAATCAGAGAAACATTTTACTTACTAGATGATCAGTTTATTATAAAAGGCTATAACTCAAGAATAGCCAAATGGAAGAGGTACATAGGGCAAGGGATTCAGAGCTTCCATGCCTGAGTGCACCACTGTCTCCAAGTCCTCATCAATCTAGAAACCCTCTGAACGCCATCCTTTTGCAGTTTTATGGAGGCTTCATTACAGAGGCATGACTGATTAATAAAATCATTGACTATTGGTGATGGAACTCAACCTCCAGTTCCTCTCCCCTCCCTTCCAATCTTCTAATTACATCCTTGGTTCTACTGGCAATTAGCCCCCATCCTTAGTTCCAAATGTTACTTCATTAACATAACAAAAGACCTCTTTACTGTTCTCACCACTTAGGAAATTCCAAGGGTTTTAGCAGTTCTGTGCCAGAAACAAGAAAAAGACCAAATATATATTTCTCATTATAAATCACAATATCACAAATGGAAATTGATCTATTAAAAAAAAACTATTAAGGTAAAATTATCATTGGCTCACAGTCGAAAGCATTACAGAAAGATAGGTTAAAACTGAAATCTAGCCTGTTTTGAAAGCAAAGGAAAATCAAATATTTGAAAGAAACCTATTTGTTTAAGTTCATGGTCAGTACTTAATCTCATATCCTATCTTTCCTTCTTTTTCCTTCTTCAATAAAAGTGAACTGTTCATATTCCCCACACCAAATGAACTGTGCTGATTCCTGCTTCTGTGCCTTTGCACAAGCTGTTACCTCTTTCTGGAATTCCTACCTTCCCATGCTTCAAAAGCCAACATAAAGCTTTCTCCTCTGTGATCCCTTCCCTGTTCAATCCCAAGTAATTAACCAATTCCTACTTGAGTCCCTTATTGTACTTAGCACTGACATAGCTCTTACTGGGCTCTATTTCACTTACTTGCTTATTTCTCTGATTCCCCTTGACAACCATGAGATTGTTCAGACTCTGAAACCATCACGTTTTAGCAGAATGTCTCTAGAAGAATTACGTGACTAGAAACTGCAACAACACTAATACAATTTTAACTCAAACTCCATATTTTAGCTATCTTTTATGGTCAATACAAAATCTGTTAATAAAATATATTAAATTCCTCTTAAAATCCTTCATAAGTATCATCCTACCTATACTACATAAACAGTCATATAGTTTCCAGGTGACCATGTATCTAAGGTCTGCTTGGGACAGTTCTAAATTATGTTTTATGTTTATCAATTAAGGTCTGTTAATTAATTGTCTCACTTTTGTCTCTCAAAAGTATCCTGATTTGGATGAAAAATTATATGGTTACACTAACAATTTCTTAAACATTGTCAATAACAGATTATATACTATAGAAGGTCAAATATCCTCACCACAGTAGCTAGCACAGGATAATATCCCATTGTTCACAGCCTAAAAACAAACAAACAAACAAAAACCACCTTTTTATTTTTGCAATTAACTGTTACAGTGGATTCTGTGGTGCTTCACTCTGATCTCTTTTCAAAATAGAAATATCAACTTCTGATGACTCACAGCTCTGTCCCTACCCAGGACCTGTCTCTCAGATGTAGGGAACTGCCTTGTCCAAGGTTACACAGCTCCCAGGGGTGGCCTACCAGTAATGACTGACAGCTATAAGGATAAAAAGATGCTCCCTTGTCTCAGTATGAGACAAGTGTGAAGGGCCAGCCCAGCTCCAGGTCTCCCCATAGGATAACTGAGACTTCAATTGTAAGTCACCTCCCTCTGTCCAAACTTGCCTTCTTTATTTCCTTACACGTTTAACTGCCAAAAGAATATACCAGTAAAGCTTCATGCCAACTTTGATCTCCAGGATACCTGATCCAAGATAACAATCTTCCTCTTCATTATATTATCACCTCCTAGCCATCAACTATCCTGATCTTTTGTCCAAGTTTGAATTGACACTGCGTACTACTTTATTTCTGTCATTTTCATCATTTAACCCATCTCTCTTTTTATGTAACAAAGGACTTTCAGTAAAATCCAATGTTTAGAAAATATAGCAGAAATTTTCAAGAACTTTATGAGCAGTACTTGAGCAGTACTTGAAGGGTATAGGAACCCATTTCTTGGGAGAAAATCAGTTGAAACAATCCACAGGTGAATGACTAAACTGCCCCACAAGTATTAGAAATCATGGCTGTCTCTGCTGGAAGGAAAAGATGCGACCAAAAGACTCAGCTTTCAGGCTCTCTGACTTAGAGGATATAAATTTTAGGGACTTTGTGTATTTTTCTCTGCATGGAATCTAAGTCTTGCCACTTTGGGATATTTTCTATTACTTTCTAGTCATTTTTGATATTACACAAATTACCTTTTTCTCTTCCTGTGCTCTGGCTAGACCCCCTCCCCTTTTTAAAAAGTAACTACAGCTGACTACCTTGTTATTTTAGCTTTCCTTATCAATTTAGTAATCATGCTATGATGTAGCCTGTACTTCTATAGAGCTCTCTGTATTAACTTTCAAGAGAGATTAGAACATTAGAGTACAAAGAGGAGATCTGTGAGAAGAGTTCATTCCCTCAACAGAGGAATCCAGATGCCACCTTTTCCCCAGTGAGCACTGCATAAGTTCTTCTTAAATCCCAAAGTGATCATTATTCTCCAGATTTAGATAACTCCAAACTTAGCCTGTCAAGAAAGACTCAGAGTAATTATTTAACAATCAGTCATCCAAGGAACTCAGGAACCTCTAGGAGAGGAATAAGACTAGACCCCAAAGCAGCTGAAACAATAATACTATTTTATTGCCAAAACAGTTCATAAAACAAATACCTGCCCACTATCTAGTCCTTAAAACAGGCACACACAAAAAAAGCAAGGAAGACAAAACCAATTTTTGCCCATTTAACCAAACCCCTGCCATGTATTATTTCTCCCTACTTGTTAATTGTTGACTTCTTGGCTCCTTTATCCCCACTTCAACATCCTTTTTCAGTCTCCTTGATTTTGACAATTCCTTTATATCTTCTTGGATTTCAGTCTCATGTTCTAATCTGAACTTGGCTCATCTCTCTGATTTTGGCATATCTACTAGTATACAAATCTGTATGTGGTATTATTTACTTTTCTTCCTCCTCTTCTTTATTAGCTGAGGTTGTAAAATTCAGATATCTATAAACTGAAACATGTGGTCTCCAACATAATCAACCACTCACAAACCAGCCACCACTACAGTGTAACTGAAAATTTTAAGAATATAAAAATGTAAAGCGTCTAATACAGTGTACCCCATCCAATAATGGTCCAATTCTAATATGCATTCCATGAGGAAAAGCAGGGAGGAAGGAAGAAAAGGGAGAAAGGAAGGAAGAGGAGAGAAAGGGAGGGAATAAAGAGGAGGAGGGAGGGAGGAAAGGAAGGAAGGAAAGAAGAAGAGGAAATAGATTTGGAAGCTGCCTGTACATTTTTAGAATTTTAATTCTAACCTGTGTCACTATTCAGAGTCACTGCATATAGATCATCCTAACTGCTTTACCTCATCATCATGAGAAATAAGGCTGAAATTAATCTCAAAATGGATTTTCAGAAGAGAGGTGGAGGCCTCATTTACAAGAAAAACTCCATAACATCTCTTTGATGGCTTTACTGAATCTTTATAATTCCCACAGACTGGGAATGCATTAAACCCAAGACATACAAATAAAATTGGTCTTTGAATAACAAAAGCCAATCCATTTGCTTATTTATTCACTCAACAAATATATAATGAGAACCAACAATATGCTTTCATGAACAATACCGAAAGAAGAAAATACTAGGCAGGTGAGGTCTATAAATGGAAACTGATCTCTTCATGCAGCTCAGGCCTAACTCATTTCTTCTAGCAGCGACATCTCTTGGTTCACCTCTCTAATATTCCCCTAGAGTAAAGTTCCAATCTGAATGTTAACTACAATAATAATTCTACATCACCTGCAGATCTTCTCTCTTCAACAACATATCCAATCAACAACATCAGCATCATTTCAATCCACCCTTAGAAAAAAACATTCAAGCCTGCTGGTTTTTAGTATTAAAGCATGATAGCCACACACCTCCAACTCTATTTTCACCAACTATAGAACAACCACCATTTTAAAATAACTGATTTCCTTCTAAGACACTTCCTTCTTCAGAGAGTCTCCGTGTTCCACCCTCTCCACATGAGGAATTCCTTAATTTTGTTGTATATTGGAGAGGTTGAACTAGACCTAACCAATCCTAGAAAGACAACAAAATCAACAGAAATATCTTAGAAAAATATACTTCTAAGTTTTAAAAAAAAAATTAAATTTTCTCTGATTCTGAATGTTCTCTGGAGTATTATTTTTGAATGAATAAAATCCTGTTTTGAAATATAGCAAGATATGGATCCAAATGCATAGCCTGTAATAGGAAATTTTGGTTTCTGAATGTTCACACTGATTTTTTAGAAGAGACTTGTACTTTATAAAATAAGACCTTTTATAACAGGCAGTCTATGATATAAATTTAGTAGATGCTTGAAACATTACATTTAATGTCAGAGCAGCCTTTTCTCCATTACATGACATATACAATATGCAATAATGTTATTCATTCTTTCATTCAAAAATACAATCTAGCCTTTTCTAAAATGCCAGGGAATGTGCCTCAGACTTGGGGTAAAACAGTTAGTAAAACATACATGGGATCTGCCTGCATAGAGCATAAAGTAAGTAAAGGTTAGTAACTGTAATGGATTTAAAACATAAGGATTGATAAGGATTCTACAGAAGAAAGAAGGGAAAACTAGTACTAGGAATATGACCATGAACTTCCCAAAGATGTCCATTTCCTAATTCCCAAACCTGTGGCTATGTTACCTTATGTGGCAAAACGAACTTTGCAGAAGTAATTAAGATTAAGAGCCATAAGATGGGATGGTTATCCTGAATAATACTGGTGGGCCCTACCTAATCACATAAGTCCTAAAAAAGTGGAGAATCTTTCCTGGCTGTGATCAGAGAAAGAGATGTGAGGACAGAAGGAAGGTTAGAGAAATGTGACAATGCTGTCTTTGAAGATGGAGGAAGAAGGCACTGGACAGAGGAATGTGGGTGACCTCCAGAAGCTGGAAAAGGCAAAGCAAGAGATTCTTCCCTACAGCCTTCAGAAGACTGCAGTCCTCCTGACACTCATTTCCAACCCACTGAGACTTGTGTCAGACCTCTTACTTGCACATCCATAAAATAATTAGTTATTTTTAAACTGCTGTTACAGTAATTTGTTACAGCAACAATAGACTATATATATATATATATATATATATATGTATATTTAAAAAGAAAATATTAGAGAAAACATATATAATCATTAATACCATTAAGTGGTTGTCTCTTTTGTTATGAACCCATGTGGACTCCATCCTCCTAATTTCCTACTAATGTGACAAGACATTGAACTTATTGAACATAGAGCTTCAGTCAAAAAAGGATTGAGAGTTGCTGATCTGTTTAAGAAAGCAATTTAGATTCAAACCAGTCATGTGAACTGAGCCTGAAGAAAACATAAACTGCATTTATTTCCCACTGCTCAAGTGCTCTGGACTCAATAAACTTGCAAAGCTTGAAGCCTTGATATCACATTCACATAAGAGATGCACAGATCATGATGAGCGATAATCTTGCTTTAACTTCTCTTGGTTATCTTTATTGCATCTGAATTATCATTAAGCGTTTACTCTATCAACATAGCTCAATAACAAAAGCCTCAAGAACTAATCGGAAAAGCAAATCAGGCCCAGCAAATGAGACACGGCACTCCTTAAACTAGAAAGTTCAGGATTTAAGTATGAGTTGTTGTAAAATATTTGAGCGAACTCTGAAAAAGTTTTGAGTTAGCCTAGTTTCAGGAAAGTACCTTCCCTTTCATTAGAGCCGACAAAACAGTTAGAGAGAAGCATTACCTGGGATAGAAACCTAGAGTAAAAATAAACCTGGGAATGGGTTCTGATAATACACCCCAGTCTTTCCACATTGGTTTCTGCTATTTAAATCCAATATTCATTGGCTTGGTAGATACTCCTATTAGGCCAAAATTTCTGTACTTTCATATAAAAGGAACTATTATGCTGCTTTTGAAGTGCCTTTCATAATGCTATTAATGCATACTTTTCTTTATTAATGGGTTGTGCTTATCAACAAAATGTTAATATATTGTGCATATAAATGGATTTCTGATCATGTGGACCACCACTGCACAAATTTAGTTCCTCCACTTTCATCACTACACCAACTCAAGGGCAGAGCACCAGACATTACTCACACACACACAGTCCTTCAATCCCTGAAAAAAATATGCTTTCCTCAATAAGTATTTAACATTATCTCCTAGGATAAAGGAATATATTAATATCCTTACAAAACCCAAAGAACAAGCTTTCTCACCTCCGTGCTTATTCTTTCCTGTGCTCCTGTTCTCACCATTAACCCTGCCTACGTTTTCTCCACAGTTATCACATAGATATAATAAATACATACAAATAATTACTTTAGGCACATTGTCATTTTAATTTTAAAAACTAAGAAGAAAGCACTAAATCAATTTACCTGTATTCAAACTAATTCCTGAGTACCTGCTACCTTACAGGGTCTGTGGTAAAGGCCTGGAACACAGATCTCACTCTTGTAGAGTTCTCTGACAGGTGGAGAAGGCAGGTAAGTAAATGCAGGAACTCCACGTGGGATGAGGGCTATAAAGGGGAAAGTGCCACAAAGTAGAGCTATTTCAGGGAGTGTCTGTGCTCCATTAACAGAGGGGAGAAGAAGAAATATGGATGAAGGAGGAATGAAGAAGAAAGCCTCCATCAGACATGAAGAATAGTGTGATCTAGTCAATTAAATAACTGAGAAACATCTGCATCCCTACAATTAAGTCTACTGTCAAAAAATTAAAGATAATTATTTGCACAAGTTTAAAAAAAAAGCCACTTACCTTTTATCTCAATTATTTGGATATTATAGATGAAAAAGTCTCTTTCCACTTCACTGTTCTAACACAGAACTTACCTTTTTTTGAAACCAAAATATCTAATAGAAGGATATTAGTAACATAAACAAGTTTTGTGTACATGACAAATGCACCTCGAAACTGAATATCAGGTTAAAAACTCATTAAGCAAAAGAGCAGTAAGACTTAGAAAAATGCTTACATATTTTCAGCGCCTTCCTTAGCATATGTGATACCTGGAGTTATACTTTTAAATACCTCCCTTCTCTATGACAAAATTACTTTTCAGTAAAAACCATTATTTTCCTGATTTGTTCTATAACTTTAAAGCAACAGGCTATTTTCAGAAGGAAAACAAATTTCAATGTTATTATTCAAATTCAATGAAATACTTCATGTATGAATTTTGCATATATGAAATTTGCATTTACCTAACAAAAATATTGCACCCTGCAATTCACAGTTTCATTGTTCTGATTTTTAAAATCAAATAAAAATTCCAGGTGATCACATAAAATGACAGAATCAAAGCAACTATTTCTAGTTCTTTGGCCTTACAATCACTGTGTTATCACTGTTTACCTGAATATGCTGTTTAAATCCATAAGGAATATAGTTTCCTAAAGGATAATCATAAAGTGCTAATTTGAATCACACACATATATATTATTAAAACTCAGCAATAACCAAAGCAATTAAGTAGAACCTAGAGAAAAAAAGGAATTTGTGAAAACATATTATCACTGACTTTAAGAATTGCTGGTGCATGGCTATAATAAAAAGCAGACCAACTTTCAGGTGGATTTATTATTTTTTATAAATTTCTGGAAGCAATGCAACTTCTTAACGATTGCACCCAAGAAAGAATACTCCCAAAACTTCACCCTTTGTATGAATAATTTTTTACCTAAAGTTGAAGAAAGGTATGAGATCACCACTATTCTTATGTGATATATGTTTATTATGTACAGGACCAGCTTTAGTGGCCTGTCACTGGGCACAGGGTTCCCATGCTCAGAAAGGAGCCCTATGCTTGGCTTTTAATGCTCTGCTACCAGAGTCTTAAAATTCTTAACAATTTTATCTTTGAACTTTTGTAGATAAGCAAAATCTGATAGGGCAATAGAGTATATGCCCTAGATTTACATATAGTCCTGCCTGCCAGTGCACCCCAGGAACAGATCCTCAGCCACCTGCTCCCTCACCCAGCAACTGCTGCCACACTCAACTCCTAGAGGGGGCTATGGTGAGTGGGGCTCCTGGGTCAAGACCACACACAGCTGTGAGGGTCTAGATGCACCTAGAAGTATCCCTATGCCCTAGAGAACCTAACATTAAATAGCAAATAAAATTGGGTCAATAAAGACTGTGGAAAAAAAGAAAAAATACTTTCTTTTTTCCCCTCTGCTTTTGAATAAGCCTTAACATTTTCGTTTTGCACTGGGCTCCACAATTATGTAGCTATTGCCTACATGTGTGTGTGAGTGTGTGTATGTATATCTGTTGTGTTTGTATCTAAAAGAACAGCTTTATCTATACTTAATACATAAAGTAAATTTATATGATTTTATAATTTATTGATAAAATTATATGTAACTTTACTATATTTTATCTATAAAGTTGAAAATAATAATTTTAATAGTTTACAGATTGGGGGAGAAGATATTTCATCACAATACTATCTTCTGAGTTTGTGACTGATGAATTCTCTTTAAAAATCTTTAACCAAGAATATATTATATGCTAAAAATGGTGATAGTCCAGCTTCAGAAGCAGGATGTGACATTACTAATATGTTATTCTTATTAACAAAATCTGCTCTACAACTTTGATTTCTTGACAGGCAAGAGGTTTTTGGTCAGAGGCCAAAGTCATCAAATATTGAGAATATGAAGATACATCAAATATGTTGAAGTAGACTTAAAACTCACTAATTTTATCACATTTCAATTATACACATAAATTACTTATACTGAACAATTCTAAATCTTCAATCTCACACCTAAAAAAATCATTTGCTTTATAAGTAATGATTTTAAAACTTACCTTAACTCTTGAAATATTCTATTTATAATAAAGCTAATGAACAAAATATTCCTCACAAAATGTTGTTTACCTCAGTTATTTAAGAAGTCAATATTCATGTTGACAATGTCTTCAAGATTTTCTTCTTTTAAAAATGCCACTAAGATTTGAATGTAAGGATAGTCAGAGATACTCTATAGATGGATGTAGATATATATATATGAAATTAATATCCATAAATGTTTATAAAATGAAGTCAAAAGGATCTTGAAATATATATTTTACATTTGCCTAAATGTAGACAGAATTTCTACTATTCCTGAGAGAGAGCCAAAACCACAAAAAAATTGACATTATGTCACATTTGAAAAAGGTTAAGAGCAATCCAAATTACGTGAGCTCTTTATACCTTCAAAAATGGCCCCTGATCCCTATAGCATTGACTTTCTCCAACACCATCTAAATTCTAACTTTATTAGCAGCACTCTTAATCCAGGGCAATCTGTCCTTTTCTTTGTTTTCTTTTTTCCTTTATTTTATTTATTTATTTATTTATTTATTTGTCTTTTGTCATTTTGGGGTCGCACCTGGGGCATGTGGAGGTTTCCATGCTAGGGGTCTAACAGGAGCTGTAGCCGCCGGCCTGTGCCACAGCCACAGCAACGCCGGATCCAAGCCGCATCTGCAACCTACACCACAGCTCACGGCAACGAGAGATCCTTAAGCCACTGAGCAAGGCCAGGGATCAAACCCGCAACCTCATGGTTCCTAGATGGATTGGTTAACCACTGAGCCACGACAGGATCTCTTTCTTTTTATCCTTTAAATTGATGTGCAATTTCAGTATCCTTTCTCAAAATCTGACTCCCTTCATCAGCTAATACTTAGATACTGTCTCAAGCAAAACAATCACATATGAATAATTGATTCCATACCTAGAAACTCCTTCTTCCTTGATATTACTCTGGGATCAACTCAAGTAGAACCAACTCAAAAAGCCAGTCCATTTAAAATCATGTACTCATTTGTAATTTACCACATTTTGTAAATGGAAAGAACCTCAGCCCATACCCAATGTATGGAGAAAACCAGTCACTTACGTTGTTCATGTACTCTGAAAGCAGGTCCTGGAGAGCCTGGCGAATGGCATTGCATTCTGCGATAATGCGCTCCCTATGGAAATCCCTGGTGCATGAAGAGTCAGCCAGCAGAGCAGCCCCACTGATAATGGCCTCGAGACGTTTCTCTAGGGATGGTCTTACTTCTTCCTCAGTCACTGTGAGTGGATCCAAGACAATTAAGCTCTAAAGGAAAAACACATGTGGATGCTTAGAACTCCATGGAATTCTATTTTTCAGAAAAAAATTATTTTGTTGTTGTTCTCACATTTGGAATTCATACGCGATCATAAAGAGAACTATGTTGTTACTGCCTCACTGAGTTCATGCATAATTCTATGAAGCACTTATTATTCAGGTGAACAACAAAAAATGTGAAATTACAAGCATCAATTCTAACACCATTAAAACCTATATTCAAATCTTGCCCTTCCCACTGACAAATGGTGTGAACGCACTCAAGTGTCTTATGTAATGTGAGCCTCACTCCTAACTGGTAAAATTGGAATATTAACATTGCTCATCTCATAAAACTGCTGTAAGAATGATTTGAATACTTAATAAAGTACCTAGCACATATTAGTTGTTCTTTACCATAGTCACTTTTATATAGCCCTTTATTATTTACACACTTATTATCTCATCCTGATAACGCTATAAAGAAGTGGGCAGCAAAAATATTTTTAACCATACATTTCAATTGAAAGTGAGTGAGGCTGAGACTGTCTTGCTCAAGGTCATTAAGCTAATAAATGGTGAGATTCAGACAAGTATCTAGGTCCTATACTACCTAATTCAGTATTGTTTTCACTATGCCTCACTATAAATCAGACACTCTGATTTACCTTAACACTAAAATATAAAACGGAATTCTGAATTTTAATTATTGATTTTAAAAGTAAAATTCCATCTTTTTGTTGAATATAACTTCCAGCTATTTCCCACCATTGGAACCACATAGTATTTATAAGTTTTCTATTAGATATAAGTCTTCAGGCAATAGAAGTCAAGATAATCTACAACCTTTGAAGAAAAGATAGAGGATATGAGACTCTAAGGGTCCTTTATTAAAATACACCAAGATAGGAAGCCTTTGAAGGTTTAGGCATAGTGTGGTAATTAGAGAAAGAGTTAGTATCAAATAAAAGCTCTCTGTAGAAACTTTGACATAAAATGAAATCATATAATGATCTTCAAAATGTGTGTGCATATGCATCTATACACACAAGTACACATAGTGAAAATCACTGATCTTCAGAGTATGCAATCTTATATCTATTTACATATATAGAGAAAGGTATATATTTAGTGTGTGTATATACTGTGTATATACATAATTTACATCAATTATTACACTATACTACATTATGATAAATATTTGGGAATCAAAAGTAGTCAGGATAGAATTTTAAAAGCTAAAGTTCTAGGGTAAGTTAGGAAGAGAAAATCATCATGGAAAGAAAAACAATTTTAAAACAGTTTCTTTAAAGAGAAAAAACAGTACTGTACAATGGTCACATATTATATGATATAATATAAAATATAAACCAGACCTTATAGAAAATTGTTTAAATGTCTTAAAAACATTCAGAATAGTTTTTCCTTTCATGATTCTATTTCCTTCCCATTTTTCTACTTTTCTACTGAGTCTACCCAGTTTTCTTTTTAGATGGAAAAAGTTTTTTTAAAAAAGAAAAACAAATTTTTAAATGCCATATTTAACACTTTCTCTAGCCAATATATTATCTTTTTTGGTGATATAATAAATCCAACCATGGGCTTGGCCATCAGTCAAGGATTAATTTGAGTCTAAATCTAATTTATTTCATTTGCCTTTTTGCCATGTCTTCTTTGGATCACTAATTTAGTAAAAACATTCCACTTCAATGTTTCATAACAATAATTAGACCAATTAAAGCCTTTTCGAAAATGTCCCTCTAATGTGATATTATCATTAAGAAGAGGCACTGAGGGCAACAGAATTACTCTTTGATTACTCAAATGCAATTAGAAGATAGTTATAGGAACAGTTAACATGTCTCTAGCATTGTCATGATAGGAAAAGTTGATTACATTTGAAATCTAAACACTTATAAGTATAACAAAAATAAACTAGAAATTTTAGGTGTTCCTAAAACATGTCAGAAAACAATCTCTATTGCAGGAATAAGTTCACTCCATTTCCTGCTTTCCAGGGCCATTCCTCAAACTAGTCTAGCCTTTGGATTTTTGCTTACTTTAGCTTAAAGACTTTTCGGATACTTCAAGTTCATCTAAACTCAAACTATTCCGGAGTTCCCTTCGTGGCTCAGTGGTTAACGAATCTGACTAAGAACCATGAAGTTGCGGGTTTGATCCCTGGCCTTGCTCAGTGGGTTAAGGATCTGGCGTTGCCATGAGCTGTGGTGAAGGTTGCAGACGCAGCTCGGATCCCGCGTTGCTGTGGCTGTGGCGAAGGCTGGCAGTTACAGCTCCTGTTAGACCCCTGGCCTAGGAATCTCCATATGCCGTGGGTGCGGCTCCACATAAAGGCAAAAAGAGAGAAAAAAAAAAAAAAGGATAAACTCAAACTATTCCCTGCTCTGACATCTGATGCCCACAAAAAGGTCCCTTGATTCTGTCTAAATCTACTCTCTTCCTATTCATATCATATAAAATTTTCCACTAACTTTGTCATCAAATTAATTAAAAGTAAGGGCTTTTTTTTTTAAATAACTTGAATGTTCTATTAAATATTACTGGATATTTGAGAACTACTGACTTAAAAAAAATCTCTTCTGAACATTAAGTAAGATGATGAAATAGGAAGTTTCATGCCTTACAGCCCCAATAGAAATACTGATTTTTACAATGGCCCATGAATGAGAATACCTTTATGAAAGTACAATTGAGAGGTTCCAGCACCCCTGTGAAGTAAAAAAAAGTCAAAGAATGGAAGCACTGAAGAACAGTTTTCCTTTACCCATGTCACCTCTCTCCCAAGGCAGTACATCTCAGACCAAGAGAAATTCACCTTGCCCTGCAATTCCTCCCACTGGGAAAAGTGAAAGAAAAGTGAACACTTGGCTCCCCAGCCTTGTGGGATGCTGCCCAAGAGTTCCATTTCCATCTCTCCAGACCCAGAACACTGAGGAGATTGAAACAGCTAAATAATCTGAGGAGAGCAAAGAGCAGAGAAAAGGGGTAGGAGCTCACAGCAACCAGTACGTGGATCTCAGCAACAAGCAATAGATCTTACTAACTGAATACAGACTCTAATGAGAGCCCTGCCCATGAACCCAGTAGGACCCCCACCTGAAGATCCCATCATTACCCACTGTGGACCCCCAGTGTTTCATGAAACCCCCTCCTCTAGCCAACACTCCATGCTCCCCTGAAGACAATGTGCGATGCATTCCCATAAACAACACGGATATCAGCATCCAGCTGGATCTTCTGGATTAGGAAAAAGGTCCACAGCACTGAACAAACACTTCAGGGCACTGCCATAGAGAAAATAAATAGACTCTCAGCACCTGGCATAGCTTTCTGAAATCAAGGGAAGGCATAGAGTCTAAGACTTCTCCTCCATGGACAATAAGAAGAATGGAGCAAGTACATCCATAGAAAGAATCTGAGAAATTCCCAGTATCTCTGGCCATGCTAACTGGTGAAGACCTTTCTCCCTGAAACTAGTCAGTAAAACTGAAGGAAAGGACTGCTTCTTCAAATGTAAAGACAGGAATACAAGTTTTCAAGGAACATGAAGAATCACGGAAATATGATATTACCAAAGGTATAAAGTAAACTTCAATAGCTGTTCCCAAAGAAATGGAGATTTATTAATTGTCTGGAAAAGAACTCAAAATAATCATCTTAAAGAGGTTCAGTTAGATAAGAAAGAACACAGATGGACAACTCAACAAAATCAGGAAAACAATATATGAACAAAATGAGAAATTTAAGAAGAAGAAACCACTAAAAAAGAACCAAACAGAAATCCCAGTACTGAAGAATATAATGAATGAACTACAAATCCACTAGTGACTAAACAATAGACTAGTGGTGCTGAAGAAATTACTCATAACTAGACCTGCACTACAAGGGATACTAAAGAGATATCTTCAGATAGAATCAAAAGATGCTAATTAGTAATGTGAAAACATATGAAAGTGTAAAATTCTTTGGTAAAGATAAATATATAGTAAATTCAGAAAACTATAACATTAACATTGTAATAATGGTGGATAAATCACTTAGAGTTTAATATAAAAGTTAAAAGACAAAAGTATTAAAAATAACTCTAGCTACAAAATTTTCCTAATGTATATATAACATAAAAATAAATGCAACTTTGATGTCAATAACAGAATATGGAGGGTAATAAAAGTATAGATTTTTTGTATATGATCAAAATGAAGCTGTTATCAGTTCAAAATAGACTATTATATTGGGATTTATTTTGTGGTCCAGTGGGCTTCAGTGCAGTGGCTCAGGTCGCTGCAGTGGCATGAATTCAGTCCCTGGCCCAGCAATCCCCATATGCTACAAGCACAGCCCAAAAACAAAAAACAAAAATAGACTATTATAACTATAAAATGTGTTATTCGAACTACATGGTAATCAGAAAGAAAAAAAAACCTGTGGTGGATACAAAAAAGATAAAGTAATCAAAGCATATAACCATAAAAACTCATCAAGTCACAAAAGAAAATAAGAGAGAAAGGAAAGAACTATAACATAGTCAGAAAATAATTAACAAAATGGCAATATAAGTCCCTACTTATCGACAGTTACTTTAACTGTAAATGAACTAAATTCCCCAATCAAAAGACATAGAGTGACTGACTAGATACAAAACAAAAAAGTAAATACAACTATATGTTGCCGAAAAGAAATTTACATTAGCTATATGGATATTGAAGGGATGGAAAAAGATATATCATGAAAATGGTAACCAAAAGAGCACGTAATTACATCAGAAAAAATAGGCTTTAAGTCAAAAAACTGTCATGAGACAAAGAGGGACATTATATAATAATATAGGGGTCAATTAATTTAAAGAATATAAAATTATAAATACATATGCACCCAATATCAAAGCACCTAAATACATAAAGAAATTTTTTTTGGCCATACCCATGGAATGTGCAAGTTCCTAGGCCAGGTATCAAACCCACACACTGGTAGTGACCCAAGCCACTGCCGAAACAATGCCAGATCCTTAACCCACTGAACCAGGAGGGAAAACCCATAAAGCAAATATTAACAAATCTGAAAGGAGAAGTAGACAACAATATAACAATAGTAGGGAACTTCAACACCCCACTTTAAGCAATGGATAATTCAACCAGACAGAAAATAAATAAGAAAACATTGTACGTAAACTACACAACTACAACTACATAAAGCATGCCATCCAATAGCATCAGAATAGACATTCTTCTTATGTGTACACAGAACATTCTCCAGGATAGATCATATGTTAAGCCATAAAGCTAATCTTAAATTTAAAAAGATCAAGGTCATATCAAATATCTTTTTGACCCACATGATATATGGTATTAACTAGAAGTCAACAGCAGGAGGAAAATTGGAAAATCCACATAAATGTCAAAATTTGAAACATACTCTTGAACAACCTATGAGTCGAATAATTCAAAGGAGAAATTTAAAATACCTTGCAAGACAAATGGAACATAGCATGCCAAAACTTAAAACATGTAGCAAAAGCAGTTCTAAAAGGGAAGTTAATAGAAGTAAAAGCCTACACTAAGAAAAAAACAAAGATCAAAAAAAGCCTATCTCTATAGCTCAAGAAACTAGAAATAGAAGAGCAAATTAAGCCTAAAGTTGACAGAAGGAAGGACCCAATAAAGAAGAAAATAGACATAAATGAAACAAACTAGAAAAACAATAGAAAAGACCAATCAATAGAAAGCTATTCCATGCTCGTGGATTGGAAGAATTAAAATTGTTAAAAGAATCCTAAAACCCAAAGCAATCTACTGATTCAATACAATCCCTGCCAAAATTCCAAAGGCATTTTTCAAAGGCATTTTTCAAAGAAAAAAAAATGTTGCAATTCATATGGAACCACAAAATATTCCCAATAGTCAAAACGGTCTTGAGGAAAAAAAACAAACCTGGTGGCACCAAACTTCCTGACTGCAAACTATATTACAAACCTATGGTAATCAAAATAGCATGATACTGGCATAAAAGCTGCCACATAGACCAACAGAACAGAATAGGGAGCCGCAAAATAAACCCATGCTTATATGGTCAATGATTTTTGATAACGGTGCCAAGAACACAAAATGTGGAAAATACAGTCTCTTTAGTAAGGGAAAATTGGATAAATCCATGCAAACTTACTAAGATCTTATGTAAGTGTTACCATCAACTAGTAATTATAAAAATAATAATAACAATAATAATAAAGGGAGTAGGAAGAAACTTTGGGTGGCGAAGGATACGTTAATGGCCTTTTCAGTAGTGATGGTTTCACGATTGTAAACTTAGCACCCATATCTAGTTGTATACATTAAATATGCCTGCCTTTTACATGTCCATTATATCTCAAAAAAGTAGTTTACATAAAAGAAACAAAAATAATCTTAAAAAAGTTATTTCTTCTGAACTAGTATAGCAGTGTACTGAAACATTCTTTCAGTGCATTTCCATGGCATTAATTTCACGAAAGACAAAAAACAGGATGCTATTACTTTTAGGATCCCACTCTATGAAACATAAAATATATTTTCCCTTTTTTCTAGGAAGTGCCCAATATATACTTACCTCCCTAAGGCTTTGCTGACAAGAAAATATTTTTTTCAAAAAGGTAAGAGTCCTAACTTCTTTGTCTTCTATTGGATTGCTTCATTTTAGGAAGTAATATATCCCAAGGATTAAGAGACCTAGGAGCAGTGAGTCTGGGTTTGAATCCTAGCTCATTAGTTACAGGCAAATTTATCTATGTCATTATTATCCTCTGTACGCTCAAATTTACAAAACCTCCATTCCACCCACTTTCTACTTCTCTGGGAAAAATAAGATGAAACCATCTGGTAAACCACTCCACTTATTTCTAACTCAGTGTTTTTGCATCCATGTTTTACTTCTCTGTCCTTGAGGAAGATCTCTCCTTCTCTCCCTTTCTCTTTCTCCCCAGCTCACTAATTTCTTTCCAAGGCTAACTTCTCTTTCTGTGCTCTGACCTCCAGCCCTCCTCAAGTTATTCCTTTCTTACATTTTGAGTCCCTCCTCATAGCCTGTTGTGTGCCAGGTACTGTGCTAGGAATTGGTAGTGAAACGGAGAGCATCCCCTCCATTCTCACAGGGCTCACTGTCTGGAGGTACTGACTAATTTCAAACAAATAACCACATAAATGTATAACTACAATGTGGATGTGTGATATAAATAAAAAGAACTGAAAGTTAAGTATAAATTGACAAGGCATACTTTGGGCAATTGACTGTAGAATCAAGATGATTAACAGTGGAGTTCCTGTTGTGGCTCAGCAGAAAAGAATCTGACTAGTATCCAGGTTCAATCCCTGACCTTGCTCAGTGGGTTAAGGATCCTGTGTTTCCCTGAACTATGGTGTAGGTCACAGATGCAGCTCAGATCTGGCAGATCTAGGCCAGCGGCTGCCCCTAGCCAGGGAACCTCTATATGCCAGGGGGTATGGCCCTAAAAAGACTAAAAAATATATATATGTATATATTAATGGTAAAGTAGATGTAAGTTCCAGTGAACTCACAGGATTCTCAGGAAGGGCTTTTGTTTTCCAGACCTAGAATTGGAAGTTTGGAGGTAGTCTTAACCAGATCTTAGCAGGTCAACTTCAACAGGCATCAGAGTTATACTATGTGACACTTGGAGCAAGAAGCAGAATACTATGAAACCTGAAAACAAACCAAAGGGAAGAGACAGATTCTATCCCTAATATAATATAAAGTACCTGTTTTAAATTTAAAAGTACACAGAAAACTACCTAAAAAGCAGGGAAGAGGGCTGTGCAATCAGAAAGAGAACATACGTTGCATTTATCTACAGAAGTATAGGAAAATCAGATCTTGCAAAAGAACGATCAAATTGTAAAATTATAAGCAACTCGTTGGTATTTTAACATATAAAAAGTGTATATGATCCTTGGTCAATCCCAAAAAATGATACAGGGAATAAATTAAAATGCACTAAAACTTTTAATGGAGTAGTTGTAATTTAAATCATCATTGCTGATCATTTTTTTTCCCATTAAACCCTAAGGCCTATTAATCAGCTTGAAGGATTTTAACTTTGCTATGTTGGGTTTCATCATTACAAATATGTTTGGTTAATACGTGTCTTTACAAAAGTAAAGACATGTGACCAAAAAGTACTAGGGCGCTTTTTTTACAGCGAGCTTAGAAGTCAGAAAAACGACTGTTAATCTTGGCCCTTCACTCACACTGAGAAAGTAGTTTAAACTGCCTGAGGCCTTATTTTAATATTTGTTGGGGGGGTGGATAAAATCCCTACCTGGGAGTTCCCATTGTGGCTCAGTGGTTAATGAACCCAACTAGTATCTATGAGGACACGGGATCAATCCCTTCCCTTGCAGGGTTAAGGATCCAGCGTTGCCTTGAGCTGTGGTGTAGGTCACAGACACAGCTCAGATCCTGAGTAGCTGAGCCTGTGTCCAGCAGCTACAGCTCTGATTTGACCCCTAGCCTGGGAACTTCCATATGCCATGGGCACAACCCTAAAAAAAAACAAAAAAACTGGACCTATCATATAAGATGTTATTTAACATAGTTTTATAACATACTTTAATACTTGGTGGGGTAGCTCCCACCTCAGTTTCCTTGCTAATATTTTTTACTTTTATACGCACTACTGTCTATTCATGATGATCAGAGCATAGAGAGCTACAAAGGAAGCTATATTTGCTAGAACAGAATACTCTATATATCACACAGATGTATATTAGATAGTCATTCATTCCCTAAAGATTTATTAATCATCCAATACACTTCAGTTTCTAGGCAAGGCTTTGGTCATGCCTTACCAGGATATATAGCAAGTTATAAAAAAATCTTAAACAAGCTAAAGAATCAAACCAATAGGTTGAAAAAAGTTTTCTGTATTTTAATCGACATGATGCAATAAACCCTATTCATCATTCACACATTCTATATTCTATGATGAGATTGGTCTGATTTATATTCAAAACACTAAAAGTCTTACACCTATTCTCTAAAGTGAAATTGCCTATCAAAAGAGATGTAGCTATGATTATAATCAAGTACCCACATTCTTCACAAAAACACATGCAGTGCCTCTAGTTAGGAGCAGCAGAAATAATAACCACACAGCATAAACAATGTTTCTCAAGCAATTACCTTATCAATCTTCAGAGTGAGTGATAAAAATGAAACAAAATTTCCCCTTATGATTACCAAGAGAAAATGCTATTGAGAGAACTCGCAGGCTCTCCTTTGTCTAGTATATCCTTTATTTTAACACTTTTCCATTTCAATAATCTAAAGAATGGAAGCTTCAGATATAAAAAAATGTAAAAGAAGGAAAAATAAGAGTAATAAACTATAAGTCAGCAAGGGATCAAAAGATACTATTTATATTACTTTGGTAAATTAGTGTAACTTACACAAAGTTAACTACACATTCAGCTACACAAAATCAAAATGTATGTAACTCATTCTGTTGTATACTAATTAATATAACAGAAAAATAGAAAATACTTTAGAAAGACATCAACATGTTTATTAAACAAATTAGATATATATATATACTCCAAATTTTTCTCTAAAGTATAGTATAGAACATTTAAACAGCCCAATGAGTACTATGATGGTGGTTTTACCAGAATACCAATAAAAATTTCAATTATCTAATTCATTTCACTTGGGGTAGTACCTCTCCTCCTAAATATATTTCTGTTGGAGTTTAGCACAGCATCACATCATGAATTGTTTGCTTCAGTTTTTATCTGGTTATATAAAAAAATAAAATAAACTTTCAAGGATTCTTCCCTTTTCAAACCTTTGTTTAAAAGAAATGAAACACAAGTCCCTCTAGAAGCTGTTGTTTTCACTATAATATCAAATATAATATTGAATAAATCTTAGTAAATATTCTTAACAGAATATTACTGACAAAGGCAATATAGTTTAATGAAGGAGCAAATTAAGCATTTATTGTTGATTATATATTTAGAAATGTATATTTACACATTTTTATCTCTACTCCTGTTATATTTTTAAGCCGGGTATAAAAAGAAGATTCTAAACATATATAATCAATGATAACTAATTCATTCTGACTGCACTGAACTTTGAGGAAATAGGTTTTTTTTTGTCTTTTTGCCTTTTCTAGGGTCGCACCTGCGGCATATGGAGGTTCCAAGGCTAGGGGTCTAACAGGAGCTGTAGCCGCCGGCCGACGCCACAGCCACAGCAACGCGGGATCCAAGCTGCGTCTGCAACCTACACCACAGCTGAGAGCAATGCCAGATCCTTAACCCACTGAGCAAGGCCAAGGATTGAAGCCGCAACCTCATGGTTCCTAGTCAGATTCGTTAACCACTGAGCCACGACAGGACCTCCGAAATAGATAATTTTTATACACAATTATGTCACTAAAAGCATAGCAAATCCCTTGAAAAAGAATGACTGAGAAGATAATTTCTAGGTGGTAACAATTTCTCAATAACACCATCCTTCAGATGCTCTTGATGTGGTCCTCATGCTCTCTAGAGCAGTTACTTTATTTATTTATTTATTTAATTTATTTATTAATTAATTTATTTATTTTTGTCTTTTGCCTTTTATCTGGAGCCACACCCGTGGCATATGGAGGTTCCCAGGCTAGGGGTCTAACAGGAGCTGTAGCTGCGGACCTTCACCACAGCCACAGCAACGCGGGATCCGAGCCGCATCTGCAACCTACACCACAGCTCAAGGCAATGCTGGATCCTTAACCCACTGAGCAAGGCCAGGGATTGAACCCGCAACCTCATGGTTCTAAGTTGGATTCGTTAACCCCTGAGCCTTGAAGGGAACTCCTAGAGCAGTTACTTTAAAATTGTGCAGGTAATTTATATATTTTGAAATTACAACATCCAAAGATGCTCTTGGAATGAAAAGAGTTAAGAATTAGTTTTTTTTTTTTTTTCCCTTCAAGTTGAATACATAGTTAAATAGAAATTAAACATCTCTAAGGAGTTTTCTAGTCAACTCTGGCCAAGGAAAAAAAATAATTTGCTTGAGTCATTGTGTTTGAAAATCCATACTGAGAATGTATTAACCCATAAGTGCCATAAAATTACCATTTTGTATTCTCCATAAAGATCGCAGTCTTGATAAGAAATTGGATGAAACTCTGCTTACTCCAGTGTACACTCTAGAGTTCTATCCAAGGAACTGTTCATGATGATGAAAATTCTCTATATCTACAAAGGCCAATACAGTAGCCACTAGCTACATACAGCTATTAAATACCTAAAATGTGGGTAGTGCAACTGAGGAACTGAATATTTAATTTTATTTAATTGGGATTGGCAAAATTTTAAATTTAAATAGCTACCATTGACAAGCGGCTATTATACTGGACAGCACAGCTCTAGAAGTTGGTTTTCATTTTGTTTTCCATGACATGAAATTCTTTTGTCATGACTTTCTTAGCTGATTTCACTAGATGAACCATAATGATGACCCCCATGTAATAGATGGAAGGTATTGGTACCTCTATACTGTCTGTACTATTTTTACTGTCCATAATGTTGCTTGGAAAACATCCCCTGCACCATAGAACCACCATTTCTATACCAAAAGTGGTTGATTGATTGTGATTAGAAACACTATTTTCCTAAACTAGCAGGTATATTTGGAGAAAGTACTGAGAGAGGACAGAATTTTAAACTATTGTCAGTCATCAAGGCCTTAGTTTATCAGGTTCTTTTCCCTTATGACTAGTTAAAAATAACTTAGTTCACAAACAACTTACACAACTCAATAGCAAAAAAGCCAAAAACCCAATTGAAAAATGGGCAAAAGACCTGAATAGACATTTCTCCAAAGAAGATATACAGATGGCTAACAAGCACATGAAAAAATGCTCAACACCATTGATTATTAGAGAAATGCAAATCAAAACTACTATGAAGTACCACCTCACACCAATCAGAATGATCATGATTAATAAGTCCACAAATAACAAATGCTGGAGAATGTGTGGAGAAAAGGAAACCCTCCTGCACTGTCGGTGGGAATGTAAATTGGTACAAACACTATGGAAGACAGTATGGACATACCTTAGAAAACTAAATATAGAACTACCATATGACCCAGCAATCCCACTCTTGGGCATATATCCAGACAAAACTTTCCTTGAAAAACACACATGAACCTGCATGTTCATTGCAGCACTATTCAAAATGACCAAGACATGGAAACAACCTAAACCTAAATGTCCATTGACAGATGAATGGATTAAGATGTGGCATATATATAAATATATATATATATACATATATATATATATATATATACACACAATGGAATGCCCCTCAGCCATAAAAAAGAACAAAATAATGCCATTTGCGGCAACATGGATGGAACTAGAGACTCTCATACTGAGTGAAGTAAGCCAGAAAGACAAATACCATATGATATCACTTATATCTGGAAACTAATATAGAGCACAAATGAACCTTTCCACAGAAAAGAAAATCATAGACATGGAGAACAGACTTGTGGTTGCCAAGGGGGAAGGGGAGGGAGTGGGATGGACTGGGAATTTGAGGTTAATAGATGCAAACTATTTCCTTTGGAATGGATAAGTAATGAGATCCTGCTGTATAGCACTGGGAACTGTATCTAGTCACTTATGATGGAGCATGATAATATGAGAAAAAGAATGTATATATGTCTGTGTTACTGGTTCACCTTGCTGTACAGTAGAAAATCGACAGAACTCTGTAAACAGCTATAATGGAAAAAATTAAAACCATATAAAAATAACTTAGTTCAAATAAAAAGAGGCAGCTCAAGAGAATGTGAATCACAGTGTGGAGGGGCATGGAGCAAGCCCTGGGTGACTTGGATACAGATACTGGGTATCAGCGGGGAAAAAAGGAACAGATACGATGAGAAAAAGAATTCTGAATTCTGACAGGAGAGATGGTAAGGGCCATCAAAGATAATATTCTCCTCTTCCACAGTTTAATCCATGTTGCTTCATTTTGTTGCCTTCTTTTTTATTTGTTCATAATGAGAGCAGAGATGTGTAACTGGAAACCTCAGTTTTCTGGCTTAATGTCCTTGCCCAGTGAAGAATACCTATAGAAAAATCAGCTGTTGTTGCACTTACTGCTGTTCAGATCTTTTTGCTTTACCAGTTACACAATGACATACTCACAAGTTGGTCAGAAAAATGTTAAAACAAGATCATTTCTGGAGTTCCCATCATGACGCAGTGGAAACAAATCCGACTAGGAACCATGAGGTTGCAGGTCCTATACCTGGTCTTGCTCAGTGGGTTAAGGATCTGGCATTGCTGTAAGCTGTAATGTAGGTCACAGACACGACTCAGATCCTGCATTATTGTGGCTGTGGTGTAGGCTGGCAGCTGTAGCTCCAATTTGACCCCTAGCCTGGTAATCTCCATATGCTATGGGTGCAGCTCTAAAAAGAAAAAAAAAAGATCATTCCTTATGCTATTCTTTGCTCTTTTGGAAATTTTACCAAAGAGCTTATATTTTCTTTAAGTGCTTAGTAAATGTGATTTAGATTTTTAATTATCTTAAGGAATAAGAACATGTGAAATACAAAGAGAAGAGAAATACAAAGAGGAGAAGAGAAGAAAGGGAGGAGGGAAATGCAAAGGAAGTAAAGGGGGAGGGAAAGAGGAGAAGTAGAGGAGGGACTGGGAGGAAAGCAGTGGGGAAGGAGAACAGAGGAAAGCAAAGGAAATGAGAAGAAAAAAGGGAAGGAAAAGCAGCAATTTGTTCAAAGCTCTTGTGCCATGCATATTGGCAGTAATGAAACCAGACTGCTACTGTGTTTCATGATTCAGCAGAACATTTAGGTGATCAGAAAATGATTACAAAAGTACTTAAAATTCAGTCCCCCAAATCCAGCTTTCATCATTATAGAACAGTTTAAAAGGCTACTGGCTTTTACATTATTATAAACAGCAAAAGTCTAATATGTTCCTTTCTGTGTTAACAATATTCTCATTGTAAATGGAATGTAGAACAACATTAAAAATGAAATTAATGTTAAAATAATGCATCCACATAACCGGACTATTTTTCAATTAGATATTGATTTTGTGCAGTGTGATATGCTATTGAAGAATATAAACCAAATACTTTAAATTTAGCAATACATAACGCCATGAAGAAAAATTCCATCACCTGACTCCATTTCAGACTTTTCTAATCAGGAGGCCAACAAAACACCCATTTACCATTATGACCACCAAGCAAAATTATGATAAGTACTCTTTCTCCCTTTCCCTTGTGAAAATGAAGGCCAAAATCAGTGATTAGAAAGAGACTAGCAGGGGCACATATCAAGAAAGCTAATGGGGAAGAAGTATCAGGTGCCAATGAAAAATAATTTAGGCAAGAATGAACAGAATTATTTTTCTGTAGTATGGATGAGAAATTATTAAATTTAAGGGGTGTTCAGTTTAACTTAACTGTGGCTCTGCCTGCCAATATTCCATATTTGAAGATCTGGTGTGAGGAAATTTCAAAATATCCTCAGTGACTACATGAGTCATCGTGAAATGAAAATTCTCACAATTGATGAAAAGAGCAGAGCACCAAACATCCCCAGTTAAGGAGACCTTCAAAGTAAGGCAAGGCAATTTATGCTTCCCCAAGAGGGCAAAAATTCCTTCAGCGCCAGGATCTTCTGTTGATAGAATATCTACATTAGCACTGAATGTGATCCTTCCTCTAAACAGAAGTGGTTTCAAGGATGCTCTTCGGTAAATTGTAGTCTGTTTTGCTAGAGGTAAGATGACCTCTTCTCTAAATCCACTTATAATCAGGATCAGTGAGTGGGGATCTGCAGCAGGGCAACCCCAGCCACATCTGCTGTTGAATGACCCCAATCACGCGCACAGGTCATGTACCAGAGAGAAAACGATGCTCAGTCTATTGCCCTTTCCTCATTAATCTCCCCAAGCCCCAAAGGGGGTTATGTATGCTCTTTTCATTCAGCTTTTTCAGTAACTGTTAACATAAACACCATACACATTACAGCTTATTATAACTTTTTATGCCCTTATTTAAATTAGAAAATATTAAAACTTAGAAATTCTCCAATATGAGAAAATGTCAAATAAAACAGATTCTTCTATCTTCAGCATCATGTGTTTCAGTATGATGTTTCATCTGTTTTTCATCAAGATATCCATTGATCTCAACTGATACGCTCTCAGTTTTTGGACCACTCACCTGATGGCTGAATCTATTTATTACACTGCCTCATCTGTCACCAGAACTCTGCCTCTGCCTCTGGTCTCCTGCCCTTTCTATAGGCTGACCCCATATACTAGCCCAATAGTCACATGACTAAGTCATGCAAGAAGAAAAGTACAGCCAGACTCTAGGCATTGAAGAAGCCACTATGACTGTTAGAGACAGCATGATTTCAGTGTGAAACAAATAAGAATAATCTACGTCTCACAAAGAAAATACCCTTCTTCAAAACTCATGGCCACTGGCAGGCAGCTTAACAAATATAACCTCCAGCAGCTGCATGAAAGATGCATGCATCTGCACTTGTGTACATTTGAACAGGCTGCTTTTCCATCTGCAGGATATGACATATGCCAATTGACTGGCTTATAGCAGGCTTGGAGAAGAGTCAGAAAAACTGTTGGCAGGCACCTCATGTCCATTCATTGCTTTTCATTTTTTCCCTTTGCTCCAGGGCTTTTAGTCTTTGCTCTTTTGGATCCTGCCTGATAAATTATTCATTTAGCTTCAAGTGGTCATTTGTGGCTAAAAACCTAAGATTTTGTGAACATATAACTTTCACTTAGTTCAAACTGCTTAGATGTCAGTAATCAACCTAAATTAGCAGGTTTCACTTTAACTGCAATTCTATCTTGGATTTCACATGTTAAAAGTGAGCTGGGATCAGGTGATAGGAATTAAGCAGAGTACAAGTTATTCTGAAATTAGCCAAGGGATTTAAACAGGACCAGCTACATAATTTGGGACAGGGAGGTGTGTTGGGAGGTGTGGGGGCTGGTGGTGCTCAATACAAAATGAAGTGCAGGATGTTTTGTTCAAAAATGTATTCAGAATTTCGGAGTTCCCAACACGGCAGAGTGGAAATGAATCTGACCAGGGACCATGAGGTTGTGGTTTCGATCCCTGGCCTTGTTCAGTGGGTTAGGGATCCAGCGTTGCCGTGAGCTGTGGTGTAGGTCTCAGATGCGGCTAGGATCTGGCATTGCTGTGGCTCTGACGCAGGCTGGCAGCTACAGCTCCAATTAGACTCCTAGCCTGGGAACCTCCATATGCCACGGTTGTGGCCCTAAAAAGACAAAAAGACAAAAAAAAATGTGTTCAGAATTTGAAGACAGCAACTTCAGATAATTAAACTAAACATGAGATACTTCTAACCATGGGGCACTATGTAACTGCACAGGTTGTATGCCCATGAAGACAGAGCCCAGATTTGTGGATGACATGAAGTATTGTGCAATTTCTTTCAAACATTAGTCTACTGATTATACAAACTGATATGTTGGCAATAATTTCTTCAGAGTCAATAGTATTTTCACCAAAAATTTCTGTTTAGATTTTTAAAAGACTTTTTCTTTTCAACTGTTCTGAGAAAACAAGCTTTGAAGTTCCACACATATCATGAAGCTTAATGAGGTTTCAAAATATAATTGCCTGCCACCTCTCTTGCCTTTCCAAATCTACTATAAATACAAAATGTGCAAATAAAGCTGGTAAATGATAGATCCCTAAATCTTAAACTTAGCAGTGAACACCTGCCACTAACAAAAGCTATAGGTGCCAAAATCTAGGAATAGCATGGCCACTGTACAATGTTCTCTGAGACAAACAGTAATCAACATCCTAAGGAGGAAAGCATGGTGCTCTACCATCACCCACACCACTAAACAAATTGTATCAAACTGTTTCCTAAAAACAAAGAACTCTATAAAATTTTTCACCTTCTACACATTTATTAGAGCAAAAACAGATTCCCATAAATCAAAGCTGGAATTCACAAGACAAAACAACAAAAACAATTATATTTTACTAAGTTTTTTAATGCAAGAAGAGATTAGTAATGGAGGCTATTTCACATTTCTTGATCTAAGCTTATTCTCAGGCTTTCAGATAAGCTCCAATCCACTTTGAACGAAGTGCAATCTGAACAACAGATTGAACATGTAAAATGGAAAGTGTGCTACATGTGGGAGAAATAAAGTGACTGTAATTGATCATTTTATGTGGTAATTATACCATTTCAAAGGCTTTGCTAATCTGAGTACAAATTGTATCTACAACTGTATGAAGAGGGAACCCTTGATATTCTTACTTAAGTAAAGCTATAGGCTAGAGAACTTTCCGTACTTGGAATAAATTTAACTAATTCTTTAAGAAATAGTTATGGAAATGCTAAATTGTTTACTTCATTTCACATACCATATTTATACGTGTTCAAGTGAATTCTGCTCATAAGACTAACAAAAAGTATATTTGGACACTCAGAAGCTCATAATTATTTTTGACTGTCTCCCTTGCTTCACATCAGTTCTTCCTTCTCCCAATTCAGTTATCTTCCTGTTGAGGTTATGATGTTACCATTCTTCCAAGCATAGGTCTGTTTGATATCTAAGCCATTCCCCTTTCTCACCCTTTATAGTCACTACAACTGTCAATTCTTCCTTCTTTATGTCGATCCATTCCCTTTCCATTTCAACTGTCCTAGTCTTAATCTTTATTACCTCTTAATGGAAATGTTTAAAAAAAAAAAAAACTCTTGATTTTTCTTGCCTCCAATCACCTAGCCCTGCAAAATAATCTCCACATCACAACTGATCAATCTTCCCATAACATGTATTTGATTTTCTTCCTTTCCTAATCAAATATTCCTCATTAATAAAGTATAATATTATTTTTGCTTTTGGGGACCAGACCTGTGGCATATGGATGTTCCTAGGTTGGGGTCAAATTGGAGTTACAGGTGCTGGCCTATGCCACAGCCACATGGGATCCAAGCTGTGTCTGTGACAGCTCACAGCAATGCCAGATCCCCGATCCACCAAGTGAAGCCAGGGATCGAACCCGCATCCTCATGGATACTAGCCAGATTCATTTCCACTGTGCCACAATGGGAACTCCCAGGTCCAAATTTCTTAGCTTAGTATTCCACATGGTTCCTCCACATTTAGTTTCCAAGCCAGATTGTCTACTTTTCTCCTGTTGCAGATACTATAGCACAGTGTTTAGGAGCGTGGGCTAGGAATTCCAATTTCATTACTGAAGAAATGAAGCAATATTAGCCTACTCTTTAAAAAAGGAAAATATGGCTTTATAAATAAGATGTCCCTAAGACAGAAACAAATTTTAATTAAAAGAAAATTTTAAGGGAAATCTCTTAGAACCAAAAGTACTTTTTCTCCCAGTTAAGTACTATGAAATATCTTAATCACTGCTAATAACAAAGCTGAATTTATAAGCTCTGAAACTAAAGAAAGTACATTGATTTATTGATTAATCAAAGTGACATGAAAGTCCCAAACAAGAGTAACCTTAATTTTGTTCTGCTATTCACCCTTAATGGTGTGTTCCTGTGAGTCCTTTTTCTATAAATCCACGTGAATAGATTAACTTCCTGATAAATCATCTTATTAAAGAGTCTTCATATACCCACCCAGATTGCAAATCTTTATGTTTATTCAGGCCTTAAAGTCTTATTGTTTAGAGACCATCATTGTTTTATTCTGAAGCTTCTATAAAATGAAGATCTTAAAGAAGATTCCTAAAAAGGACTTTTGACAAGTATGTTTCTGGTAACATTAGATCATACCACTGAACTAGGAAAGAAATTACAGAATTCTAATGGAAACCTGATGACTTCAACCACATCAACAGGAATTAATTACAGTGGGCTGAATGAACTGATAAATAAGATTTGTAATTTCATGCATTTTTCTGTAATATACTGGCTTTTAATCTGTCTTCCAGAAAACTTCTCCTCTTACACTATAACCTAAAACAAGTTGACAAAGTGTACGTTTTTAAACAAAGGTGAGACATTTATTTTTTTCTCTGTACCAGATGCTCCCAGAATTTGGCTTCTCCAGCTGGTGCCCCTGTGAACTTAATGGCTTACTGCAACCAGATTACAACTAGTTGTTCTAATTTTTGTTTCAATTTGTTTTCTTATTGTTTTCAAATTATTTAACACTAAATTCATTAACTTGAGATGTCTGGTTTTTCTTTCTTTTTTTTTAATTGAAGCATAGTTGATTTACAATGTTGTGTTAATTTCTACTATACAGCGCAGTGATCCAGTTATACATATATATATATATGTGTATATATATATACATACACATATTTTTATATTCCTTTCCATTATAGTTTATCACAGGATATTCAATATAGTTCCCTGTGCTATACAGTAGGACATTGTTGTTTACGTATTCTATATATAGTAATTTACATGGTTTTTGTTTGTTTTGTTTTTTAGGGCCACACCTGCGGCATATGGAGGTTCCCAGGCTAGGGGTCAAATTGGAGGTGTAACTGTTGGCCTACATCACAGCCATAGCAATGTGGGATCTGAGCCACATCTGCAGCCTATGCCACAGTTTATGGCAACGCCAGATCCTTAACCCACTGAGCAAGGCCAGGGATCGAACCTGTGTCCTCATGGATGCTAGTCAGATTCATTAACCACTGAGCCAAGATGGGAACTCCCCCACTTATTTTTCTTTGATTAACAGTAATCTTTTTTTTGTTTTTTTTCCCGAGGTATGGTTGATTTAATATTGTGTTATTTCAGGTGTAGAGCAAAGTGATACTATATAAATATATATATATTATATATTGTACATATATATATATCATTCCATTTTTTTCCTATTACAGGTGACTATAAGATATAAATATAGTTCCCTATGCTATACAATAAACTCTTGTTTACTATATATATATAGTAGTTATGTAACTGTTAATTCTATACTCCTAATTTATCCCTCCCCTCCCCTTTCCCCTAACCATTGCTTTGTTTCTATGTCTGTGAGCCTGTTTCAGTTCTGTTACAAATGAACTGTAAATAAGTTCACTTGCATTATTCTGTAATATTCCAAATATAAATAATATAGTATTTGTCTTTCTCTGTCTGACTTAATTCACTTAGAGTATGATAAACTCTAAGTCCATCCATGTTTCTGGAAATGGCAATATTTAATTCTTTTATGACTGAGTTAATAGTAATCTTTCTATATTCTGACTACTTGTGTTTTTTTTAAATTATATTTATGTAAATTAATAGTAATCTTTTTATATTCTGACTACTTGTGTTTTTTTTTTATAAAAAAAAGCAACTACTATATATCCTGGCTCCTCCCTTACTTCCTCAGAGCTATCTGAAAAACTGTCTTCCTGGCTCAAGTCCTCAGAAAGCCTGCCAAATAAAATATAATTCAGTTTTTACATCATGCATCTTTTTCAAGTTGACACTAGATTAGAAGATGCTTAAGAAAAGAACCTTGAAAACAGAGCCTGGAATGTCTCTGATTCAAAAGACATTTATAGAATAGGTACCATGATAAGAAATTATCCCACAGTTATACTCACACTTGTAGATATAGATACTACTTCCAGAAGAATACACAAACACACACAAGCACACACACACATACAAATGTTTAAAGGACTTGTTTCTATGGAAAAAATAAATAATAAACTTTTAAAGGAAAATTAATATCCCTGAAGCAAAAATGGAAAGAGAATGCCCTCACCCTTTTCTTTCATCATTTACTTTAAAAATCTTATTGTTTTTCTCTGTCCCTTTGAAATATATGGACGTCATTTTTTAATACAAATAAGCTTGCCAGTTTTTCAACCCATGTATGTCTTTCTCAAGGATAATGAGAGAAATCTCTTTGAAATGTACTTACCAAAGAAGATAACACCCCATCTCCCAATTTCTGTGGAAGGGTAGGAGCCTAACTTCTGTAGGTATCTGGCTCCAAGCTACAAATCTATATCCCGTCATAAAAATCTAAGAAACCTAATTTTCCTATGGATAAAGGTAATTAGCTAAGAGGGACTGTTATTCTAATTGCCTGGCTAATTTATGGTGAAATATGCATTCAATTAGTATTATCAAGTTTGAGGACTAGTTATTGTTCTGAGAACATATATATAATGGGTTTATCTGCTTAGTTATAAAATGGTGGGACTTCTTTTTGCATATTTAATGTCTTTAACAGATTGCCTGTGATTTGTATCACATTCTTGTTTAATGCTTACTTAATAATAAACCTTTTCATTCTCTCCTACCTTTGTGAAGAGGCATTCTGGGTTAGCAGGAGATACTGTTTTTATTTCCACCACAGATCTCTAGACATCATTGTATTATTTACATCTGTAAGTGTCTGCATCTATTAACTATTCAATAAAAATGAAAAGAACAAATTAAGAAAAGAGTGGATAGGCATGAAAAGTGTGGGAGGTAAAGAGGGAGGAAAAAAGAATATGAAAAGAAGAAGTAAAAGAAAAGAAAAAAACAAGATTATGTTAAAAATCAAGAAAAGAGCAAATCCACTTAGGAAAAAAGAGACTTCAAAAAAATTAAACTTTCCAACAACACTAAAGGCTTTTAGAAAGTGAACATTTATCTGTTAAGTAATCAAAGGGCACAACAATTAATCCAACATCCCACTTTCAGAAAAAATTTACTCAGCAATTGACCCAGACTAAATTCACAAGTCAAGTAAAAAATCTGGAGATTCTTGAACTAGCCCTGGACTCCACTGGCAGTCTAGTAAAAACTAAAACCTCTTCTCAAAACAATGACTATAATTCATAGAATAAAAACATATATTTAAAGGAAACCAATTACATTGACAGTTATTAAAATATTTTTAAATTTGTCATATTAACACATGAAATAACAAGATCCAGCAGTGGATCTGATAACTGCTATAATTTAAATATAATGATCAGCATAAATTATACTTTGCATACCTATATTGTGGTATGAAAATACCTGTAATTTCTATTAGTGAAAGTCTTAGATATTGCCAGCACTACTGTGGTTTGTCATTTGTATTAATAATTAAATAAAATGCTAAATTTCAGATAAAATTTTGAAAACAAAGTTCAAAATTTTTTTCATCCAAATCTGGAGACATCCTTAGTACTACAGGTGGAATCTTGCAGACTTGAGCTTAAGAAGCCCCATAGGTGTTGTAACTTCAGAATGTAAAATGGTTCTTCTGTGGCCAGAGAATCTAGGCAATATATACCACAAGGGACAAGCATCTCCTGCTCCAGGAAAAACAAACCACTTTCCTGATCTAAAGGAACACCTGAATCTCCTTTCTCTCCTTTCTCCAGTATAAACTGACCTAGCACTCATGTAATAAGAAACTTAAAATGACTGCAAATAAATTGCATGAATATTTTAACTATAAAATACATTACAGCTACTAAAGTTGTACAATCTAGATGAATAATTGTCAACATTTAGTGTGCATAAAAATCACCATGGAATCTTGTTTCCTAAAAAAGATTCATGACTCCATCATCAGGGTAGCTCTAAATGGGGAAATGAAATCTTCACTCTTACTAGCACCCAAAGTGATTCCTGTCCACGTGCATTATTGTCAAACATTTAAGAAACACCAAAGTAATTAAACAGAGGCCTCAAACTCAATAAATGGAGGAATTAAACTCTTTATAAAATCAGTATAGTTAAACATCCTCAAAGATATTTAAATTTTTACCATAACTATAAAAAGAAGAAGAGCAATAAAGCCACTGATGTTCTTAGAAGTTAAAAATGGTATTGCAGATATAAAAAATACACTGTTTAAGAATTGAAGAGTAGAATTAACATACTAACAACAAAATTAGTGATGAAGAAACAAGCCAAAGAATTCTCCCAGGATGGGAAAATGGCAAGAAAATGTAAAGTATGAAACAAAAAATTGAAAGTCAGGAGATTCATCCAGACAGATCAACACCCAACTTAACAGGAATTTTAAGAGAAAAAAAATACGTCAATGCCTATAAATGGGTCTGAAAAATATACACCAAACATTTAACAGCAACTATCTCAGGCAATAAGAATGGAATTGAGGTTCAGTAAAATGATCATTAATGTTTCCTTAACACATTTCTGTAACTGTGTGATTATTTTACAAGAAAAAAATCCATGCAATCTTTATTAAATTGGTAGACCTAATCATAAATAGATAAAATTAGTATCAAAGATATATCAAAAAATGCTAATAGAAAGAAAAGCAGGAATATCAATATTAATACCAGAAAAAAATAAAATTCAGAGAAGATAATATTAAGAAGGATAAAGAGGAATAATTGATAATGATAAAAGGTAAAATTGATTAGGAAGGAGGAGTTCCCATGGTGGCTCAATGGTAACAAACCCAGCTAATGTCCATGAGGATGCAGATTCAATCCCTGGCCCTGCTCAGCGGGTTAAGGATCCATCACTGTTATGAGGTGCAGTGTAGGTTGCAGACATGGCTTGGATCTGGTGTTGCTTGCCTGTGGTGTATGCCTGCAGCTGTAGTTCTGATTCAACCCCTAGCCTAGGAACTTCTATATGCTATGGGTGCAGCCATTTAAAAAAACAAAAATTGACTAGGAAGACATGATAGTCAAGAACATTTCTGAACTTAGTAAGTTTCTAAATATATGAAACACTTATGGGTCTTGGTCACACCAACAAGCAGGCTAATACCAGCCATGAGCATGGATATACAGACATCCACACAGGAAGTCTACCTCACACTCTAGCAGGTCAGCATCCACCACACAAAGAAAGGCCTTGCAACAAGCCAGACCAGGGACCAACCCTGCCTACCAGTGAATCTACAGTAGTCAGCTCTGTCACAACAAAGTATGCACACAGCCAACAGAGGAGATACCCCTAGAGTATAAAGCTCTAATGACCAAAAGGGAGCATACTGCTGGACCACATAGAATATCTTCTACATAAGGCCACTCTTCAATGTCAGGAAACCTAACCAACATACCTGAGAAATAGAAATAGAATCAGGGAATTGGACAAAATGAGGACACAGAGTAATATATTCCAAATGAAAGCACAAGACAAATCCTTAGAAAAAGAATGAAATGAAATGGAAATAATTGATCAACCTGATAAAGAGTTCGAAGTAATAATTATAAAGATGCTCATCAAAATTAATAGAAGAATGAATGAACACAGAATTTCAACAAAGAATTAGAAATATAAAGAACAAAACAGATACGAAGAATACAAAAACTGAAATTTAAAAATACATAAGAAGGAGTCAACAGTAGACTAGATGATACAGAGGACTAGATCAATAATCTGAAAAAAAGCAGTGGAAATCATCCAAGAAAAAAATGTTAATGAGGATAGTTTAAGAGAACTCTGAGACAACATCGAGCATACTAATATTCTTATTATAAGGGTCCCAGAAGAAGACAGAGAAGTAGAGTACATATTTGAGGAAATAATACCTGAAAATGTCCTTAACGTGTGGAAGGAACAAGATAACCAATGCCAAGAAGCACAAAAAGTACCAAACAAGATGAACCCAGAGAAATCCACAACAAAATATATATTTAAAATCTCAAAATTAAAGATAAAGAGATAATCTCAAAAGCAACAAAAGAAAAGTAACTAGTTATGTCCAAGGGAAATCCCATAAAACCATAAGCTGACTTTTCAGCAGAAATTTTTAGGCCAGAAAACAATGCCTTTGAATAGGCACTATGCATAGTCAAAGAGCTAAAAGGAAAAACCTCCAACCATGAATATTTTACCCAGCAAGGTTATCATTCAGACTGGAGGAGAGATAAAGAGATTTAGAGATAAGCAAAAATTAAAAGTATTCATCAAAACTAAACCAAGCTTACAAGAAATATTAAAGGAATTTCTCTAAGCAGAAAAGAAAAGTCAACAACTGGAACTGAGGAAATATTAAAAGTAAAAATCACACAATAAAGACAAATGGATAATAAAGATGGTGGACCAAACAATTATGAAGCAGTAGGAAGGTTAAAAGACAAAAACAATAAAATCAACTATAATGATATGCAAAATAAAAAAATGTAAAATATGACATCAAAAATGTAAACTATGGGTTGGGGTGGACTGTTAGAATGTGTTTAAGTTCATCAACTTAAATTACCTATGGTTCATAGTAGCCACAAACCAAAAACCTATAACAGCTGCACAAAAAATAAAGAGAAATGAACCCAAACTTAATACTAAAGACAGTCATCAATCACAAAGCAAGAGAGCAAGGATAGAAGAAATGAACACAAAAGAACTGCAAAAATAACCAGAAAACAATTAGCAATTTGGCAATAAAGAAATACTATCAATAATTACTTTAGATGAGAATGGACTAAACCCTCCAACCAAAAGAAATAGAAGGGCTGAATGGATAAGAAAGCAAGAACCATCAATATGTTGCACCAAGAGACTCATTTCAGATCTAGAGACACACAGACTGCAGGTGAGGGAATAGAAAAAAGGTACTTCATGTCAAGAGAAATAGAAAGAAAGTTGGGATAACAATATTTGAATCAGATAAAATAATAGATTTCAAAACAAAGACTGTAACAAGAAATAAAGGGATTACATAGTGATAAATGTATCAATCCAAAAAGAAGATATAACAATTGTAAAAATATATGCACTCAACCTATGAGCCCCTAAATACACAAAGCCAATGATAACAACATAAAGAAAGAAACTGACAGTAACAAAATTATAGTAGGGGACTCTAACATCCCACTTACATCAATGGACAGATATCCAGACATAAACTCAATAAGGAGACACTTGAAGAACTCATTAGTCCAAATGGCCTTAATACAGATATAAAGAACATTCCATTCAAAAACTGTAGAATATACATTCTTTTCAAGTAAAGATATAACATTCTCCAGGATAATTAACATGCAAGGCCACAAAAAAAATTTCAGTAAATTAAATAAGACTGAAGTCACATTAAGCATTTCCCCAACCATAACCATATAAGACTAGAAATTAACTGCAAGAAAAAAAACTGGAAAGAAACATAAATACATGGAGCCTAAAAAACATACTACTAAAATAATAGGTCACTGAAATAAATAAGGAGTAAAACAAAAAAATGTCGAGACAAATTAAAATGGAAATACAACATGCCAAATCTATGGGATGCAGAAAAAGTAGTTCTGGAAGGAAGTTTATGACAATAAAAGCCTAATTCAGGAAGTGAGAAAAATATCAAATAATATAAATTTATACTTAGAAGAAACAGAAAAAGAAGAACAAACAAATCCCAAAGTTAATAGAAGGAACGGTATAGTAAAGATCAGAGCAGAAATAAATAAATACTAAAATAAATAGGGAAGATCAGTGACACTAAAAAATAAACAAAATTTATCTTTAAAATATAAACAAAATTGATAGACCTTTAGCCAGACTTATCAAGAAAAAAAGAAATAGGACCCAAATAAATAAAATCAGAAATGAAAGAGGAAAAGTTACAACCAACACTGCAGAAATACAAAGGATCATAAGAGATTACTATAATTACATGCCAACATATTGTAAAACCTAGAAGAATTGGATAATTCCCTCAAAACATACAATCTCCAAATACCAAATAGCATGAAGTAAAAAGTATGAACAAACTAATTACTAGTAATGAACTTTAATTAATAATCAATAAACTCCCAACAAAAAAATCTCCAGGACCATACAGCTTCACAGGGAAATTCAACCAAACATTTAAAGAGAGTTAACACTTAGCCTTCTCAAACTATTCCAAAAAATTGCAGAGGAACTGATAATTCCAAACTGATTCAATGAGGCCAGCATCAACTGAAAACAAACCAGATAAAGACATAACAAAAAAGAACATTATAGGTCAATAACACTGGTAAAAAGAGATGTAGACTTTTTCAATAAAGTATTAGAGAAAAACACATTAGAAGAATCATAAATCATGATCAAGTGGGGTTTATCCTAGGAATGAAAGAATGACTCAATATCTTTAAATCAATTAACAAACTTAAGAATAAATATATGATCATCTCAATAGATGCAGAAAAAACATTTTGACTATGCTTTGACATCCATTTACAATAAAATAAATTCTCGATGAATAGATATAGCAGAAATAAACATCTACATAATATAGGCCATATATGACAAACCCACAGCCAACAACATACACAAAGGTAAAAATCTGAAAAATTTCCAAGACCAAGAAAGAGACAAGGATGCCCACTCTCATCACTTTTATGAGACATATTATTAAAAGCCTTAGCCACAACAATAGGACCAGAAAAATAAATAAATAAATAAATAAATACATGGAGTTCATATTGGAAAAGAAGAGGTAAAATTGTTATTGTTTGCACATGACATGATACTACATATAGAAAACCCTAAAGTCTCCAAAACTAAAACTATTAGATATAATACATAAATTCA
This sequence comes from Catagonus wagneri, assembly GCA_004024745.2. Classification (NCBI taxonomy): domain Eukaryota; kingdom Metazoa; phylum Chordata; class Mammalia; order Artiodactyla; family Tayassuidae; genus Catagonus; species Catagonus wagneri. Next base: position 17,962,186 of record PVHT021183726.1, on the reverse strand, counting down.
GCAAAGTCGCAGGGAACAAAATTAATATATAGAAATCAGTTGCATTTCTATACACTGATGATGAGCTCTCTGAAAGAAAAATTAAGAAAACAATCTTAATATTATACTAAAAAGAATAAAATATCTAAGAATAAATTTATCTAAGGAAGTGAAAGCCATGTACTCTGAAAACCCTAAGAAATCTATAAAATAAATTCAAGATGACAGAAATAAATGGAAAGATATACCATGCTCACAGAGTGAGAGTTAATATTGTTAAAATGATCATACAACCTAATGCAATTCACATCAAAACGCCAATGGCATCTTTCACAAAACTAAAATAAATAATTTGAAAATTTGCACAGAAAGTCTTAAGACCCCAACAAGCAAAAGCGATGTTGAGAAAGAAGCAGAAAGCCAGAGAAATCATGCTCCGTGGTTTCAAACTATATTGCAGAGCTATAGTAAATGAAATTATATGGCACTGGCATAAAAGCAGACACGTACATCAATGGAACCAAACACCCCAAAATACAACCATGATTATATGGTCAAATAATCTACAACAAAGGAGTCAGCCTTTTCAATAAACAGTGTTGGGAAAAATAGATAGTTATACGCAAAAGAGTCAGATTGGACCCTGTAGAAAAATAAACTCAAAATAGATTAAAGACTTAAATGTAAGACCTGAAACCATAAAACTCCTGGAATAAAATAGGCAGGATGCTCTTTAACATCAGTCTTAGCAAAATTTGTTTGGATCTGTTTCCTCAGGCCAGGAAAGCAAAAGCAAAAATAAACAAATGGGACTATATCGAACTAAAAACCTTCTTCTGCAAAGAGAAAACTACCAACAAAATGAAAAAAAAAAAAAAACAGCTTACTTAATTGAAGAAGATGTTTGCAAATGATATATATGATAAGGGACAATCAAAATATGCAAAGATTTCTTACAATTCAACACCAAAATAACAAACAGCCCAATTAAAAACTGGGCAGGACTGAATGGACATTTTTCCAAAGAAGATATACAGATGGCAAATAGACACATGAAAAGATGCTCAAAATCATTAGTCACCAGGGAAATGCAAATCAAAACCACAGTGAGATACCTGTAAGAATGGCTATCATCCAAAAAAAAAAAAAAACCAAATGTTGGCAAAGATATAAAGAAAAGGGAACTGATAGCAAGACGGTATATTAGTGCAGCAACCATGGAAAACAGTATGGAGGTTCCCAAAAAAAACTAAAAGTGGAACTACCATATAATTCAGAAATTTTGCTTCTCAGTACTTACCCAACAAAACAGAAACACTAATTCAAAAAAAATATACACACACCAATGTACACTTCAATATTATTTACAATAGTCAAGATACAGAAACAACCAAAATGTCCATTGATAGATGAACGGATAAGTGAGATGTAGGGGAAGAGAGCAAGATGGCAGAGTTAGAGGACATGGAACTCACTTACCGCATGAACATATCAAAAATATATCTACATGTGTAAAAATTCTCATGGAAAACTAACTGAAAACTAACAAAGGGACTCCTCTGCAACTAAGAATGAAAGAAAGATAGACACACAATCATCACTGGAAAAAAAGCATTAGTCAGGACCTGCAGCCCTGGGAGTGGACTAAAAGGAAAAGGGAGATCAGAGGGTCCAACACTCACCCTGCTAAGTGAGCAGGTTGAGCCAAAATCTGGGTGTCCCAATCCTGGGGTAATATGCATAGCAAACAAACCCCCTTGGCTGCACAGAGAATGACTAGGAAAGATAGAAAGGCTGGGAAAGCCTATATTCCACTCAAGAGGAATGCATGGTGCTGGCTTACCCCTAAGCAGTGCAGAGACAGGTCTGCTTTAGTGGCTATTACCTCACTATACTACCCGATTTAAGCCAAGAAAACACCCTGCCCCCAGCCACTCTAAACTACTGGATATAGGGTAGCCAGGATCTAGGAAAAGACTCATCTAGGGACACAGAGGTGACCCAGGGGCTCAGGGTATAGCCCAAGTGCAGCAGTAGCAGCTATTTATGGCACCTACTTAAGCTTCACTCCCAAAACAGCCCAGACTTGGTGGCAGCTTGGTATCTGAAATCCCACAACCATCTCTCTGTTTGCCGCATTCCAAGCTGAGCAAATGCTCTAGACCAGCAGCTCTATGCCACAGCCCAACACTAGAACTGGGGCAGTCACAATAGTGTAAAATATGTGACCATGTGCTGTGTCTGAGCAGAACCACAGGTGCCTACACAGGCAGAAGATCAGACCTCTCTAAGTACACAAGCTGCATTTGCTTCAGCACTCCCCTCTTTTGAGGCAGAGTCCACAGTGTGGTGAGAAGGAAAAATGCACACTAAAAAAGGAACAGAGCCAGCTGGAGCCCAATCCTCAGGATTTCCACTCTAGCAATTTGAGAGCAGACCATACCGCTGACAGGGCAGTGACAGCCACTGAACAGAGAGGAAGTCCCAGCTCACAGCCTGCATGAGCTCTAGCCTCTCCATCACCAGCTACAACAATTACTAAGGTAACAGTGACCAGCATCCCCTGAGGATAGATGTGACTGGAATGTATATAAAACCTAGCCTTCCCACCAAAGGCAGGTGCATATTCAGTCAACATAAGGATGTTCTCATATAAAAAGACTTCTTCAAGACCACAATAGGTAAATATTGGTAAATATTTGGTAAATGTTTCACCTATATTCATAGAGACAAAAAAGTTAAATAAAATGAAAAGGCAGAAGAATGATTCTCAATTGAAAGAGCAAGAGAAAAACCCTGAAAAATAAATAATGAAACAGAAATAAGCAATTTACCATACAAATATTCAAAACATTGGTAATGAAAATGCAAACAGAAAGAGGAAAGACTGATCTAAATACAAATCATTTTTTAAAGGAACTAGAAAATATAAAGGAACAAAAAGAACTTTAGAAGTAAAGAACAGCAGACTAAATGACACAGAAGACTGTGAAAGTGATCTGGAAGGTTGAATAATGGGAATCACGCAATCAGTAGAGCAGACAGAAAGACAAATTAAAAAAAATAGTGCAATATATGGGATCTCTGAGATAACATCGAATGTGCCAACATTTGCATTATAGGGGTTCTAGAAGGAGAAGAGAGAGAAGGGAATTGAAAATGTATATGAAGAAATTGTGGTTGAATATTTCCAAAATTTAAAGAAAGATACAGATATCCAGGTACAGGAAACATATAGAGTCCCAAACAAGATGAACCCAAGCAGACCCACTACAAGACATATCACAATTAAAATGACAAAAGTTAAAGACAGAATTCTAAAGTCAGCAAAGTAAAACAAAAAGAAAAGAATAACATACCAGGAATTCCCCATAAGCCTATCAGTTGATTTCTCTGTAGAAAATTTGCAGGCTAGAAAGGAGTGGCATGAAATGTTCAAAGTGTTGAAAGGGAAAAACCTACATTTTGGATACTCTACCCAGCAAGATCGTCATTTAGGATGGAAAGAGAAATAAAGACTTTCTCAGACAAAACTAAAAGAATTCAGCAAAATTAAACTTATCCTAAAAGAAATCTTTGAGTCTTCTCTAAAAGGAAAAAGAAGCAAAACCCTATAAGAAAGGGAAAGTTCAACTAGGAAAGGAAGATATATAGTAAGGATTAAATGTCACTTAAGCCAGTAGACAGATCAAAACACACAAAAGAAATTGTAAAAGCAACTATAACTATAATAAACAGTAAAGGAATAAGCAGGAAGATGTAAAATACGACATCAAAACCACAAAAGATGGGAAGTAGATGTGTTGGAACTTAAATGACTATCAGTTTAAATCAAGCACATATAATTAGGGGTCAATATATATGAACCCCATGGCAACCACAAATCAAAAACCGACAATAGATACACAAAAACTAGAAAGAAAGGTACCCAAACAGACCACAAAAGAAAATCATCCAACAACAGGAAATGGCAACATACATGTCAGACAATATAGATTTTACTATAAGGTCTGTAACAAAAGACAAAGAAGGGCATTGTATAATGACAAAGGGATTAATACAATAAGTGAATATTATACTCACTAACAAATCACACTAAATACAGGAGCACCTAAATACGTAAAGCAAATATTAACAGATCTAAAGGGAAAAACCAACAGTAATATAATAATAATAGGGGAATTTAAAACTTTACTGACATCAATGGACAGATCATCCAAACAGAAAATCAATAAGGCAACAGTGGTGTTAAATGACATAAAAGACTAGCTGGACTTAATGGGACATTCTATCCAAGAACAGCAGAATACACATTCTTTTTGAGTACAAATATAAGGTTCTCCAGGAGAGATCACATTATTAATTCACAAAATAAGATTCAACAAATGTAAGAGGACAAAAATTGTACCAAGCATTTTTTTTTCCAATGGCAATGGAAAAAACTAGAAATCAACTACAGAAAGAAAAATGGGAAAATAAAAGGCACATAGAGATGACACAACATGCTACTAAAAAAATACACTGTCAATGATAAAATCAAAGTGGATATCAGAAAATACGTTGAGACAAATGAAAATGTAAACTCAACTTTCCAAAATCTATAAGATGCAGCAAAAGCAGCTCAAAGAGGAAAAATCATAGCAATACAGGCCTTCTTTAAGAAATAAACTCAAACAACAAACCTAAAAGAATTAGAAAAAAACAAAGCCCCAAATCAGCAGAAGGAAGAAAATAATAAAGATCAGAGAGGAAAGAAATAAAATAGAGAATCCCCAAAATTGAAAAGCTCAATGAAGCTAAGAGCTAATTTTCTTTTAAAAGATTAAAAAATATATATAAAACTTTAGCCAGGATTACAAAGAAGAGATAAAGGACCCAACCAAATAAAATAAGAAATGAAAGAGCACAGATAACAACTCATACCAGAGAGATATTAAAAATCTTGAGAGATTACTTGAAACAGTTATATGCCAACAAATTGGACAACCTAGAAGAAATGGACAAACATCTAGACACACACAGCCTGCCAAGAATAAATCAAGAAAAACACAGATAATTTGAACAGACAAAACACTAGAAGTTAAAAAAAAAATTAATCCCCACAGCTTCACAGGAGAAACCTACCAAACATACAATGAAGAAGTTCTATCTTTCTCAAACCATTCCAAAATTTAAAGCAGGGATACTCCCAAACTTATTCTATGAGGTCACCATTATCCTGATACCAAAACCAGACAAAGACACCAGGAAAGAAAGAAGGACAGGACAGGACAGGACAGGACAGGACAGGACAGGACAGGACAGGACAGGAAAGGAAAGGAAAGGAAAGGAAAAGGAAAAGAATTGTAGGCAAATATCTCTAGTAAATACAGATGCAAAAGTCCTCAACAAAGTATTAGCAACCTAAATCCAACAATACACATAATGAATCATGCACCATGATAAAGTTGGATTTATTCCACGGTCACAGGATAGTTCAAATTTACAAAAAAATCAACATGATACACCACATTAATGAAAGGAAACATGAAAAATCACATAATCATCTCAACAGATTGGAGTAAAAGCATCTAACAACCATTCACGATAAAAATTCTCATCAAAATGGTTATTGAGGGAACATATCTAAATATATTCAAAGCCATTTGTGACAAAACCAAAACCAATATAACACTCAATACTGAAAAGCTGAAACCCTTTCTCCTAAAATCAGGAATGAAACAAGGATGCTCCCTCTTGCCACTTCTATTTAAAATGATACTGGAAGTCCCAGCCACAGTCATACAAGAAAAAGAAATAAGAGGTATCCATATTAAAAGGGAAGAGGTAAAACTGTCACTATTTTCAGATAATATGACACCCTACATAGAGAGCTCTAAAGTCGCCACCAAAAAACGTTAGAACTAATAAATGAATTCATCCAAGCTACAGGATACAATATTAATATACGGAACTCTGTTGAACAACAACTCTGTTGTTCAGAGTTTTCACTATTATAAAGTGAAAGTAAAAAAAACATTTTAAAAATTGAATTAGAGAATAAAATACCTATGATAAGTTTAACCAAGGAGTTGAAAGACCTATTCTCTAAAAACTACAAAACACTGATGAAGGAAATTGAAGATAATTCAAACAAATAGAAAGATATCCTGTGATCTTCAATTGGAAGAATATTGTTAAAATGGCTATACAAAAAATCTGTGGATTCAGCGTGATCTCTATTAAAATATCCATGACATCTTCACAGAACTAAAACAAATAATTCTAAAATCTATATACAAAAACAAAAGGCCCTGAACTGTTTAAAAACCATTGAGATAAAGAAAAAACTGGAGGTAAAACCCTCCCAGACTTCAGACAATACCACAAAGCTACAGAAATCAAAAGAGCCTGGTATTGAAACTAAAACTCACTCATAGATCAATGTAATAGAATAAAGAGCCCAGAAATAAGTCCATGCACCTACGGTCAATTAATCTATAAGAAAGGAGGCAAGAAAATACAAGGGGGAAAAAATAACCTCTTCAGCAAGAGTGCTTGGAAAGCAGGACAGCCACATGTAAAACAATGAGATTAGAACATTACATCACACCATACACAAAAATAAACTCAAAATGGTTTAAAGCTTTCAATGTAAGACCAGAATCCACAAAACTCTGAGAAGTGAACATAAGCAGAACACACTTTTGGCATAAGTCATAACAATATTTTCTTAATGAGTCTCCTAGACAAAAGAAATAGAAGCAAAAATAAAGAAAAAAACACATGCACCACTATGTTCATAGCATCACCATTTGCAATAGCCAAGACAGGGAAACAAAGCAGATGTCCATTAACACATGAATAGATTAAGAAGAGGTGGTACATATATACAATGGAATACTACTCAGCCATATAAAAGAGCAAAATAATGGCATTTGTGGCAACGCAGATACAACTAGAGATTCTCATAGTAAGTAAAGTAAGTCAGACAGACAAATACAAATACATATGAATCATTTACATGTGGAATCTAAAATATGGCCAAATGAATCAATCTACAAAGCAGAAACATGGACATAGAGAACAGACTTGTGTTGCCAAGCAGGAGGGAAAGAGAGTGGGATGGACTGGGATTTGGGGGTTGGTAGATGCAAACTATTGCATTTAGAATGGATAAGCAATGAGGTCCTACTGTACAGCACAGGGAACTATATCCAGTCTCTTGGTATAGAACATGATGGAAGACAGTATGACAAAAATTATATATATATATATGTGGGTCACTATGCTATACAGCAGAAATTGGACAACACTGTAAATCAACCATATTTTTAATCCAGAAAAAAAACCAAAACAAAAAGTGGACTACATCAGACTTAAAAGGTTTTGCACAACAAAGGAAACCATCGAGAACAAGAAAAGACAATCTATGAAATGGGAGAAAATATTTGCAAATGAAATGACTGGCAAGAGGTTAATATCAAAATACACAAACATCTCATGCAATTAAATTTAAAAAACACAATCAAGGAGTTCCCATTGTGGCGCAGTGGTTAACGAATCAGACTAGGAACCATGAGGTTGCAGTTCTATCCCTGGCCTTGCTCAGTGGGTTAACGATCCGGTGATGCCATGAGCTGTGGTGTAGGTCACAGACGCAGCTCAGATCCTGCATTAGTGTGGCTGTGGTTTAGGCTGGTGGCTACAGCTCCGATTTGAACCCTAGCCTGGGAACCTCCATATGCCGCGAGTGCAGCCCTAAAAAGAGAGAAAAATGGGTATTGGATTTTATTAAAGACTTTTTCTGCATCTGTGGAGAGGATCATATGGTTTTTATTCTTCAGTTTGTTAATGTGGTGTATCACACTGATTGATTTGTGGATATTGAAAAATCCTTGCATCCCTGGGATAAATCCCACTTGATCATGATGTACAATCCTTTTAATGGATTGTTGGATTTAGTTTGCTAGCATCTTTTTGAGGATTTTTGCATCTACGTTCATCAGTGAAACTGGTCTGTAGTTTTCTTTTTTTGTGGTATCTTTGTCTGGTTTTGGTATCAGGGTGTTGGTGGCCTTATAGAATGAGTTTGGGGGTATTCCTTCCTCTGCAATTTCTTGGAAGAGTTTCAGAAGGATAGGTGTTAACTCTTCTCTAAATGTTTGATAGAATTTGCCTATGAAGACACCTGGTCTTGGACTTTTGTTGTTGGAAGTTTTTTAATCACAATTTCAATCAGAACTTGTGATTGGCCCATTCATCTTTTTGTTTTATCTTAGTTTAGTCTTGGAAGATTGTACTTTTCTAAGAATTTGTCCATTTCATCTAGGTTTTCCATTTTATTGCCATATAGTTGCATGTAGTAGTCTTTTATGATCCTTTGTATTTCTGTGATGTCCATTGTTACTTCTCCTTTTTCATTTCGAATTTTAGATTTGAGTCCTTTTTTTCTTGATAAGTCTGGCTAAGTGTTTATCAATTTTGTTGATCTTTTCAAAGAACCAGCTTTTATTTTCATTGATCTTTTCTATGGTTTGCTTTGTTTCTATTTCGTTGATTTCTGCTCTGATCTTTATGATTTCTTTTCTTCTACTTACTTTAGGCCTTGTCAGCTGTTCCCTCTCTAGCTGCTTTAGATGTAAAGTTATGTTGTTTATTTGAGTTTTTTCTTATTTCCTGAGGTAGGCTTGTATTGCTATAAATTTCCCTCTTAGAACTGCTTTTGCTGAATCCCATAGGTTTTGGAGTATTGTATCTTTGTTGTCATTTGCTTCTAGGTATTTTTTAATTTCCTCTTTGATTTCTTCAGTGATCCATTGTCGTTTAGTAGCATGTTGTTTAGTCTCCATATGTTTGTGTTTTTTGCAGTTTTTTTTTCTTGTTGTTGATTTCCAGTCATATAGCATTGTGGTCAGAAAAGACGCTTGGTAATATTTCAGTTTTCTAAAGTTACTGAGGCTTGACTGTAACCCAGGATGTGATCACCCTTAGAGAATATTCCATGCGCACTTGAGAAGAATGTGTATTCTGCTGCTTTTGGATGGAATGTCCTATAAATACCTATTAAGTCCATCTGGTCTAATGCTTCATTCAGGGCCTGTGTTTCCTTATTGATTTTTTTGCCTGGATGATCTGTCCATTGCTGTAAGTGGGGTGTTAAATTCACCACTATTATTGTGTTACTGTCAATTTCTCCTTTTAAGATTATTAGCAATTGCCTTATATATTGAGGTGATCCTGTGTTGGGTGCCTATATATTTACAATTGCTATAACTTCTTGGATTGATCCTTTCAACACTATGTAATGACTTTCTTTGTTTCTTATAATATTCTTTATTTTAAGGTCTATTTTGTTGATATGTATATTGTTACTCCAGCTTTCTTTTGATTACGTTTACATGAAACATTTTCTTCCATCCTCTCACTTTCAATTTGTATGTGCCCCTAGAAGTGAAGTGAATCTCTTGAAGACAGCATACATATGGGGCTTGTATTTGTATCCATTCAGCCAATCTATGTCCCTTGGTTGGGGGTTTAGTCCATTAATATTTAAGGTAATTACTGAGATGTATATTCTTATTGCCATTTTATTAACTGTTTTGGATTTGTTTTTGTTGCTCTTTTTTCTTCCCTTCTCTTGTGGTTTGATGACTATCTTTAGTGTTGTATTTAAGTTGATTTTTCTTATTTGTTTGTGTATCAGTTGTAGATTTTTGGTCTGCAGTTGCCCTGAAGTTTTGGTATAGGAATATATATATATATATACACACACGTATATATGAGATTGTGTATATATATATATGAGATTGTTTGAAGCTGTTGGTTTCTTAACTGCAAGTGCCTCTCCAGTGTTCTGCATTTGTACCCTTCTCATCTCATGATTTCTGATTTTGGAAGCATGATGATTTCATATCTTTACTGTATATCTGCCTTTACTGGTGAGCCTTGTCATTTGTGGTATTTTAGTTTCTGATTGTGGCCTTTTCTTTCCTGCCTAGAAAAGTTCCTTTAGTATTTGTTGTAAAGCTGGTTTAGTGCTGCTGAATTCCCCTAGGTTTTGCTTATCTGTAAAGCTTTTGATTTCTCCTTGAAATCTGACATAGAGCCTTGCTTGGTAAAATAATCTTGGTTGGAAGTTTATTTCCTTTCATAAATGTCAAGTATATCATGCCGCTCCATTCTGGCCTGAAGTTTCTGGTGAATAATCTGCTGATAACCTTATCAGGTTTGCCTTGTATGTCATTTGTTTCTTTTCCCGAGTTGCTTTTCAATATTTTCTCTTTGTCTTTAATTTTGATCAGTTTGATTAATATGAGTCTTGGGGTGTTCTTCCTTGGGTTTATTTTATATGGTACTCATGGTACCTCCTGGATTTGAGTGAGTGGTTCCTTTCCCATGTTAGGGAAGTTTTCAGCTATTATCTCTTCATATACTTTTTCTAGCCCTTTCTCTCTCTCTTCTCCTTTTGGCACACCTATATTACAGATGTTGGTGTGTTTAATGTTGTACCAGAGTTCTCTGAGACTCTCTTCATTTCTTCCCCATCTTTTTTCTCTTTTCTGTTTTACATAAGTGATTTCCACTAGTCTGTCCTCCACCTTGCTTATTCGTTCTTCTGCCTCCTGTATTCTGCTGTTGGTTGCTTCCAATGAATTTTTTATTTCAGTTATTGTAATTTGCATCTTTGCTTGCTTAAGTTTTAAATCTTGTATTTCTTTGCTCAGTGTTTCCTGTAAATTATCAGTCTTTGCTTCCAGTTTATTTGCAATGTCTAGCATTATCTTCAGCATCAACAGTCTAAAGTCTTTTTCCTGAAGGCTGATAATCTCTAGATCACTTAGCTGTTTTCCTGGAGTTTTTTCTTTCTCCATTATCTGAGCTATAGTTCTCTACCTTTTCATTTTTATAGGTCTTTGGTGTGGTGTCCTTTTTGCAGAGAATAGAGTTACAGCCTCTCTTACTTCTGGTGTCTTCCCCCCTTGTGGCTGAAGTTGGTACAGCAGCTTACTGTAGGTTTCCTTATGGGAGAGGCTGGTGCCTGCTCACTGGTTGTGGGGCTGATTCCTATCCCTCTGGTAAGTGGGGCTTTCTCTCTGGGTGAGATTAGAGGTGGCTGTATGCTTGGGCGGGGGGGTTCTTTAGGCAGCTTGTTTACTGATGAGTGGGGCTGTGACCTCACCTGGACTATTGTTTGGTCTGGGGCTTCTCAGCACTGATTGGTGGGTCCAGATTTTCCCAAAATGGCCACCTCAAGAGAAAATGGATGCTGGTGAATATTCCTGAGAGTTTTGCCTTCAATGTCCTTCCCCCACAACAAGCCACAGTCACCCCCTGTTTTCCCAAGAGATCTTCCAAGAACTGAAGCCAGATTCCCGTGGAGCCTTTGCTTTGCCCTGGGATCTAATGCACATGAATGTCTGTGTGTGCCTTTCAAGAATGGGGTATCCATTTCCACCAGTCCCATGGAGCTCCTGAGCACAAGACCCATGGGTTTTCAATGCCAGATGCTCTGGGGGGTTCTTTCTCCCAGTGCCAGATCCCCAGATGTGGCGATTTGACATGGGGCTCAGAACTCTCACTCCTGTAGGTGAGTCTCTGTGATAGTTACTTTCTAGTCTGTGATAGTTACTTTCTAGTCTGGGGTTCCCACCCAGAAGGTATGGGGTTGCCTATGTCATGTAATCGCTCCTCCTACCTCTTGATGTGGCCTCCTCTTTGTCTTCTGAAGTAGAGTATCATTTGAAAGTTTCCAGTCCATTTGGTTGAAAGTCACTCGGCATTTGGTTGTAGTTTTGTTGTTTTTATGACAGAAGTTGAACTCCAGTGATTTGGTAGTTTTATTTTTAAATACTGAATTGTATAAGTTGTTTGTATATATTGGAAATTAAGCCCTTGTTAGTTGCATCATTTGCAAATATTTTCTGGTGGTCCATAGGTTTGTTTTTTGTTTGTTTTTTTGTTTGTTTCCTTTGCTGTGCAAAAGCTTAAGTTTAAGTAGCCCCATTTATTTTGGCACTTATTTATTTTGCCTTGGGAGACTAACCTAAGAAACATTGCTAAAATTTATGTCAGATGTTTTGTCTGTGTTCTTTTCTAGGAGTTTTATGGTGTCAGGTCTTAAGTTTTTAAGCCATTTTGAGAGTTTTTTTGTGTATCATTGGAGGGAATGCTTGAACTTCATTGATTTATATGTGGCTGTTTAGCTTTCCCAACACCATTTGCTGAAGAGACTCCCTTTTCTTCACAGTATATTCTTGACTCTTTTGCCCTGATTAATTGATCATAGCTGTGTGGGTTTATTTCTGAGCTCGCTATTCCATTCCATCGATTCATATATCTGTTTTTGTGCAAATACCACATTGTTTTGATTACTATAGCTTTGCAGAATTGTCTGACGTCTGAGGAGGTTATGTTTCTAGCTTTGTTATTTTTCCTCAGGATTGCTTTGGAAGTTTTGGGTCTTTTGTAGTTCCAAGAAATTTTAGGATTATTCGTTCCAGTTCTGTGAAAAAGGTCATGGGTAACTTGATAGGGATTGCATTAAATCTGTCAATTGCTTTAGGAAGTATAACCATTTTACCAATAAAATTCTTCCAATGCAAGGGCATGGGATATCTTTCCATTTCTGTGAATCATCTATTTTCTTTATCATTTTTATATATTCCTTTATATTTAGCATTTTATAGTTCTCAGATTTTCTTATTTTTAATGTATTTTTGTGATAATTTTCCTTCCATTTAGCTATTTATTTGCTATTGTTAATTAGTTGTATGCTTCAAATTTAATTATTTACATTATTTCTCAGTTGTAAATAATTTTACTCCCAATTGTAATTTATTCTTTGATGGGAGAGTAACATAGACATGCTTTTCAAAAAAAGGATTCCAAACAGTAGGATTATTTCATTTATTTATCTAGGTGCATTTCCATGTGGCCTTCTTTGAAAATCACTGGCTTGCTAAGTGGTTAACATTTGCTAATCTTCCACGTCCTTCAAAAGTATGTGTACAATCTCCTAGTGAATTTAATCTTTTATTGCTAGATAGTAACCATAATTATTAATTTATTTTGAATAATATTAATATAGCTACATCAGCTTTCTTTGGTTAGGATTTGTTGGATATATTTTTTTCATCTTTTGACTTTCAAACTCCTGTTTTTAAGTTTTATGTGAGCTTCTTATGAACAGCATATAGCTAGAGATTGTTTCCTATTCTACACTCTCAGTATTTGTTCCTTTAAGAGTTTACATTTTCTTGTATATTTATTATGATTACAGAAATACTTGGATTAATTTTACCATATTTTCTATTCTATATTTATCCTGGTTTTTTTGGTTGTTGTTTTTTTCTCAAGGTACTTCTTCTCTTGGATTAAGTTTTTTCTTTTCTCATTCCATATTTCCTTTCTATGTGTTTTCAAATTATACTGTCTATTGATATATATATATATATATATATATATATATATATATATATATATATAGTTACTTTAGGTGTTTTGACGTGCTTACTTAAATTAATGTTTAAAGTAAATCGATATCTTTATCTTCCCCTCCCCAAAATACTAAGGTCATAGAAAAAAAGACAAGACAATAGATATTCCCTCTGGTAGCAGCCGAAAAGTTGGGATGTTAGATAGGTGTCAAAACCTATTCTCCTTAAGGAGAAGGTGGGAGAAAAGGGCTCCTTCTTCATTGCATGATGCTGTGTTAATGATGGAGCTTATGTGTTTCAGCTGTTTGAGATGGGTATTTTCCTAGTTGACCCATATGCAGGAATCTCTCTACTAGTTTCTGAATTTTCTGAGATGCAACTGATACATGTGTAGTTTATTCAGTGCACCTATGGGTAGAGGGAGAATCAGGAGCCTCTATTCTGCCATCTTGCTGAGGAAAATCTATCCCTTTTACTTTTTGAAATATCCTTTTTGTCTTTGGTGTTCTTCAGTTTTACTTCAACATGTGTAAATGTGGATTTCTTTCTTTATAACTTGCTTGGGAATTACTGGACTTTTTAGCTGTGACTATTGATGCCTTCTATTAGTTCTAGGAAATTCTTTGTGTTTTTTTATACTTTTCTCTCTTCTGTGTCTTACAGAATATTTTAGAACTTGTCACTCTACCCTCCATGTATCTTAACTGCTTTTAAGAAGTATCTTTATTTTGTGTCTCTGTGGTACATTGTAACTTCTTCGAATACATCTTTCAGAGTATTAATTTTTTCTAATTTCATGTTTTGCCCAATCATTGAAGTTTTTACAATTGTGTTTTTCATTTTAGGTAGTTCCACCTGGTCAGTTTTGATAGTCTTCTGTCCATTCATCATACTCCTCATACGTTAGTGAATAAATAATGAAATAATGTATATTAAGCATATTAATTTACATCTAGTATCTTACAATTCAATATCTGCAAATATAATTCTGCAGGATGTTCTTTCTACAAAGTTTCATTCATGGTGCCTTGCTTATTTGTGTGTCTTTTGAAAACTTATTTTCCTTGGACTTATATAAGCATGTTTTGTGAACTGATTGTACAGTGCTGAGAGAATTTGAGTTTACTTCTAGCAGTTATTTGGAGATATTGCCAAGATATGACAACTTTAAATTAAATGTTCAGCTGACAATTTTAGAGGCTACACAGATAATATGACTTCTGACCCAAAGACCAGATAAGAATAGATTTTCAGTTAGAAAATTTCCAAGATGTTTTTGTATTTTCTCTGAGACACCAGGGCCAAGTTAAACCAGCCAATTTTACCTAACATCTTTTTCTGTAGGGGCTAATGTTTTTCTAGTTCCTCCAATGAGGTGGTCAAATGAAAGGATTCTCACAATAATGTAAGGGTCTCATGTGACATTCCAACTGGAGGGCTCTGTCCTTTTCCTCAGTCCATGGCCCTCCCAAATCTAAACTACGGGCCATAATGAAAACAAAATTCCCCAGATACCCCAGCATAATGCTGGTGCTGTCTTGCTAGTTTGGATTTGGGCCCTTGGCCCCAACAAATTCCTCTAATTCACCTATCAGATTATCCACATATTTACAAATATTTTATTTTATCCATTGTTTTTAGTTCTCCTAGTTCACTATATTTCCAAATGCCAAACCAATTTTTCATATTAAATTGCCACTAGATATCAGTGATGCCTATTTTTCTTTAGCTCCTAACTGCTAATCTAATTAAAAGAGGACCTGAGAGACTGCAGCAAGATGGCAGAGGAGTAAGAGGTCAGGCTCACCCTCTCCCACAAATACATCAAAAAACGCATCTAAATATAAAACAAGTTGGACAAATCATCATCTGAATGCTGATTAATTTAAACCTCCAAAAACTGCAAGAAACCCTTGAAATAACTGGGTAGAACAACAGAAGAAAAAAAAAAAAGGTGAGAGAGAGAAAAGCAATTAGGACTGTAACCAGCACCCCAGGGAGGGAGCTGTGAAAAAGAAAAGTTTCCTGGGAAGAAACCTAAACAATGATGAGCGGATCAATGACCAATGGAACTAGAGGGACATCAAAGCCTGAGAAAAACGTAGCAGCTGGATTGAGATAGGAAAATCAGAGACAGAGACTCAGACAGAGGTCCTGAACACTGGCGCAGATACTCAGATAGAGGTCCTGAACACTGGTGCAGATACTACAGCCTGAGGAACTGGGCGGTGCCTGGGAGCTAAGACACAGGTTCCTAAGGTTAGTCCCTGCGAGAGGGCAGAGGTCGGTGGCCGTGGCAGTTGTGGGAATAGGACAAGGAACAGCGATATTCTACGATTTGTGGAGAGCAAAACCAGGACAGAGGGAATCGAGGAAGTCTGGTCCCGCAGGGGAGGCAAGCCTCCATTGTTAGGGAAGAGGAGAGGAGGAGGGGCTGACCGCCATAGGAAGCAACTTGAACTAGCACGCAGGGCAGGGCGACGGTGACCCGCCAAAGAGAGCAGAAGTGGGGAGGAGCCAGTGGAGGCTGCAGCTGTGGCAGCGGGAGTGGAGCCCGTGCCTTGAAGGCCATGGGTGGAGCGCTGTGCCAGGTTGTGGACCCAGGTGCCTGCACCAGCCAGCATCGGCAGGGGTGGTGGGGCCCTGGGCTGGTCCACGGACCTAGGTGACTGCGTCAGCCCACAGAGTTGGCGGGCAGAGCAGTACGCGACCACACGGAGCTAGCTTTCGCACAGGAGCGGGGCCAGTGCCAGCCGCTGCCGCCAGGAAACCGCCCCATCTGACAAGAAAGCATCAGCAGAAGGGCAGAACAAATGCCAGCCTGCTGAGCCAGCCTCTGATGGGTACCGCTTGTGGTTCCAGTCACCTCAAAGAGGACTTTGCAATTGAACACTAGTTTCCCGTGGCTCTCATTCCCAGGGGAAATCATACTTCCTGCTGCTGCTATTGCCAAATGCGTAAGACACCTGGTAGATCGGCCTAGAGTTCGTGACCATGTCCCAGGGTTGGGCAACTAGGAGTAGACAGCGCCACCTTCCTGCAATTGAGAGTGTAGAGACTAGGCTCCCACTGTCGACTTTAGCCATCCCTACACTCTCACAGAGAATACTCAGAGTACCACTGAGATAACAGCCTGCTCATTCCAAAGAAATAGACATCAAATAGTCAAACTCCTACACCAAAAATAAATAGTAATCCCACCAAAAAATACAAAGGGGAGCTCCTCCCTAGAAGGAGCCTTCTAAGTCTACAGCGTGGCCTACCCAAACTCACAGAAAAAGAAAACCACAAACAAGATGAAGAAGCTCAAAAACCATTCCCAATTAAAAGAACAGGACAAGTCTTTTAAAGCAGCCAGCAATGAAACTGACCTCTGTAGTCTGTCAGAAATGGAGTTCAGAAGGGAGGTAATGAAAAGACTTGAAGAATTAAGGCTGAATATCCAGAAATTAAGAGAAGATGCAAACAGCAATGCAGAGTCCTTTACAAAGGAGCTAGAAATCATAAGGAGGAGCCAAGGAAAGCTAGAAAACTCATTTGCAGAGATGCAAATTGAGCTAAAGGCAATAAAGAGCAGTTTGAATAATGCAGAGGAACGAATTAGTGATGTAGAAGATAGAATAATGGAAATCACACAATCAGGACAGCAGACAGAAAATCAAATTAAAAAACATGAAAGCAATTTAAGGGATTTATGGGATAATATAAAGAGGCCCAATTTATGCATAATAGGTATTCCAGAAGGAGCAGAAAAACAAAAGGGCATTGAAAAAATATTTGAAGAAATGAAGTCGGAAAACTTTCCAAATCTGAAGGAATCTGACATCAAGATACAGGATGCACAGAGGGCCAGAAACAAGCTAAACCCAAACAGACCCACACCAAGGCATATTATATTAAAAATGGCAAGAATTAAAGATAAAGAGAGGATCCTAAAGGCAGCAAGAGAAGAGCTAAGCATTAAGTATAAAGGATCCCCCATAAGGCTGTCAGTTGATTTCTCTACAGAAACATTACAGGCTAGAAGGGAATGGCAAGATATATTTAAAGTGCTGAAAGGAAAGGGCCTGCAACCTACAATACTCTACCCAGCAAGAATATCATTTAAAATAGGAGGGGAAATAAAAAATTTCCCCAACAAACAAAAGCTAAGAGTACAGCAATACTAAACCCTTTCTAAAAGAAATGCTGAAAAAGTTCCTATAAAAAAAAAAAGAAAGAAAAGTAAAAAGTAAGAATTAGAATGGAGGAAACCACAATTAGAAAGCAATCATTCAAATAAGCCTACATGCAGATCGAAATATGAAGATGCAAAAATAAATAAATTAGTGAAAATAAAATAATTTACAAAAAAAAGAGTCAACAACATTACACATTGTGGGGAGGGAAAGAAGGAAAACGTAGACTATTTCTTTTCTGTTTTTTTTCTTTTTTTAACTTTAAGGAAAAAAGCAACTTTTTTTCTATTTTCTATTATTAATGATGTGTTTTAGCCTGCATGGTTATCAGGCCACAGCAAGCAGTTATAGGAAGATGTTAACATACTTAAAAAACAGGGCAACCACAAATCAAAACAGGACATCTAACCCACAAATACTGAAAGGAAAAAAACTTAAGTATAGAATAATTGGAATCCATCCATCCAAAAATAGAAAAGAAGAAAAGGGAAACATAGAATCAACT
The DNA here is from genome assembly GCA_004024745.2 of Catagonus wagneri. Taxonomy (NCBI): domain Eukaryota; kingdom Metazoa; phylum Chordata; class Mammalia; order Artiodactyla; family Tayassuidae; genus Catagonus; species Catagonus wagneri. Next base: position 17,944,106 of record PVHT021183726.1, on the reverse strand, counting down.
GGAAATAAGATCTAAAATGGCAATAAATACATATCTATCAATAATCACCTTAAATGTCAATGGTCTGAATGCTCCAATCAAAAGACACAGAGTGGCAGAATGGATAAATAAACAAAACCCTGCAATCTGCTGCCTATAAGAGACTCACCTTAGAGCAAAGGACACAGATAGATTGAAAGCAAGGGGATGGGGCAAGACTTTTCATGCCAATGGACAAGAAAGGAAAACAGGAGTGGCAATACTTGTATCAGACAAAATAGACTTTAAGGTGAAAGCCATAAAGAAAGACAAAGAAGGACATTATTTAATGGTTAAAGGATCCATTCAAGAAAAGGATATTATAATTGTCAATATATATGCCCCCCACATAGGAGCACCCAGGTACCTACAACAAGTACTAACAGACATAAAAGGAGAAATAGATGGCAATATAATAATTGTAGGAGACTTTAATACGCCACTCTCATCAATGGACAGATCCTCTAGGCAGAAAATCAGTAAGGCAACAGAGATCCTAAATGACACAATAGAAAAAGTAGACCTAACTGACATTTTCAGGGCATTACATCCAAAAAAATCAGAATATACATTCTTCTCAAGTGCACATGGAACATTCTCAAGGATAGAGCACATACTGGGGCATAGAGCTAACCTCAACAAATTTAAGAGTATAGAAATTATCTCAAGTATCTACTCTGACCACAAGGGCATGAAACTAGAAATCAACCACACAAAAGGAAACGAGAGAAAACATACTACATGGAGACTAAACAACATGCTTCTAAAAAACGAATGGGTTAATGAGAAAATCAAGAAAGAAATACAAAAATACCTTGAAACAAATGAGAATGAGGACACAACAACCCCAAATCTATGGGATGCCGCAAAAGCGGTGCTTAGAGGGAAGTTCATAGCATTGCAGGCCTTCCTCAAAAAAGAAGAAAAATCTCAAATCAACAACCTAAACCATCACCTAAATGAGTCAGAAAAAGCAGAACAAAAACACCCTAAAGTCAGCAGAAGGAAAGAAATCATTAAGGTCAAAGAGGAAATCAATAAAATAGAAATTCAAAAACAATAGAAAAAATTAATAAATCCAAGAGCTGGTTCTTTGAAAAGGTAAACAAGATTGACAAACCTCTGGCAAGACTCATTAAGAAGAGGAGAGAAAAAAACCCAAATAAACAAAATAAGAAATGAAAAAGGAGAAATTACAACAGATATTACAGAAATACAAAAAACCATGACAGAATACTATAAACAAGTATATGCCAACAAATTTGATAATCTAGAAGAAATGGACAAATTTTTAGAGACCTACACCCTCCCAAAACTGAATCAAGAAGAAATAAATCAACTGAACAGACCAATCACTAGAAATGAAATTGAGTATGTCATCAAAACACTCCCTACAAATAAAAGTCCAGGACCAGATGGCTTCACAGGTGAATTCTACCAAACATA
>PVHT021183726.1:17908045-17927147 GCA_004024745.2 Catagonus wagneri | reverse complement strand
CTGCACTACTATATTTTTAGCTCCTTCCTATCTGAAAATAAAGGATGTTTGCTACTTTATGCAGGCTTTTACAAGGTGTAGGGAGGACAGTTAGAAGTAGCTGTCAACCCACTGTTCATATTCATTAATTACCCAAGAAAAGACACTTCGTGTTTTTCTTGGCTTATTATGATTCTCCCTTCCGCCATATTTCTGGTCTGGGTTCTAGTTTCAGATCTGTCATTAACATTCTAAGCTGGGTAGTTCTTCTACTTTTCAGTGTCTGTTTTTCCAGCTGTAAAAATAGAGATAATGATACTTCTACCAACCTTCTCATAGAACTGAGTCAGTAGAACATCGGAAATGGGATATACTTGGAAAATAGTTGAGAATTATACAGAAAGTACAGAGTATTGTATTCCTAAAACTTTTCAAATTTAGGGTACTGCTTCCATCCTGTGATGGTTTTGGTGATTTTCATATTCCCCACAATTTTGTAGCAATATCTACATTTATCTCAGTGTGACTTAGAAGATAAATAATTTAATGTTTATATAGGATGCACACTCCTCAGAGGAATAACAATAAAAAGTATAAATATTCAGAAAGAGCTGAAAAAAATCTCTGCATATCAGGCTATAAACAAAACTAATTACATAACTTGCTCCGAAGTGACCTACACACTATACTTCTCTATTTAGAATAAAAGGTTCAATGTTTTAAGTAGTTTCTGAAAGATGAAAGTCTTTTAACAGACATTATTACAAAAAAAGGTTTACTGATACAGCTATGTATACCTGACTGTTAACTGTGGCAACCTGAATGCTGTAGGGACTTCGGAAATTTAAAAATTGTAACATATTTTGGCTTTTGAGCCTATGCTTTGTTATTTCTACCCAAGGCAGTTACAGAATTCTTAATAAGCACTGGTGTCCCAAATAGCAAACTAACAAAGCTTGTGAGAAAAGTTCAGGGACTGTAACAAAAATAACATATTATGGCAGCAGGTGGGGAAAAGGCAGGTTACAGGGTTTATATAAGAAAAATTGAAAAAGTAAGACCGTTTTTTCCCAAAAGATATCCCAAAGGAAAAATTTAATGTAGGAAAATAGGCACGTAGATTAAAAGGCAACTAATGAATATTGCCCTTCTAAACAAAAGTGGTGGCGTTAGTAGTTTTTTTGTTTTAAATGTGGTCCTTAAAATCACAGGTTTAAAACTTCATAGGTTGTCTATTAAATTTAAAACTAGGTGAAAATAGGAATTAAATAACAGGGTCAATTAGGGACTTTGCTGGATGCAGAATTATAAGGAATTCAGTGTCTCAGGAACTGATACTTATTTAATATCTTTTTTTTAGTGTTCCAGAGAAAAAGCTTACATGAGTTTTTTCAAGTTAAGGAGACATTAAATGCTTCCAGCTGATGAAGAAATACACAGATGGGATTAAAAAAGAAGACCTTACAAGTCTGTGCAAGTGGGTAGAGAAGCAACATATGAGTTTTAACCCTGGCAAGGAAACAAAATGTATTTAGGGATTTTAAAGATCACAAAAGTATAAAAATGGAGATATCTAAGCTATCAGTTCATTAATTCAACCATTCATTCAACAAATACTGTTGAGAACCCCCCTCCCATTAATCAGGCAATGTGCTAAATGTTAGGAATGCAGAGGTAAAGAGCTTATAGATCAGAAGGGGAAAGATAAATTTATATGAGAGTTCAAATAGAGTTATTCATAGCATAGAGGAAAGTCCCTCAGCTTGAGGGCATTGAAGAAAATTTATCACAGGAGACAACTCTTAAACAGTGAGTAGAAATTATCCCTGTGAATAATGCAGAAAAAAAAAAAGCAAGCAAAGAAAACACCATGTGCAAAGGCCTGAGGCATTAACAGAGGAAGGAACATGCATGCATGCTACTGCATGTGACACTCCAAGTTTAGGGAACCTGAGCAGAAAAGGTGATGAATCCAGCTAGAAAGGCAAGTAGGAGATACCTCAGATTCCACACTAGAGAACTGTGAGAACAACAAGCTCAGATGTGTATTTTCAAAGATTGCTCTCTTAGTGATTTCAGTCAAGACCAGCAATAATCCAAACAAGAGACAATGAGCACCTGAACACTGAAAACTAATGCAAGACTGTAGTAGGATTGGTCAAGAAATATTTAGGAAGTAAAAATGGTAAGACTTCATGATACTTAGATGGGGGGAGAGCAGGTGGAGGTATTTAGAAGCATCAAGAAAACTGTTTCAACCATCATGTACACAGTGATGCATTCATCAAGATGGGGAACAGAGAATGAAGAATGTATTTGAAAGAGAAAGGTAAAGTACATTTGGTCGTCTGCCAAATATGAGATGCCAGCATAATATCCAAATGAAAATATACTATATATGGATCTAGATTTGAGCTAGAATTAGAAATCTGTGATTCAGTAACTCATAATTGGGAGCTAAAATCATGCATGGGAAGGTTTCAGGGCCTTCACTCAGGATGAACATTACAAAAAGGAGAAGAACCTGGGAGTCAGCATAAGTTGTCTCTTGAAGATGTGAACTTGAAAAGTTTGTGTGCTAGTCCTTAAGGCTAAATTTTAAATTACCAGGAAGGACATCAGAAAACACTGAATTCTAAAAAAAAACAAAAGAAAGAAAGATAGAGAGGTGACCAAAAGTCTAGAACTCAAATTACTATAGATAATTATGGTCACTATACTTTAAGAAAAGAGAATTAAAGAAGTTTGTTTTTTAAAAAGCAATTTGTAAGACAAGGATGACTTCTATATGAGCGAATTGAAAATATGGGTTCTGTTCTCTTCAAAAACAGACAATTTATATTGGGTAGCAAATGATTTTTTAAAAATCCAGAAATTATGAATAAATTTGAAAAGTTGTTAATGGGCTTCTTTACTAAATCTGGAAACAATAGATTAAAGAAGCTTTTTATATTTGGGTGAAATCAATTAAAACATATCTGTTCATAAAACTGTTTCCCTCACTTCATTTTACTCCCCTTGAATTCAAACACAATATCTTATTCTTTATCCATTATCTAGTAGTACATGGCACATGTTAAGAGTTTAATCATTTTTTTTGAAGAAACATACAAATGAATGAGAAATAAGTAAGAGGAAGTTATACTCAGAAAGGGTAAGAAACTTTGGGTATAATAACTCCAAAAAATTAGCTGTGTGGAAAATATACATAAGCCAGAGTCTGGACAAATTTTTACACGATAATGCCACAGAAAGCTAAAGAATAAAATTAAATTAAACCTATGTTTACATTTAGTAAAGTCAGTGATACAACTATTTTGGAAAACGGGTTTGATAGTATCTACTGAAGATAGATAAGTAAGTAGGTAGGTAGGTAGGTGGATGGATGGATGGATGGATGGATAGATAGACAGACAGACAGACAGATATTCCAATATACCAGCTCTTTTCCATTCCTGGGAGAAGACACACACTTATGGAAGTATGTTCATATGTTCATTAAAATACAAATAAAATTGTTCAGAGAAACACTCTTCATAATAGCGCCAAACTAGATATAACTCAAAGTAATGAGGATGAACAAAATGCAGCTACATGAAACAACATGAAATATGGAATGAGAATTACCAGACACAAAAGAGTACATGTTGTTTGATTCTATCTACTTAAAATTCAAACTCAGGAAAACCTAATCCATAGTTCTATAAATCAGAATAGTGTTTACTCTTGAGGGGTGATTAGAGACTGGAAAGGGGCATAAGGGATCTGTTGAATTCTGGTAATTTTCTGTTTCTTGCTCCAGGTGCTAGTTACCTTGGAGGTGGTGTGTTTAGCTTGGAAATTCCATTGACCTGTATGTGCATAATCTATACATTTTTACGAATATATCTTATACTTCAATTTTAAAAGTTTACACAAAAGCAAACAAAACACAAGTATTAAGACAAAAGCCAAGCAAATATTCACAGCTTGTGACTTCTCTTGACAAAGGACACCTGTATAAACAAGTGATAGATCTGTCGTGTTACATTTCCCATGATATTAAGGGAAGGAAGAGAAAACTAGATATGCAGTATATTTACAAGTATCTTCTACACATTTTAAGGGCTTCTGCTTTAAAAAGAAAAAAAAATCTAAGGTTTAAAAAGTTAGAAGAGAGAGTTCCTATAGCTTGGCCATCAGAAAGGATGAAGCTAAAGGATTTTCACAGCAATTGATTCCATACACCCTTGAACAAACCCTCATTTCAAAGAATCAGAGAAAACGTCCTTATTAAGCTACATCCCTGCCCAAGTGGAATAGCTCAGCAGATTCGCTGCTCAACAAAGCAGAACTACATGCAAATTATCAAGTTTCTTTTCCAGGTGTTTAAATGAGGTTTGTGGAGCTGACAAAACCACTCGGGTAGGGGAGGGAAGAGATTAATAAAGAGCAGCTTTGTTTTCTTAAGACTAAGAAGATGTGCAGCAGAAAAGCCTATGGATACTTTGTTACTTGGATTCCATTCTTGGTTGGCTTCTATCCCAGATCTTCTCTCTGCCAAGAAGCCACCTGCTAACTGCTTCACTGGTCACTGGACAGCTTCATGTTCTATCAGAAAACAAAGTAGTGCAAACACCTGGTAATTTAGCTGTTTTTCTCCAACATAGATTAGGAAGTAGTAGGAAGTAGCATACTTCGCCTTAACTAAACTGAGGGATATAAGATGGTGAAGTAAGTGTAGATTACAGATTAAAGAAAGAAGTTTCTGAGAAAAAAAGAGATTGAAAATACTGCAAGATTTTACAATCAAGACAGCAGTAGAGCGAGACATTTACTGCTTTTCTATACTTATTTCCCAATTTCCATTTCATATTAATAGGACAAATTCAATAAAGGAGAAAATAAAAGAATTTTTCAAATTCAAATAGAAAACTGAGAAACCGTATAATGATAGTATTAAGATATTCCCAAGGCATGTACTCTGAGCTATTAATACTTGAGTGGTTGAAATACACCAAAGTGAATATTAATAACTCCAAAGAAACCTCCTAGGAAAACATTATTACTTAATTCTAATGCAGACTACTGTGTCAGTCAAGAAAATGCATATGTAAAGTTCAGAAAGGCACTACATTCATTTTCTAGTCATCTGAAAAAAATACATCCTGCATCTATTATTTGCCTCAAATCTACATCTAAAAAAATAAATCCTATTGAAAGTCATCTAATTACCATAACACTAAAGTAAAAGGAACAAACAGAAAAACATAAAAATAATGAGCTACTTCAAGAGGATCCAGTTATTGTACTTTACCCTTCCATTTGTGTGTATACTTCATCACTTAATCTAACAAAAGTCAAATATCCATAAGTCAGAAAACTTTTTCTCGAAAGTAGATATTGATTAATACCTATGAGAGTTCAATTAGATTTTAAGGATCAATAAATATAATGATCCTTAATTTCTTATTTAAGCTTCTGTGATTCACTTGTGAGAAATAGATCACCATTTCCCAAGTATTCTGGTGCATCTCAGAAAGCAAGTAGCAAAACTTAGTACAAATGGGATCCAAGCTCAGGGATGTGGGTGCAACATCCTAGTTAATAATTCCTTACATTTACATAGTAATTTATCCTTTTTTATTGGTTTTCAGTCATTCTTTCACAAAATAAATCCCATAAGGAGATATAAAAAATTTATGCAATATAAACATTAGTATTTATTATAAATATTATCCCTATTTGTTAAGATTAATAAAAAGTGGCAGTGGTGATTTTTTTTGCTTTTTTGGCTTCTGTCATTTTAGGGCCGCACCCATGGCATATGGAGATTCCCAGGCTAGGGGTCTAATTGGAGCTGTAGCCACTGGCCTACACCACAGCCACAGCAACGCAGCATCCAAGCCGTGTCTGCGACCTACACCACAGCTCACGGCAAAGCCAGATCCTTAACCCACTGAGCGAGGCCAGGGATCGAACCTACAACCTCATGGTTCCTAGCTGGATTCATTAACTGCTGTGCCACAACATGATTTTTTTAAGAAAGATGACATTTCTTGAATAGCTAGAATGCTTCCTACACTCAAACACTTTTTATTCTTTTTCATTTAATGATCCAGCTATGAATAGGATTCAGGATTGGCTCCTGTCTTAACACTCTTTCTATCCAACACTGTTTTGCTGTCATTGTCAGTAGCTTCATCATCTCTCCCAAAGTCTGTCTTAAGGACTTTCCTACAACCCTGCAGTTCTGTGGTGGCCCAGAAGAAAATACACACTTCAGGCATAGCTTCCTGACAAATGTAATCGTCAGCCTAATACAACTCAGATTAGAAACTTAATTCTTAATTTTCAGAATAAGACAAGTAAGAATACCTCCAGTGAAAATTATAACACTGGAAGTTAAAGTGTGGTTGATAGTCATTTAGTTTGCTCAAAAATATACATGAGAGGGAGTTCCCATTGTGGTGCAGCAGAAATGAATCCAACAAGTAACCACGGGGATGCAGGTTCAATGCTCACCCTTGCTCAGTGGGTCAGGAATCCTGCATTGCCATGAGCTGTGGTATAGGTCACAGATGCGGCTGGGATCCTACATTGCTGTGGCTATGGTGTAGGCCAGCAGCTGTAACTCCACTTTGACCCCTAGCGTGGGAACTTCCATATGCCATGGGTACAGTCCTAAAAAGCAATATATATATGAGAGAGATGAGGAAGGAGTAAAATTAATAAGCATCGTCTTGACTATTTCAATCTATTTTTGATAAAGAAACAACTCTAAACATGGCATGTAAGTAATGAGAGATCAATGATTGCTTTTCCAAGAGTAAAGAAAAGCTGTTTGGCTTTTTAGTTTAATTCAACAAGCTTGAAACACCTGCTGCAAGGTGCGATTCTAAAGCTAAGGCTTTAAATAATAAAACTCAGATGTTTATTCTAAGTGGGAAGTATGAATCGGACAGATGTAAGTCAATAGAGAGTGGTAAGACTCACACACGCTAGAGAGTATTGGCCCCATTTAAAAACATTCAAATCCAATTGGCCAAACAAAAAGAATCCCTGATCTCTACTCTAAAGTACTAGCACAGATGTGTGTGTGAACCTTATAAATGTAATCTCTATGCTTTGAATTCACAGTGAATGTGTTTCTGACCTTGGAAGAGATTGGGAAGATGGATAATGCATGACTCTGGGCCCGAAGAGCCAACAATACACGGAGAAAAGTGAGACACATGCTGAGTAACTCCAAGGCAGGAAGTCTGTCTCATAACGGAAATAGCATGAGCATTGGCATTACAACTCCAACACAAAAACACTCCAAGAGCAAGAGATCTTGCATGTAATACTAAACCTTACTTCAGCTACAAAATGGAGGTAATAATTTCCACCTTACAGGGTATTAGTGAGGTTAACTAATTTAATGTGAAACATTTTTCCAGTTTTTTCTTACTTGATCTCTCTCTCTCTGTAAAGCAAACTATTAGCCATACTCCCTCTTTAAAATGTTTCTCCCCTGTATTCTTAGATATCAATGAACACTAAATCAATTAATTAATTTATGTATTTATTTATTATGTTTTTGTTTTTGTTTTTTAGGGCCACACTTGTGGCATATGAAGGTTCCCAGGCTAAGGGCTGAATCAGAGCTGTAGCTGCCAGCCAGCGCCACAGTCACAGCAACACAGGATCTGAGCCACACAGGATCCCTCTCCACAGCTCATGGCAATGCTGGATCCTTAACCCACTGAGCAAAGCCAGGGATTGAACCCACGTCCTCGTGGGTACTAGTCAGGTTCATTAATCACTGAGCCACAAAGGGAACTCCTGAATAGTAAACTTAAACTGACAAATAGTTACCTCTCTACTGAGCTCCAGGAGCATAACTCAAGTTGGATCTCAAAAGGAATATGTCCAAAATTGAACCCATTGTTTTTCTTACACATGCTCCCAAATGTGTTTCTCCTCCAACATTCTCTGACTAAAGGACCATAAGATTTAGCTGACTAACCAAAAACTTAAGGAATATCTTAACTCTTCCACTCCCTCATCCCAACCATCAGATAAGATCTACTATTCTACCTATTAACTTTTTCTCCAGTAAGTATTCTTTATCCTAGTCCTCATTACTAGTAGTGGTCCAGAGGAAAAATGATTAGGGAGAAAACCAAGGAAGTGCTTGTAAGGAGGAAAAAGCAAATTAGAGAAATATTAGAGGCAATTTGTTGACTAATACAATATTTTGTCTACAATACCCTCAGAGGAGTCTCTCTAAACATGATCCTTACTCCCTAATTTAAAAATTTCAAGTGACTGTTAATTAACACACAATAAATCTCAAGTTTTACGATAATAAATAAGTACAGTCTGACTGCAGCTTCTCTCTCTAGCCATACTTCCTACTGCTTCTCTCACAGGCACCCTTTTCTGGAGCCACCACAGAACCCCATAAGTTTATAGATGACTTTTCATGAGCTATATTTCTCCCTCTCCTCATATCTCCTGTTAAATGACCATTCATCCTTTGAGGCATCTTTGACTCTCATGTTCTGTCATCCACAGACACACTCACGTATTCCAACAGTGTTTACATAGCACTAATATAGCACTTATTAAACTATTACCATTGGCTATAGTTATTCATTGACACATCTATGTCTCTCACCAGTTTATGACTTCTTATTGGAACTAAAATGATGTCCTAATTTTTTCATTACCCAGGCCTTGTATAGGAGTGGCACAGAGTGACCAATGAATTGATAACACCTATCATCACTCTAAAGACATCAGGAAACCTTGAGGGTTGCTGCTTTAAGATAATTTACTTTTCCTTCAAGTAAAAACTCCAGTTTTGGAAAAGGAAATGACAACTGCTGAAAGCTAAGATATACTCAGTCTAGAATAGAAATGTTCTTTAATTGTGTTCCCAATTAGGCTAACTAGATTTGCCTATGAACTATTCTTCTAAGTGTTCTGGCCTAGCTGTTGATGACAGTTTTTCACACTTACAGACAAGTGTGTCATTCAGTGCTTATTGCTATGTATCTCAGGTTGTTACAAAAAAAAAAGTCTGATTTCTAATTATACTCCCCAGCAGGAAGCAAGATCTTGAATAGAATGCATGTAAGATGTTCCATATTTGACATGCTTTTCAGAAAGTTAATTCAGTGCTCCCTACATTAACCAATAATGAGATCCATCTGATTGAGGAAAACAGAAATAACCTAGGTCAATAATCTTGTTAAATTTTGAGTATTCTTAGATACTGATTTCAACAAGTATTTACACAGTGGAACTGAACTAAGAGTTAGGAGGGAATACAAAAACAAAGTAAAAATATAGGCTCTGAAGTCCTCTGCTCTCTGGAAATTGCTAAATAATAATATACTAAAATAAAATGGTGGAATAAAATAGTGGAATAGATCAGAATCATTACAGGAACTCTAAGGAAAAGCATGAGTAAGTTAAGAATTGCTTCATAGAGAGGCAGGTGAGCATTTCAAAATGCATCAGGTGAAAGAGAGCCAAAACACTGACATAAAAGCCAACTGAATCTCTGATATACTTCTCCAACATGGAACATCAAAACCCGAGCTCTTGATAGTACCCCTCAAACCACTACTCCCAGTGTTCACCAGTTTAGTAATCAGCAATTCTTCCAGTTACCCAGGCCAAAAACCTTGTTGTCTGCCTTTACTTCCCTTTCTCTCAAATCTCACATCTAGTCTGTTAGCAAATTCTACCACCTTTATCCTCATTTATGTAGAATTTGACCATTTGTCACCTCTAGCAAACTATCATCTAACTGCCTTGCTTTAACCATCCTATGTGCATTCTGACCTCTCCTTGCTCACTGTGATCCAGCTACATGGACCTCCCTTCTGGTTCTCTAAAAATCTAGACATAATTTATCCCTACCTTAGGCTATCCCATTGCTGGAACACTCTTCTGGATCCAGGACTGGGTCCCTCACTTCTTTTGTGCCTTTACTCAATATCCACTTTTCAGTAAGACCTCCGTCAGCCACCCAGTCTAAAAGTTCAGGCAACAATTTCACTCCCGATATGCCATACTACTTTCCCTATTTTATTCTAGTATTACTATTTACCACTAATATACTTTACATTATAGTTATTTACAATGTTTGTTTTTTGTCTTCTTAATGGTATGTAAGTTCCATGGGGGCACATGAAAGGTATCTGACAAATATTTATTTAATGAATGAATAAACATCAACCAAATTAAAAATTTGCAATTAACAATTTGAAACATTTCACATGTACAAAAATTATCCTATTATATATGGGAATAAAATACCAGAAAAGTGTCTAGTCATACCTGAGAAGACAGGTAAAGTGCACAGAAATACAGAACATAAAACATCCTGCTCCCTTTTATCTTTCCACAGACAGATCTTAGAAAAAGTTCACCTGTATATCTTATAATTTACTTGTGAGTTTTACTTATGTCATAATTTATATTTACCAGAACACATACAGAAACCTTCTGATTTGAAAATATGATGGCTATGGCTATAGTTGAAAAGTGAACTGTATATACACACCTATTAGAAGATAAGTTGTATTTAAAATCCAGATCTCTAATTAACAAAGACTTTGCCTTACTCAAGAACTAGATACCAAGAATGGGTCATTTGTATGCAGAATATTCTCTGTTTAGTTTTTGCCAATTTAAATACTCATATCTCTAAGAATGGCTGCAATCCACCCTGGTACATAAAATAAATTAGCATTCTTGCACTCTAGAGAAAAATATGTGCTTAGCACCAAATGAATCAGCAGATGACTAAACACTCTTCTTTTTTTTTTTTTTGCCTTGTTTCTACCATAAATACAACAGATGCAAGATGCTGGAAATGTGGACAACCCCCAGAATATTGCTGGTTTCCTCTAATGCAGAAATAAACCATTCAAAACTTCATTCCATATAGCATAACAGAATGAGCAGGAATCCTTTGGTTTACCTGTCACCATCAAGATGACTTCATGACTAACTATACCACAAATACTTCTCTAGTTCAAATGAAGGCTACCTATGATGTTAAACATCACTAAATATCTTATAAATTTATAGCAATGGTAATTCAAATCCAAATAAGTGATCATCATATACCTGGCTTGGAAAAACTATAGGTCACACTAAATACTGAGCATGTTCCAAACTCACGAGACACTTAAAAGGCATGAAATATAGATCGCTAAAAACTAAGTTAATAGGGTAGGGTTTTTTTAAATATGAAAAAAAATCATAGGAAGACTCGTTTTCATCAATATCACTTCTTTTAGAAGCATAATGCACAAGGGAAATGACAGTACATCACTCTTGGTCTAATCATCCAGTTGTGTTCCTCAAGGTTCTCTAATTCCTACAATCTAAACATGAGTTGAATTTTCATTCCCATTTTTATTCACTATTGAATATGTAAGGAATACATAATCAGAGACATTCAATTTAAATTAAAAAAGACAAAAACATTCTTCAACTTGATAAAGGGAATCTATGAAAAGCCACAGTTAAGATCATACTTAATGGTGAAAGATTAAATGCTTTCTCCTCTGATCAGGAAGAAGACAAGAAGGTCCTCTTTCACTTCTATTCAGTATTGTACTAGAAGTTCTAGTCAGATAATTTAAGAATGGAAAATAAATAAAACGCATCTAAACTGGAAAAGAAATAAAACTATCTATTTTGAATATGCCATGTTATGGTATACAGAAAATTCTAAGGACCTCACTTAAAAAATCAGAGCTAATAAATGAGGTGAGCACGGTTGCAGGATATAATGTCAAAGTGCAAAAATGAGAAGAAGAATCTGAAAAAGAATAGATGTGCATATATATGTAACTGAATCACTTTATTGTATAGGATAAATTATCACAACATTGTAAATCAACTATACTTCAATACAACTTTAAAAGATAAAAATAAAATTTAAAAGAATTGCATACCTATACACTTGCAATGAACAATCCAAGAATAAAATTAAGGAAACAATTCTACATATAATAGCATCAAAATTAAAAATATTGAGTAATGAATCTAACAAAATAAGTTCAAGACTTCTACACTGAAAACTACAAAACATTATTAAAAGAAATTAAAAACTTAAATATATGGAAAGAATTTCCATGTCATGGAACAGAAGATTTAATATTGTTAAGATGGCAATATTCCCCCAAATTAAACTATAAATTCAGTGCAATCCCTATCAAAATGCCAGCTGTATTTTTTTAGCAGACATTGACAAGATGAACCTAAAATTCACATGAAAATGCAAAGAACCCAAAATAACCAAGACAATTTTTAAAAAGAACAAAATTGGAGGATTCACACTTTCTAATTTCAAAACTTATGAAAAGCTAAAATAAAATATATTACTGGCATAAGAATAGACATATTGATCAATGGAATAGAATTGAGAGTTCAAAAATAAACCCTTACATTTATAGGCAACTAATTTTCAACAAAGGTGTATTGAAAACCCAATGGAGAAAGAACAGTCTTTTCAATAAGTAGTGCTGGGACAACAGTATATTTACAAGCAAAAGAAGGGAGCTGAACTCCTACCTTAAACCATATACATAAATTAACTCAACAAGGATCATGCACCTTAATGCAACAGCTAAAACTATAAACTCCACTTATGAGGAATATATGCACACTTGCTTGCTCTTGAAACAGGGATGATGGGGCAGATTTCTCACATTGCATTGGTGTGCACCCCAGTCCGAGCTGAACAAATGTTTCAGCTCTACTTGAGACCTTGGCTGTGAGCCACAGATGTGACTCAGTCCTCAAGTAGCATCAGAGAAATGGAGGAGGGGGAGATATTACTAGCACATGTACAGGCAACTCATAGAAGAAGCCCCATTTATATCTGTAGCCAGACCACCAAAGTTCAAGCCCCAACACATTCTGAGTGCCCATACAGACCTTGCCTGCCTTGTGGCACAACTCTATACTAGGGCAAGAGCAGAAAATACTGAAGAAAGAGCCCATATATGAGAGACAAAGGAAGCTTAGACCCAAAGTGACATCGAGTAGGGCAAGGGCGGCCCTTACTTGTGCTTATACAGACATCACATCAGATTAGTACAAATCTCTGACCCCAGCCTAACTGTCACACTCTGTTTGCACCCCAATATGCACCAAGTACTCACAGCAGCCCATCTTGCTCCAGCTCTGTTCCCTTCTGGTGAGAGTGTATCAATACTGGATGGGGGAACACTAACTTAAAGGGAATGGAGCCAGCCAGGTATGAAGTTGCTGGAGCAGAAGCCCTGAGGGTCAGAAGAGACCCTCAGGGCTTCTGCTCCAGCAACTTCATACCTGACCCTGCTCCCAACAAGGAAAGTGACAGACACCAAGCACAAGGGAAGACTCAACTCAAACGTGGGTCCAGTCCTAACCCCTCCATATCCTGTCCAACCTCCTACCAGGATGACAATTGCCAGAAAATCTTTATGCTTACATCAAATCCTGCTCACCCATCATAACCACTGGGCATACACAACACTCCCACATAAGGAAACCTATTCAAGAGTGCAATACATAACTGTTTTACCCAGTCTCACAGAGACAGAGAAAGTTAAGCAAAATGAGAAGGCAGAGTAATTGGTCTCAACTGAAAGAGAAGAGAAAAGTCAGGGTGGGTGTGGGGGAAAAGCTAATGAAACAAAAATAATTTACCAGGTAAAGAATGTAAAGCACTAATAACAAGGATGCTAATGGAATTAGGGGAAAGAATAGATGAATACTAACAAGGAGCTATAAATATAAAAAAAGAACTGGTCATAACTGAATAATATAATAACAGCAATGAAAAGCACACTGAAAAGAATTAATAGCAAATTAGGTGATATAGAAGAACACATAACTGATTTGGACAGAAATAACTGAAATTTCGCAATCACAACAGCAAAATGAGAGCAGTTTATTGGAGCTGTGGGACAACATTAAGTGTACCAACACTAGCATTATAAGAATTCAAGAAGAAGAGAATGAGAAGGGGATTAAAACTGTATTTGAAAAAACTATGGCCAAAAACTTCTTAAATCTGAAGAAGGAAACAGATATCCAGGTACAGGAAGTACAGAGGATATCAAACAAGATAAACCCAAATAGATCAAAACAAAGACATATTATAATTAAAATAGCAAAAAGTAAAGAGAGAATTCTAAAGGCTGCAAGAGAAAAACAAAGAATGACAAGGGAAATTCCTTAAGGCTATCAGTTGATTTCTCTGCAGAAACTTTGCAGGCAAGAAGGGAGTGTCATGCTATATTCAACATATTGAAAGGGGAAAACCTGCAATCTAGGATACTCTACCTAGTAAGATTACCATTTACAATAGGAGGAAAAAACAAAGAAACTCCCATACAAGAAAAAATTGTTTTGATCAATAAACCTGTTAAAATGTCTTCTCTAAGTGGAAAATAAAGAACTAAGAATCTATAATCTCCAAGCAGAAAATAAAAGAAGTAGAATCTATAGGAAAGGAAAGACAAATATACAGTAAAGGCCGATAATCAAATACTTAAACTGATTAGAATATGAAGTCCAAAGGACAAAAAAAAAGTAATTATCTCTATAATAGTCAACAAAAAGATAACATGAGGATGTAAAATATGACATCAAGAACACAAAATGTGGGAAAGAAGTATAAAAATGTATATCTTTTAGTATGCATACTAACTTAAAGGACTGTTTATTGAAAGCAAACAGATATACTTACAATATAATAAAATATATATTAACCCCAGGATAACCACACCAAAAAAAGCCTATACTATATACACAAAAACTATGGAGGAAGGAACATAAGCATACCACTAAAGAAAATCATCAAACCACAACCAAAACAAAACAAACACAGAAAGTATGAAAGAACACAGAACTACAAAAACAACCAGAAAATAATAAAATGGTAATGAGTACATACCTATCAATAATTAACTTAAATGCCAGTGGACTAAATGCTCCAACCAAAAGATATAGGGTGACTGACTGGATAAAACAACAAGAGATGGCCGACAAAAGATTCCTTTCAGGGCAAAAGACACACACAGGATGTAAGTGAAAGGTTGGGAAAAGATAGTTTATGTAAATGGAAACAAGGACACAGAAGTAGCAATACTCATATCAGACAAAACACAGTGTAAAATAAAAGACAAAGAAGGGCACTGTAGAATAATAAAGGAATAAATACAAGAAGAGGATATTATACCCCTTAATGTATATGCACCCAATACAGGAACATCTAAATATTTAAAAGAAATATTAATAGATATAAAGGACAGAATGGACAGTAATAGAATAATAATAGGAGACTTTAAGACCCTGTTTACATAAATAGATCATCTGGACATAAAATCATAAGACAACAATGGTCTCAAATGACATATGAAAGACATAATAGACTAGTTGAATTTAATAGATAGCTATGGAACATTCCATCTAAAACCAGGAAAATACAGATTTTTTTCCATGTGCACATGAAATGTCCTCCAGGATAGATCACGTAATATGCCACAAAACAAGCTGCAACAAATATAAGAGACTAGAAATTATATCAAACATTTTTTCAGACCACACACTATGAAACTAGAAATCAATTAGAGAAAGAAAATGGGAAAAGAACAAACATGTGGAGTCTAAACAACATGCTACTAAGAAAACAAGGGGTCAATGAAGAAATCAAAGAAAAATCAGAAAGTACCTTGAGACAAATGAAAATGGAAGAAAACCTTCCAAAATCTATAGGATAAAACAAAAGCAGTTTGCAGAGGGAAGTTATAGTGATACAGGCCTACCTTCCAAAGCAATAAAAAACTCAAATAAATAACATAACCTACCACCTAAAAGAATGAGAAAAAGAGGAACAAATAAAGTCCAAAGTCAGTGGAAATAATAAAGATCAGAGAGGAAATAAACTAGAAATAAAAATAGTAGAAAAGATTAATGAAACTAATAGTTTCATTTATTTTTTGAAAAATTAAACAAAATTAATAAACCTCTAGCAAGGCTCATCAAAGAGGAAAGAGAGAGGATAAATAAATAAAATAAAAAATAAAGAGAAGAAATAACAACCGATACCATAGAGATACAAAGAATCATGAGAAGATACTATGTTACATGCCAACAAAATAGACAACCTAGACAAAATGGAATACTTACTACAAACAAACAACCTTCTGAGGCTAAATTAGGAAGAAATAGACAATCTGAACAAACTAATCACTAGTAATGAAAATGAACTTGTAATTTAAAAAAATAAAACTCCCAGCAAATAAAAGTCCAGGACCAGACCACTTCATGGAGGAATTCCATGACTCAAGCTCCAAGGAGAAAGGATGGTAGTTATTATGTGGGCAATTAGAAGCTCACCTAGTATCTGGAGTTTGAAGAAGGCAGGGTTTCTTAAGACCAGATTAAAAAGGAAGTGCAGCTACAAGTGGTTAATGTGTAGTCTGAATAGTCTTAAGAAATAGAAATTGAGGGAGTTCCTGTCATGTCTTAGCAGTAACAGACCCACCTAGTATCCATGAGGACAGGGGTTTGATCCCTGGCCTCGCTCAGTGGGTTAAGGATTCAGCATTGTTGTGAGTTCTGGAGTAATTTGCAGACACTGATCGGATCCTGCCTTGCTGTGGCTGCGGTATAGGCTGGCAGCTGCAGCTCCAATTCAACCCCTAGCCTGGGAACCTCCACATGACACAGGTGTGGCCCTAAAAAGCAAAGAAAAAAAAAAGAAAGAAATAGAATTTGAAGAAGTGAAGATGAAATTAATATGCATTCTCTCTTCTCTCTCTCCCTCTCTCTCTCCATACCCCATGCCATTCTCTCTCTCTCTATAATTAAGTATAGTCCTAGGAAAGGTAAACATCTACTGTGTAGGCCATCAAGAGACTTGGCTCTTTGAAGTTGAGAATGCAGAGTAATAGGATGTCAGTGCCAGGAAATGCCAGTACCCTAGGAGATCATAGCTGTTTCCTGCAGTGTTTTCTCTAACAGAAAAATACTAAAAGAAATCACAAAAGAAAAACAACAATGGATCATGATGACAATGGTGATGGAGATGGAGAAAAACCTTGACTGAAAGAACAAAGCAAGTAAGAATCCTGGTTCTATGCCCAGGCCAAACAGGAAAGATGATAAGTGATGCATTATGGGGGACACTGACACATCCATAGTTCATTTCTTATTGGACAATCAGACTCAGAATCTAGCAAGCCAGGACTGAACTATGGGAGACATGTACTTGAGGGTCTACCTTATAGATGGCAGGGTTCCAAGTACTTTTTCTTTCTTTCTTCTTTTTTTTTAATCTTTTTAGGGCTGCATAGAATATGGAAGCATAGCATATGGAAGTTCCTAGGCTAGGGGTCAAATCAGAGCAACAGCTGCTAGCCTATGCCACAGTAATACCATATCTGAGCTGTGAACTACACCAGCTCATCGCAATGCTGGATCCTTAACCCACTGAAAGAGGCCAGGGATGAACCTGAGTCCTAATGGATGCTGGTCAGATTTGTTTCTGCTGAGCCACGATCAGAATTCCCCAAGCATTTTTTTTCATCCTTCTTATGCTTTGTGTATAGAGAGAGGATGTATTTATCTGCACTAAAATACTGTTTTCTTTCTTATCACTGTATTTTCAATTATATTCTCTTAATCATTAAAAGCTCTTGTGTTGTAATTTTCAGGATTTACCATCTTGTTACCTTTGGTATGCAGAATACTGGCAGAAAAATTAAATCTATAGTTGAGTTCACAAAGAAAATGACCGAAAATAGCCCTCAAGATTAAGTTTAGAGTTATTGAATACTTAATTACTTGTTAATAAATGAGAAGTACTGATAAGGTGCAGGATTCAAAAAGAGCCATTTACGGATTAAGATGGCAGAATAGAAGGACTGGAGCTCAACTTCTCTCCCAAAAAGCAGCAAAACTACAACCAAATGCCTAGCAACCTTCAACCAAATGGGCTGTAAACTTCCAAAAAAGATACTCTGCTCCAGAAGACACAGCGGAGACCACATCAAGAGGTAAGAGGGGCGATTACGTGATAGAAGCAACCCCATACCTCCCAGGTGGGAAGCCCACAGACTGGAAAGTAACTACATCACAGAGACTCAGATAAAGGACTGACAGTTCTAAGCCTCACGTCAAATCCCCACGCCTGGGGAATGGGCAGAGGGAGAAAGAGCCCCCGGAGCATGTGGCATTGAAGGCCAGTGGGGCTTGTGTGCAGGAGCTCCACAGGACTGGGGGAAACAGAGACCCCACTCTTGAAAGGCACACACAGACTTTCACGTGCACTGGGTCTCAGGGCAAAGCAGTCTCCATAGGAATCCAGGTGGAACCTAACTGCAATTCCTGGAGGATCTCCTGGGAAAACAGGGTGACTGTGCCTTGTTGTGGGGGAAGGGAATTGGAGGTGAAGCTCTTGGGGACATTCATCAGCCTGCATTTCTCTGGAGGTGGCCATTTCTGGGAAAAGCTGCCACTTCCCATCAGTGCTGAGAAGCCCCAGGCAAAGCAACAATTCAGGTGGGATCACAGCCCCACCCATCAGTAAACAGGCTGCCTAAAGATCCCTCAGGCACACAGCCAGCCTCTAATCTCATCCAGAGACAAAGCCCCATCCATCAGAGGGAGAGGAATCAACCCGACCTACCATTGAGCAGGCATCAGTCCCTCCCATCAGGAAGCCTACAGCAAGCCCCCTCCAAACCAACTTTAGCCACAGGGGAGGCAAACACCTGAACAATAGAGGCTACAACTCTATTGTCGACACAAAGGTCACCACACCAAAAACCTACAAAAATGAAAAGACAGAAAACTCTAACTCAGATAAGGGAGAAAGAGAAAAGCCCCCCCAAAAAAGCTCAGTGATGAGGAGATTATCAGCCTCCCAGAAAGAGACTTCAGACTGTTGATGCTGAAGATGATGCAAGGCATTGGAAATAGACTGGAGGCAAAGATTGATCATTTACAGGAAACACTGAGCAGAGAAATACAAGCTGTAAAAATTAAACAAGAAGAGATGCAAAATAAAATAACTGAAATAAAAAATTCATTAGAAGCAGCCAACAGTAGAATACAGGAGGCAGAAGAACGA
>PVHT021183726.1:17833308-17903131 GCA_004024745.2 Catagonus wagneri | reverse complement strand
ACTCGAAAAGACACATGTACTCCAGTGTTCATTGCAGCACTCTATGCAATAGCCAGGTCATGGAAACAACCTAAATGCCCATCGACAGAAGAGTGGATAGGGAAGATATGGTACATACACACAATGGAATGTTACTCAGCCATTAAAAGGAATGAATTACCAACATTTATAGCAACATGGATGGACTTAGAAATTATCACGCGAAGTGAAACCAGTCAGACAATTAGACAGCAACACCCAATGCTACCGCTTACATGTGGAAACTAAAAAGACACAATGAACCTCTTTGCAGAACAGACAATGACTCACAGACTTTGGAAAACCTTGATTTTTCAAATAAGACAATCTGGGGGGTGGGGGCATGCACTGTGGGTTTGGGATACAAAATCTGTCAAATTGACTTGTGATGATTTATGTACACCTATAATTGAAATAAAATCCATTAAGGAAAAAAAATAAATAAAACACAGATAAATGGACCATACTTCCTTCTGATGGAATTTTGATAATTTCTCAATGTATTTATGGTGATTTTTATAGCCCTTTAAAAACAATTATTGTTTTACAATCTTTTGTATTGTTAAAAATATCTGGAAATATGAGATACCTTTTAAAACTGTTGCATGCACAGATTAAGTTTAATCATTTTTGAATTTTAATACATTTCTTCAGATGAGTAAATATTAACAAATTATACTAACTTCTAAAAGCTTATTACAGTAGGTATGCATGTAATTAAACGACTGAAAATTTTAAAAAAAGAGCCATTTAGGTGGGAAATAAGGGACTAGAGGGATGAATGGATAAAAACTAACATATACTGAGCATCTGCTTTGTAGATGGCAATGTTCCAGTTGCTTTCCCTTTCTTGTAAAGTGATAATCCTTATCACCATTCTTACAAATGATAAGAACATAAAAACAAAAAGTTATAACTCACCCAAGGTCATAAGACTACTACTTTTTCTGGCAGTGGAACCTAGATCTTCTGATCTAAATCCATGCTCTGAGCACAGTGCAATGCTATCGTTACTAACACATCTCTCAAACTCATTTTTTTAATATGTCAAGTGAGATGTCTAAATTTTGGGGTATCACTCTAAAATAACAATTATTTGTGTGATTATTCCCATGGTACAAAACTACAATAATGTCTGAAGTCTATTACAACTCTAAAATTCTCTAATTATGTCTTAAATAGTATTCAGAGAGAAACATACACAGCCCAAAATCCCAACGATATTAAAGCAATGTTGCCAATGAATAATGTAAATACACAGGTTAATTGACTCTATGTATAGTGATTACTAAGTGTCAGAACTACTATACCCACCCTATGTATTTATTAAATGTCTTAATCCTAATAACCTTCTGAAACATAGCATTATCCCCCATTTTATAAATAATGTTAACTGTCCAAAGTCAAAAAAACTGCTAAGTGGTTGAGTTAAAATTTAAACCAAAATATCTGTCTCCAGAGCCCAGGAGTTTAACCACTAGGCTGGTAGATCTTCCAATAAGAACTGCAAACATCCTAGCAGAGGTTCACAGAGTTTTAATTTTCTATACATTTTCTAATTTGATCAAATTACATTGTGCTCATTACATAGATAAAGAAAAAATGACTTTCTCAATGTCATACAGCTATTAAGTAGCAGAAAAAAAATCTAATTGTTGCAATACAGCATTAAATTTTGCTTAGTGACTTCTTACTACTGAAAACAAGCATGAGAGAGATGTGTAATAATTTACATAAAACAGATGCTTTACAGCTATTATAAAGATATAGGTATGACTAGATATAGTAGAGAGAGAACAGTGAGAAAGTAAAAGCAGTAAAATTGTGATTTCTGTATTTTGAAATGTTTATACATTGTTAAATTTCATTCTTTTCTCTGTCACTGAACTGGGCTTGATTACACTAAGGCCTTTGAAGCTTAGTGATTTAAGCCACTTAATTAAACCATTAGAAAAAACTTTATTTGCCACCACATTTCCTGTGCTTTGCTTTCTTTCCTTAATTTGGTATAAATTATTTTTTTCTGATTGCATTTATTGTTCACTGAACTGGGAAGCCTACTCTTGATACTAGAGAAGCAACACCTTATTTTGATTTTATACTAGAATTATGTTTCAGCCTGAATTGTTTACTTAATCACCTCATTGCCTTACCAAATGACTTCTTTTGATCCATTTTAGCAGCTAAAATTATTAGGATCTTAAATTTATTTTTATTATTAAATGAACAGTAAATAAAAACCATAAAAAACTATTTTACTTTAGATCTCTTTTTGGAGAAAGTGATGGAACATACACATTTCATAATGACTAGACTGTTTATCTGGATGAAGGATCACTTAATAAGGATGACAGTTCTTTCTCTAAAATCTTTTTATCCCTACATTCAATTAATGACATAAGGTGGGATGCTCTAGCAATTTTCTTAGGAATTAATTATCTGGGAATTTAACATTGTTTTGAAGAGTGTTCAATAATGTTAGGCATTTAATTTCTTTCTCACCAGATAGGGGAGATAGGACACAACATAAAATATTCACTCTAAGCTCTAATTAAGATCATTCAAGAAAAAATAAGGGAAGTAACAGGACCATACAGAGAAGAAAACAGCAAAAGTTCAGTACCATAAACATTGAAAATACCTAATAGCTTTTTTTATAAAACTCAGAACAAAATCAACCTACACATTTAGAGTTTAATTAAATAAAAAATATTAAAATGAAAAAATACAAGTTCTGTATATTAGTTTCTTCCTTTAAATTAAAAAAACTTTAAAGCATCCTTGCTAACACTTTGTGCTTATATATATATGTAAGCATTTACTTACATATGAGTCATATATTTACCAGTTTAAAGCTAAAAACGTTTATAATTTTAGAATTCTGATAGCAGATAATCATTTTAGAACCATAAAACAATATCAAACAATAGCTATCTAAATAGTTTCTTGAATCATCATGGATACTTACACAGCTGGGCTTTTTAAGACCAGAGTGTAAGTGATAATTGCATAGCTATAATTCTGAGCATGTTGTTTTAGAAACAAGAAGACTCTTAGAGAATTAAAGATGGGGTTTGTGCTTTTTTAACTCAAAAAATAATCTAGAGAATGAAGTGTATAAAGGCTCCTAGTGTGCACTGCCGAAAGTACAAATTCCAGTTTAAACTAAGAGGGCAAAAAAGCTAATGTCCTCATTGCCACGTTAATTTTCTCACATTATACCTGGGCAGTGTTCTTGCTCTAATTATGTTCCTACATGAATGCTTTAATGTGGGAATATTACAGGGAGATATATTGTGTCTCTTGGCTTCTGTTTGTTTTATATTTATAACCTTAATGTTTTACTCAGTGAGGTTTTGTATTTAATAAGGACGCTCCAGTACACTGACTTTTATGCACAAAAGTACAAAGTTCTCTTCAACAGTAGGTGGACTATTGTTGAATGCTTGTTTTTTTTTTTCATAATTCTGTCATTTAATCATTCATTCAAGCCTCTGTTTTTATGCATTTTTAGCCATGTTTTCTCTTATTTCCATTAAACTGGTTAAGGAAAATTGAATGCATTCTTAGTTAAAAGCAATAATGAACAAGTAATATTACAGAAAATATAAAATAGAATTTAGAATTAATGCTTTATGTAGATTTCTATAAATATAGGTGAAAATATTTCTGAAAAAGAAAACAAAAAGTGACTTTCAGGACCTCAAAAGTATAACCATTTAAACTCTATTTACATCATCATCATAAAGTTTAACAAAACTAACTGAAATGCCCAAGAATTCAGGATGCCATTTATTACCTCAATACTTCTGAAGGGCCCACTGTGTGTCAAACAATTCACCAAGTATCTGGGATATAGAGCTTATCAAGAATATGCCCTTCCTTTGTTCCTTCTACAAATGCAATCCCCGTTCAAAAAATCTGGGTTTCATCACTCAGTTCAACAATTATCTCTGAATATGTTTTTCATAATACTCAAATTTTATTAAAGTAACTGTACATAGTTTTCTAAAAGTGAATACCTAGCATTCTTTCCTGGCATTTTGTTTAATTTTTGATTCTTTCCAACTTAAACAGTATCTAGTTTATTATATTCCTTTCCCTGAAAATTGAAGCCACAGTTGTGGAATGGATCTTAAAATCAGTCATTTTTTCAGTAGAAAACATTTAATCATTCATTACATTAATATATAACTTAAATATGCTCTCTTTTAAGCCAAGTATTGTTTTTGGATTAGAGGTTTTCAAATAGTCTCTCAAGAATACTTTCTAGGTTGGGCAGTTCAAGATGGCAGCATAGGGGGAGACTGAATTTATTTCTTCCCATGAATGCAACAAATATAAAACCACATTTACATTAATTTCCTCTTAAAAAAAATGAGAAGCAGCTGAATATTTGTTCCACCCAAAGGATGAGAAGAACCACATTAAAACAGGTAGGAGAAACACAGAAACATTCTCTGCCCAACCCCAGTGTGACAGCACACAATAAGTAGGAATCTCACCAGACAGGCACTTCTCCCAGATGATCAAGGGGTTGGCATCAACATTAGGCACCCTGGCCCCTGGGTTCTACAGCAGAGAGAGGACTTCCTAAAACATCTGGCTTAGAAAACCAACAGGGGCTGATGTCCAGAGGTCCCAAAGTGCTTTAGCAAACTCAGACTTTCCTCTTAAAAGTCTTGCCTCAGGACTCAAAAAAATAACAGAATTTTGAAAAGTGCCAAGATTATATTATATTATTATCTTCAGTGTTCCTGAAGAAGGGACATTTACAAATCTAAAAGTATTGACTCTAGGGGTGGTAGACATTGGAAATGCTCCCCAGAGACAAAGGTGCTGGCAAATGCCATTGCTACTTTCCCTAACCTGTACACATGGGCAAGCTCAAACATGGGGGTAAGTGATCACAGCACTATCTTGTCATATTGCTAAAGTCAGAGAACTCTAGTAGTTGTAGCACTTCCCCACTCCCTGAGTGAGGCAGGTGGGTGCAAATGGTCATAGCATTTTCCTGCTTCCTAGCTAAAGTTAGTGAGTGTAGGCAGCTGTGAAATACCACCCCCCCCACACACGCACACACTCCCCCTTTGGCTGGGGCTAGCTAATGCAAGGGGTCATAGTATTACTTCTCTCCCAAACTAAAGCCAACTGAACATTCCCCTGCCCCTTGGCTGGGGCTGCTGATTGTGAGCAGTTGTGGTATTCTCCCACTCCCCAGCCTAAAGCTGACACAGAGGCACACAGACAAGTAACACTTATGCTGCAATGCTGAAGCCCAGAATGACATACAATCATTTTCTTTCTGCCTTTGTGATTCAAGAAAGCAATCCCAACACACTACCATCTCCAGCTACCTAGCTAAATCCATTAGGCAAACACAGTCAATACAGGGAACATCCCTTGATTGCTTGGCCCTGGTGGCCAAGGGAGCTGGTATTCCTGAGCTCCATGGTACTGTAACAATTAAATAGTTCTTGGCTGGCCACCAACCCCAAGGCACTACACAGATAGCAGACTGAAATGCAGCCCCGATCCATTTACTTAGCCTGGAACTTCACTAAAATGGGCAGGCTTCAGATTTCCCACATATTTAGAGGCTAAGGAGGCATGCCCAGGGAACACAGCAGTGGGACACCATCCTTGCATACCCCACTGTCCACACTAAAGTTCAACAAGACCGTCCAGAACAGAGCTTATACACTTGTCAGAAGTTCCAGTTTTTACAACTGTCACTCAGGGGACATCTCTAGATCTCATGGTTCAAAGGGTTCAAAGGCCAGCATGGATTATGACTGTAGTTCCAGAGGGCTATATATATCTGCATACTTTAAGAGCTGCTGTAAGAAGGGCTGACATCCAATCGGCCTGAAATTAGATGCTATATAAGATTCCTTCCCTTGAAATACTTACAGGTCTCAGCATACTCTCAAAAACAGGAGCATATCAAGAACAAATCAGGCAGTATAGACAACTACAAAGATTTAAGAAAGAAACAAGAGTAGGGCAGGGCTGATGGAGAAGGATAATTGTCTATACAAGATGACATCTTCAGGACTAAGAGATTAACAGTTCTGCCTAATACATAGAAACAAACACAGAGAGTCAAGCAAAATAAGCAACAGAGAAATATGTTCCAAATGAAACAAGGCAAAATCTCACAGAAAGACCTTAATAAATATTTAACAGGTAAGTAAATTTCTTAGAGATAAGTAAATTATCTGATACAAAATTTAAATAAATGGTCATAAAAATAATCACCAAAGTTAGATAACGAATAGATGAACACAGTGATAATTTCAACAGGGTTCTAAACAATTAGAAAAAACTAATCAGAGGTAAAGAACACAAAAACTGAAATGAAAAACACATTAGATGGAATCATTATCTGGTACAGAATAACAGATGAGAATCTGAGAGACAGAGCAGTAAAATTGCCCAATCTGAATAACAAAAAGGAAAAAGAATTTTTAAAAATAAGGATAGTTTAAGGAACCTCTGAGACAACATCAATCATACCACTATCCAGATTATAGGGGCCCTAGGAGGAAAAAAAGAAAGGGGGCAGAAAACATATTGAAAGACATAATGGCTGAAAATTTCCTAACCTGGGTATGTAAATAGACATTCAGGCCCATAAAAAAAGAGAGACTTCCATATAAGATGAACCCAGAGAGCTCCATACCAAGATATACTGTAATTAAAATGCCAAAAGTCAAACATAAAAAATATTTTAAAGCAGCAAAAAACAACAACAACTAGTTATGAATAAAGTAAGCTCCATAGGACTATCAGTGGATTTTTTAGCAGAAACTTTCCAGGCCAGAAGAGAGTGGCATAACATATTCAAAGTACTGAAAGAAAAAACTTACAATCAAGAATATTCTATTTGGCAAGGTTATTCAGAACTGAAGGAGAGATGGAGAATTTCCCAGACTAGCAAAAGCTAAAAGAGTCATTACCACTAAACCAGTCTTACAAAAAATGATAAAGGGAATTCTTTAAGCAGAGAAGAAAGTGCCATAACTAGAAATAAGAAAGTATATGAAAGAAAAAAAATCACTGATAAATGTAAATTAAAGGTACAGGATTAATCACTTATGAAACATTAGAAAGGTTAAAAGACAAAAGCAGTATTATCAACTAAGAGCATAATAAGTAGTGAAGGAATACAGAAAATAAAAAGATGAAAATATTATGTAAAATACAAAATGTGGGAGGTGAAAATATAGTGCTTTTAGGATGTGTTTGAACTTAAAAAATTATCAACTTATGAGAGTTCCCATTGTGGCTCAGTGGTAACAAACCCGATTAATATCCATGAGGATATGGGTTCAATCACTGGCCTCACTCAGTGAGTTAAGGATATGGCATTGATGAGTTCTGGTATAGGCTGCAGACATGGCTCAGATCCTGTGTTGCTGTTGCTCCACTGCAACCTCTAGACTGGTAAATTCCATATGCCACAAATATAGCCAGAAGAAAAGAAAGGAAGGAAGGAAGGAAGGAAGGAAGGGAGGAAGGGAGAGAGAAAAAGAGAGAGAGAGGGGGAGGGAGAAAGGAAGGAAGAAAGAAAAGAAAAGAAAGGAAAAAAGAGGGAAAGAAAGAGGGAAGGAAGGAAAGAGAGAAAGAAAGAGAGAAAGAAATTCTCAATTTTAACTGCTTTATACAGATTTTATATATATATATATATACAATTACCTCTGTGTATGTGTGTGTGTGTACACACAAGGAGATATATAAACCTCATGATAACCAGGAAGCAAAAGCATATAACAGATACACAAAAAAATAAAGAGAAAGGAATATAACATAAACTTAAGAAAAATCATCACACCATAAGGAAAGAGAACGAGAAGAAAGGAACAGAGAAGAATTACAAAAATAAATAAACAGAAAATAACAAAATAGCAAAAAGTACATACCTATCAATAATTACTTTAAATGTAAATAAATAACATTCTCATATCAGAAGGCTTAAGATGGCTGCATAGATAAAAAACAAGACCCATCTATATATGCTGCCTATAAGATATTCACTTCAGCTCTAGACACACACAGGCTAAAAGGGAAGATACGTGAAAAGATATTTCCTGCAAATGAACATAAAAAGAAAGGTGAGGTAGCAACAATTATATCAGACAAAAGAGATTATAAAACAAGGAGTGCAACAAGACAAAGAGGGACAATAATGATAAAGGGGTTAATCAAACAAGATAATACATAACGTTTGTGCACCCATATGGCATAAGACAAATATTTACATATATAAAGAGAGAGATCAACATTATTACAATAATAATAAGGGACTTTTAATACCTCTCTTACTTTGATTGATAGGTTATTCAATAAGAAAATCAATATAGAAACATTGGGTTTCAACAACACATTAGATCAGATGAACTTAATAGATATAGACAAAAGAGCCTATCAACAAAATGCAGAATACACGTTTTTTTCAAGTGCACAAGGAACAGTCTCCAGGATAGATCACATGATAGGCCACAAAACAAGTCTCATTAAATTTAAGAAGACTGAAATCATATCAGCATCTTCTCTGGTCACAATTGTATAAAATTAGAAATCTAAACTACAAAAATAGCAGAAAAAGAACACAAGCATGTGGAGACTAAATAACATTCTAAAAAATGGGTCAATGAAGTTATCAAAGAAGAAACCAAAAAGTACTTTGAAACAAATGAAAATAAAAATGTAAATTTCCAAAATCTATGAGATGTAATGAATTTCTAAGAGAGAAGTTTATAGCAATACAAGCTTACCCCAGGAAATGAGAAAAATCTCATACAATCTAACTTTACAACTAAAGGAATCACATAGTGAATAATAACAAAATCCAAAGGTAATAGAATGAAAGAAATAATAAAGATCAGAACTGATACAAATGAAATAAAGACAAAAAACAATGGGAAAGGGAAATAAAACTAAGAGCTAGTTCTTTTAAAAGGTAAAACAAAACTGAAAAACCTTTTGCTAGACTCATCAAGAATAAGAGGGCCCAAATAAAATCGGAAATGAAAGAAAAGTTACAACTGACACCAGAGAAATACAAAGGATTATAAGAGACTGCTGCAAACAATTACATACTAACAAATTGGACAACTGATAAGAAATGGATAAATTCCTAGAAACACAGAATTTTCTAACACTGAATCATGAAGAAATAGAAAATCTGAAGAGACCAATTACTGGTAATGAAATTGAATTGGTATTTTTAAAAACTTCCCAACAAACAAAAGCCCAGGACCAGACAGCTTCATTGATGAGTTCTACCAAAGATTTTAAAAAGATTTAATACCTACACTTCTCAAGTTATTCCAAAAACTGAATAGGAAGGAATGTTCCCAAACTCAATTCTATGAGGGCAGCATTACCCTGACAGTAAAACCAGACAAAAACACCACAAAAAAGAAAATTACAGGCCAATATCCCCCAATGATAATAGATGCAAAAATCCTCAACAAAATATGAGTGAACCAAATTCAAAGGGACATTAAAAGGATCATACACCGTGATCAAGTGGGATTTATTCCCGGGGTACGAGGGTGGTCCAACTCCACAAATCAATCAATGTGGTAGATAACACTAACAGAATGAAGAATAAATATTATAAGATCATCTTAATAGATGCAGAAAAAGCATTTCACAAAATAACACCAATTTATGATTAAAGAAAACTCTCAACCAAGTGAGTATAAACACACCACAACATAGTAAAGGCCATATAAGAAAAACCCACAACTAACATCATACTCAAATGTGAAGAGCTGAAAGCTTTTCCTCCAAGATCAAGAACAAGAAAAGATGCCCACTCTCATCACTGCTATTCAATATACTGTTGGAAGTCCTAGCCACAGTAACAGATGAGAAAAAAAGCATCTAAATTGGAAGGGAAGAAGTAAAACCTCTATTATTTGCAGATAACATGACATTACACATAGAAAACCCTAAAGATACCATTAATGAAATATTAGATGTAATAAATGAATTCAGTAAAATTGCAAGATACTAAATTTATATATATAAATAAGTTACAATTCTACACAGTAATAATGAGCTGTCAGAAAGGGAACTTAAGGAAGTTGCCATTGTGGTGCAGCAGAATTGAATCCAACTAGTATCCATGAGGATGTGGGTTCAATCCCTGGCCTTGCTTAGTGAGTCAGGGATCCTGTGTTGCCATGACCTGTAGGTCACAGACATGGCTCAGATCCCATGTTGCCATGTTGCTATGGTTGTGGTGTAGGCTGGCAGCTACAGATACGACTTGACCCCTAGCCTGGGAACTTCCATATGCTGCAATTGCAGCCCTGAAAAAAAAAAAAAAAAAAGGAAGAACTTAAAATAACGATCCCATAGAAAATTGCTTCAAAATTTACAAAATGCCTAAAATGCCTACAAATAAGTTTAAACAAGATGATGAAAGACCTGTACTCTGAAACCTTTCATACATTGATGAAAGAAATTGAAGACACAAACAAATGGAAAATATCCCATGCTCATAGATCAGAAGAATTAATATTGTTAAAATACCCATGCTACTCAAAGAAATCTACAGATTAGATACAATTCATATCAAAATACAAAAGAGCTTGAATAGCCAAAAGAAATCTTGAGAAAGAATAACAAAACTGGAGGTTTAAGGCTCCCTGGTTTTAAATGATACTACAGTAAAGTTTAAAGATAAAGCTACAGTAATTAAGAGAGTATGGCACTGGCACAAAACCATATACATAGATCTATGGACAGAGAGCCCGGAAATAAACCTACGCATATGTGTTCAACTATCTATGACAATAGGAGTAGGATATACATTGGAGAAAACACAGTCTCTTTAATAAATAGTTCTGGAAAAACTGGACAACCACATGCTAATGAATAAAACTGGACCACTATCTCACATCATATACAAAAATACATTAAAAATGGATCAAAGACTTGAATGTAAGACCTGAAACCATAAAATTCCTAGAAGAAAACATAAGCATTAAGCTCTTTGACATAAGTCATAGTGAAAATTTTTGGACTTGTCTCTTCAGGCAAGAGCAATAAAAGTAAAAATAAATGAATGACACATTAATCTAAAAATCCATTGCACAGCAAAGAAAACCAAAAAAAAAGAAAGACAACCTAATAAATAGAAGATATTTTCAAATCAGCTATCCAATAAGAGGTTAATATCCAAAGTATATAAAGAACCTACAAATTTGTGTCAAAAAGAAACCTGAAAAAAATGGACAGAGGACCTGAACAGACATTTTTCTGAAGAAGAGATGGACAACAGATACATAAAGAGATGCTCAACATCACTAATTACCAGGGAAATGCAAATAAAAACCACAAAAAGACAATACTTCATACCTGTCAGAAAGGTGATTATCAAAAAGAAAAAATAACAGGTGTTAGTGAGACTGCAGAGAAAA
The DNA here is from genome assembly GCA_004024745.2 of Catagonus wagneri. Lineage (NCBI taxonomy): Eukaryota > Metazoa > Chordata > Mammalia > Artiodactyla > Tayassuidae > Catagonus > Catagonus wagneri. The sequence goes on along the minus strand of PVHT021183726.1, from coordinate 17,891,672 downwards.
AGGAATCCTCAGGCACTTCTAGTGGGAATGTAAATTGGTACACCACCTACAGAAAATAGTATGGAGGTTCCTCAAAAATTAAATATAGAACTACCATATAATCTAGAAATTCTGGGTATTTATTCAAGGAAAATAAAAACATTAATTTGAAAAGATATCTACAAGCTTATGTTCACTGCAGCTTTATTTACAAAAGCCAAGATATGGAAATAGCTTAAGTACCAACTGATAGGTGAATAAAGATATGGCATATACATATGATAAAATATTATGCAGTCATAAAAAAGAATGAAATATTGCCATTTGCAAACATAGATAAACCTAGAGCATATAATGCTAGGAGAAATAAGAGAAAAACAATTACTATATGATTTCACTTAAGTGGAATCAAAAAACAAAATTAAGTAGAAATAGACTCACGTACGGAAACCAAACTGGTGGTTGCCAGAAGGGAGTGGAATTGGGGGTGAGCTGAATAGGTGAAGCTAATGAAGAACAAATTTCCAGTTATAAAATAAAGTCACAGGGATGTAATTTATAGCATATGGAATACAGTCAATAATATTGTGATAATTTAGTAAAGTGACATATTAACTACACTTACCATCACAACTACTTTTAAATGTATATAAATTCAAGTCACTATGATGTATACCTGAAACTAATGATATTGTATGTTAATAACACATCAGTTAAAATAAGACATTCCAAACATATCTATAAATGCTCACTTTTTTTTGGGGGGGGGATTTTTTAGGGCCTCACCTGCAGCATGTGGAAGTTCCCAGGCTAGGGGTCGAACCAGAGCTGCAGCTGCCAGCCTACAGCAGCCAGAGCTGCAGCTGCCAGCTTACACCGCAGCCGCAGCAACACGGAATCTGAGCCACATCTATGACCTATACCCACAGCTCATGGCAACACTGGATCTTTAACCCACTGAGCAAGACCAGGAATTGAACTCGTATCCCCATGGATACCAGTCGGGTTCATTACCACAGAGCCACAAGAGGAACTCTATGTTCACCTTCTTTTAGCTATAAACCATGACTCTAACAAAATTTCCATTCTACAGAACCTAAATATTCCACAGGATAAAACTTAAGATAATCAATCTTTTAGAGTTTCTCTTGGTTGTCTCTCCATGTTTTTCTTCATAGAGATTGATGAAATACTTTTATAACACCTACTTCAACAGCTTAAGGATTCTAAACATAAACCTGAAACTTCCAATCTCAACTTTGACCCTGAAGTTATATCGTACAATATTAAACAATCAACAAAAGAATTTATAATTAAAATATTTGGATACTGTCTTGGCTCACCTGCTTGCCAGCAAGTTAACAAGTCCTTGAGCAAATCATTTACCATGTGCATGTGTGGAGTTCCCATTGTGTCTTGGCAGTTAAGAACCTGACGTTATCTCTTTGAGGATGTGTATTCAATCCCTGTCCTGGCCTTGCTCAGTAAGTTAAGGATCTTGCATTGCCACAAGCTGTGGAACAGACAAATGTGGCTCAGATCTGATGTTGCCATGGCTATGGTGTAGGCCTGCAGCTGCAGCTCCAATTTGACCCCTAGTCCAGGAACTTCCATATGCTGCAGGTGCAGCCATGAAAAAGAAAAACAAAAGATAATATGTGAAACTACTTAAACTGTGCGTGTGTGTGTGTGTGTGTGTGTGTGCGCGCGAGTGTGTGTGTGTGTGTGAAAGAGAGAGAGAGAGAAAGATGGCTCTGAGGTTGCTGACTGCTCCCTATTTCATGACTATTTTTACACTCCTCTGTGTTCCAACTTCTTTGCTTCCAACTCCCATGACACTGTATGTTTATGCTTACTTAGCAAACATATTCTCAGTTTCTCAACCACAGGATGCTAGCAAGGATATGATTTTGCCCTCTAGTTTTGCCTCTTTCCTATAATTGCTTAAGTAGAGTAGAATCATAAATAGCACAGGCAGTTTCCTATAAAGTATGACTAAAATGGCGTTGGAAAGATGACCTTTCCAGAACGCACATCCTCTACTGATCTGCCTAATCTATGCCATTTCACCATTATAAATTCATTACTTTGGATAAAGCACAATCCCTTCAATTGTCCTTCATTTTATGCCAGTACTCCTAAAAGAGTAATTAATCAAGCAACAAGTTTTTACTAAGTATATTTTATATACATTAGCACTATGCTAAGTAAAAAATAAACCTAATAACAAGCGTCACCTCCTAAATAACAGCCATGATTTGGAGGTAGTAGGAAAATATGGGATAGGTGTATCTCACATAGAGTGATGAAGAAGAAAGAAAGGGTGGGCCAGGGACCTAGATTATGAGAAATACAGACTTGTGATGAGAAGGGATCACCACGTGTACAAGAGGATCTTTAGCAGACAGCACAAAACAGAAGCCTTGAGTACAGACCGTCTGACAATGACATTTGCTGTTCTTTTACAACTAGCTTTCACTTTGTAAGTAGTCTTAATAGAGAAAGTTGGCAACAAAAGTAAAATATTTTCCCCACAAAATTAGAATTGAGCTTAAATATAAAAAAGATAGTAGCTGTGATTTGAAAGATCCCAGAAATTTCTCGCATTCCAAAATACTTCTCATATCCAGTGTCTACAATTTAATTCTTAATCTGCTAGGTAAGAGGTGCCTTCCCCATAATGCCACCTTTGAAATTCAAACACTACAGGTATGGATAGCATTGAATCATAACATGTTAAGTGACTGCCACTAATAAATCCCTTTCTTTATTTGACAAAAGAAATTTAAGACATCCAGTACTCTGATCTAGAAGAGGGTCAGTCATTATTCATATGGTCATCTGGCTTATAATTCAGTTTGGGAGATGGTTTTTAATAAACAGTAAGCTGCCTGTGCTTCAAGATTTGCCTAGGGCTGACCCTGACAACCCTGATTGTGTATATACAAACAGAGCCCACAATGGCAAACAGATGCGTGGGAATGATAAGATTAAAAATGTTCTCAGAAAACATTCAGTCTCTCCCCAAATTAAAGCAAGGCCAAGCTTTAAAATCAAGAGGGACAGAAATGCTAATAACTGCCTACAAATTAACTGGATTAGGGTAGTTAAAGGGTCCAAAAATCAACCATGAAACTTGAAAAATATGCAAATGGTCTTCAAAAACAACATTTGGAAAACTGTACATCAGAAATATCAACACTGTAGGTGCCAAGAGAGGCATTTTGCAATGACTAACAAATTAAGGCATCTTAATGTGAAGAACAATTATAATGCATAATAAAGAAGAGTAAGGAGGAGACAGAGGTGTGCTTTCTCATTAGTTCTGGCTTAGACCCGTATTGCATATCACCAGATTTGTGAATATAAAGTGTCTAGAAAATCCAAGGCTATTCTCTGGTTCAGATCATTTCTATAGTTCAAAGAGACTGTCCTTCCAAATACTTACATTTATTCAGAATATTTTCATTGTTCCTATTCATTATACAACCCCCAAACTACAGTACTCTATATGGTCAGTAGGGTAGTTGAAAAAGAAAAATAATTCAGAAAAGAGAAATCAGAGGAAAATGCTGGATTTTCAATAATGTTGCCTCTAGTTTAGTTCATGTCTTTTTTTCTTACATACGCAGCTACAGAGTGCTGCTATTTGAATAAAATGTGTACATTTTTAAAAATCAACTAATAGTCAACACTAATGTAGTACTTACTATGTGTCAGACCTGGTTCTAAGCATTTTACATAAATTACTTCGCTTAAATATACTACTCAATACATTTTAATAGTGTAATATTTTTGTACTTAAGAGATAAACAGAAATAAGGATATAATTGGTAGTTAAAAGCTCTGAAATAGAGTTGATAAAAAAAACAGGTACAGGAGTTCCCGCTGTGTCTCAGTGGTTAACGAATCCGACTAGGAACCATGAGGTTGCGGGTTCGATCCCTGGCATCGCTGAGTGGGTTAAGGATCTGGTGTTGCCATGAGTTGTGGTGTAGGTTGCAGACGCGGCTCGCATCCTGTGTTGCTATGGCTGTGGCGAAGGCCGGCGGCTACAGCTCCTGTTAGACCCCTAGCCTGGGAAACTCCATATGCCATGGGTGCGGCCCTAGATAAGGCAAAAAGACAAAAAAAAAAAAATCAGGTACAAATCATTAAATCTCAATCAAGATGACAACAGTTTCATTCTTTTAGACTAAAAATATATACAAAAGAAGAAAAAGAAAGAAGAAAGAGAAAAGAATGATTATTACAAATCACAAAGTTTCACAAATACTGGAATAAACACTGTATTATTATTCAAGAAATTTAATTCCCATAGTAAGAGAGGAATTTACCCAACGTAATTATCTACTATGTGATAAAAATTGCTATACGTGCAGGATCAAAAAGGGTGATTTTCTTGACTTTTCTAGGAACAATTTTCAAAAGCCATAAATTAGAATACCCATTCAAAAAAGTCAAATGGCCCTGAAGTTGACTGGAGATAATAATGTAAATTTTGAGTAGAGAGTTTATTACTACTGAACATGAGTTTCTCCAGCTTACATTAGTGAGAAATAGAACTTACCTCAGGATGGAATACTAGATTATATGGATATTTTACAAAGGAAATTTAGAATATAAAATGTTGACAGGATATATGAAAGTCAGGAAAGTTTACATTTCCAGAAAACCACAAAACCATAACTGTTTAAAAAGGAAACAAGCAGCTCACATTCCCACTGTGGTTTCACAAAAGGGTCCCTATGAATCTTAAGGAGAGAAATGTGCCTACCAGAGACAGAAAGAAGAATAAATTAAAGAAGATTACAAAGGCTAAAGTGATTCAAAATTTGTCAGGAAAAAATGATTTCACAAAAGCAGAGATAATGCTAAAGATGGTACTAAAAATAACAGAAAGAGGAAGTAAAAATAGCACTGATAATCAGCAAAGACAAGCATTACAGTAAATTACTGCTCTTTCTGACACGACAGACTCCAAGTTTCTTTAAATATGTCTTTGAGCGGAAAATATTTTCAAAGAAAGAATTGTACAAGTTCAGGTAATTAACATCATATATGATTACACGATTACCCAGTGAGGGGAATGGAAGGAAGCTCGATGCCACAACATATAGAATTTGGATAGAACTAAGTCCACATAGGTTAGCAGAGCCAAATGGCGAACAACCCAATGTAATATAACAAGCAGTGGCTAGAGTATTTATTCAAACTAGTAAATCATCGCTGCAAGGCCATGGAACCCTCCTTTAACAAATGAGCACTTCAGCCATCAGTTTCATCACCTCCCAGAAGCCCAAAACAGCACTCTAGTTTAAAACCTGATGGAATTCAGACTTAGTACTATTGTGATCTGGTATCTTTTTATTGTAGCATCATAAACACCACTTTCAAGAACTTTCCTGGATGTCTCAGCACTGTTCTGAGAGATATAAGTCAGAGGGAGAAAAAAAGGTCTAATATAAAGGTTTTTTTAAAAAAAAATCTGATCCTTCAAGGGAGGATTCAGAGTGTGACCAACGACCGCGATCTTCCTCTCTCCAGTCTCTCTGTTCTATGTTGGCCAGGAGGTCATTCATAACTACCTCTTCCCATGCCAGAGAAAGAATATGCAAGCTAAAAAATAAGTACCAGATGTGAAATTCCATAAAATGCCAACTGATTCACACCCTAGACTCTGAGGATTTACACACACTTCCACTGTTGGCAGGGCCAAGAGCAATGAGAATTCCACTGTCACTGGTGAAGAACTAGCAAATCAGAGCAGAAAAGGACATCTACCCTAGAGAAGGAGAACCTCAACTCCAATAAGGAAAGCAATGCTGATGAGATGAAACTTACATTTAAGTCACAAAGCTACTGACTTTGTGTCAGACAATAAAGCAGTTCAGCAATGTCAGCTATTTTTTACTTCTGTGTGTGTATATCTGTAGAATACTTCTTTTAAAAAACAAACATTTGAACTAGGATTGAAAAGAAGCTGTTATAATATTTTATATTCAGGACAGACCAGAAATTTATAATTGTTGCAGCTTATTTCATTTAATATACTGGATTTGGACAGATGCATTTTTAAGAGGAGACAAGAAGCTCAGAAAGGGTCAATAATTAGCCCAAAGCCATGCTGCTAGAAAGGAGCAGAAGTCAGATTCAAACTAATGCCACCTGATTGTTAAAACCATGTTCTTTGTGCTGCAGAGTCCCTCTGCAAAATTCACCATTAAATTTTTTAAAGCTATAATAATAATTATTAAGGGCTTACTATATTCTGGGTTCAGTACTCACTATGTCCTCTAAACAGCTAAATGAGGTAACATTTTATCTGTTTTACAGTTAGGAAACTGAGGCACATACCGAGTTAGTGGAAGAATCATGATTCAAATTCCACATCACTGCCTTCAAAGACTCAGTGGATTCCCAAAATTCACAATAGCTATGAATTTGAAACATTCACTTAAAGCCAGGTCCTTGGGAACTTCCTTCATTTTGCAAATTTTAGATTTCCAACTGATTGACTTAATCTCTTTTGTGTTTATTTTCTATCTTTTTCTCATTATAAATAACAATAACATAACTGCCTAAATTCATGAAATTTTAGAAATAGAAGTTCATCCTCTGATAAACTGACCCAACGAGGACAAAAAGGAAGTTATTAACAAAGCACAATTTACATCCTAAATTGCCCGTCAATCAAGTACCCTTTCCACCCCATGATGGTGAAATTCAGCATTTCCAAAATAAGTTTAAAAAAGCATAAAGTAAAAAAGTATAAAGTATAAATAAGTATAAAGGTATCTTAAAAAAAAGACTGGAAAATCCAATACTACTGTGTTGAAGGAATAATTAGATATATATGTCAGTGTCAAAGATAAATTTATGAAAGCAGCTACTGCTATAATAGAATTTTAGTACACATTAAAAAATACAGCAAAACACTGTAATCCAGCTTTGAAAGGTCTCTAAATGTGCTCCCAACCTAGCAGACTTTATACACCAGCCCTTCTAGTCTATTTTCCATACTTTGTACAAGCCTCTGTGTTGATTTTTTTTTTCTTTTGGCCACACCCATGGCATGTGAAAGTTCCCAGGCCAGGGACTGAATCCATGCTACAGCAGTAACAATGCCAGATCCCTAACCTACTAAGCCATCAGGGAACTCCCTACCCTGATTTAGGAACCAGGGGACACTTTTCTCCACATTTCTATCTTCTAAAATAATCACACTCAACCATACATCCTCAGAGTTTCTATCCCAAAGTCCCAACTATGACCTGTTGATGGCCCATGTTCCACAATTTTGAAATTCCACCAACAAATTTATGGTAACAATCATAAGATTTTTATCTCTTCTCTCCCCTCCCATTGCACTAAAATTGTAAAGGCAGAGAGGACACATACAAAGAAAATAAAAGATATAACTGACTGAGATTTTGAGCATATTTGGGGAGGGGAGCTAATGAAAGATGGATAATGTACTTGGCAGAGAGGAAAAAGCTACGTCTTAAAGAGGAAAACAGAGATAAAAAAGAGTGGATTCATTTCACAGAACACTTAGAGAGGCTCAGGATTCAAAGCCTGTCATTATGGGACATAGAAAACCCACACATACACTTCTCCCATCCCCTACACTGGACATTTCATGGGAGAAATTTAATTGGAGAAGGCCAACACCCAGAGACTTCTACTGGGGGGGGGGGGCAACTAAAGAGCAGCGATGAGACTGAAGGCAATAACAAGATGGACTAATTAAAAGTTCCCATACTAAGTTATAAGACCTCCTCCCCCATTCCCTATCTTCTCATGTGCAAAAAGCTGGGAACCTACATCTTCCACACACAAAAAATTCTAAAATGAAGTGGATTAATCAACAAGGTCTAAAAATAAATCCTCAAGTCAGCTTTTTAATGCTTCATTTAAATGTAGACTGACATCCAAGAATCATCAAACATTTTATAAAGGTTCCAACGTGAAACATAGACAAAAATAAACAAATAAGAAAAAACAGACCTGAAAGAAATTCATATATGCTGGAAACATGAAAAAGTCATCAAAAAAATTCTTATCAGTGTCATCAAAAAGATATACAAAAAGTTTAAAATTATAGTCCTGATATAAGAATGAGATGCTACAGAAAAAGAAAAAGCAGAAAACAATATGGAGCACTTAAAAACTGAAACTTTCATTTTACCTAATATATGTGGTAAACCATATTATTGTTTAAAAATATTCTATTTCTTTCTCAGAAGATCTTTTTTCTTCCATGCCTCATCAATGGCAGTCTAGTTCCCACTGATTTCCTTTTGCCAGTGAAATGTGTTTCAGTGTGATGTTTCTCAGAAACCTTAGGAGCAAGCATGTGGTTTACATTTTTTCTCCTCTGATACAAAATTGGCTATGTTCTAAACAGCACTGGCTCTAGCATTCTGATTCCTCCAAGGAAGATGAAATGGACATGTCTGTAGCTGACCATAATGAAAAACTATTATGACTAACAATTAAACTTCTGGGAGTTCCTGCTGTACTTCAGTGGGTTAAGAATCCGACTATACTTTCTCAGGTCACTGTGGAGACATGGGTTAGATCCCCAACCTGGCACAATAGGTTAAAGGAGCTGGAGTCGCCACAGATCTGTGGCTCAGATTCAATCCCTAGGCAGGTAACTTCCATATGCTGTGGGTGCAGCCATAAAAAAATGTTTTAATTAAAAAAATAATAATTAAACTTCTGTTGTTGAAAGCCAGTGAGATTTAGAGCATTTTTTTTCTTTTTTCACTGTGGATAATTCAGTCTATCCTGATATTACAATATATTTAACCACACTGACTGAAGCTTCAGACTTTATTCAAAAAGACTTAGTCTGAATTAGTAGGCACATGAACACAAAGCAAATAAAAAATAAACAATTATTAGCTTTGGAAAAAATAAAAAATTACACAGGAACAAACTGTAATCATATTACATCAGAACAAACCTGTAAAAAGAAAAAAAAACTCAATCATTACCAAAAATAAATTACTTTCAATATGTAATACTCTACTTAATAAGACTGGGTAATGCACATCTCAGAATCATTTTAAAAAACATTGAATATTTTGTACTTAATCTTCAGTCAAACCAGTATTTTATTAACTTCACTACAAATTATTGAATACAATAAATACTAATTAAACACCTATTATGTATGTGTATAACACTACCCTAAGCTTTGTAGGGGATAAAAGTTAAAATATTTCAGTCTCTCATCAGAAATTTATCATCTTGTAAGGAACATAAGATATGCATAGAAATTACTATAATAAAGTGGAAAATTAAATAAGGGCATAAAAGATGTACATAAAATGAAAAGAAAAGAAAATCAGTTATTATTCAGAGAACCATGGAGCAGATGGTCTTTGAAAATGGGCTGAAATTAAACATGTGAAGCTAGAGAGAGAAGAATTATATGGGAATAAATTAGTATCAATAAAGAATGTGAGAAGGAAAGTGTGGCATGTGTCAGTTCAGCAAGTCATTCATTTTTCACCAGATCATAAGGCAGGTGAAAAGAAGTAGTAAAAAACAAAGAAAGAAAATATTTTGGGAGCAGAGATCACAGGGGTCCTTGAGAGTCAAGTTAAACATTACGTAATTCATACAACAGAAACACAGTCATTAAGGTTTCCGAGAAACAAAAAAAAACTGTCCAGAATTATTATGAAGGAAAATTAATTTGAAAATGTACATGGGAAGTATTAAAAGGGAAGAATCAAGAGCACTTAACATTAATAGATGATAAGGGAAAAAAATCACATTTTCTGAATAGATATCTGAACATACATTTGAGAAATATCATTCTCAAGTGATGTGTACATGTCAAAGTTCTATCAGTATTTTGTGAACAGCCTGAGTGTAATAAAGAAACCATAAGCAAGTAACACACACACTGATATTTATAAGCACTATAATTATACTATTGGTCAAAAGAGTCCCTATTCACCTAAGAGAGAACTAAATGTCTTCGAGTAGAAAAGAACTAAAGTGGATGTAAAAATTCCCCTTACTTATTTTCAAACAGGTGCTCCTCCAAAAAACTGCAGTTAATTAAGTTTCTGAAACATGAACACATCTGAATAGTAGACATATGGCAGAAGCAGCAAATGAGCAGACTAAGCTGAAGTCCTAATTTGTCAAAAGTAAGCACATTAGTATTACCAATCTGTTAATGTTGACAAGGAGACTCATTTTGACTGTTCCTTTTGTATCAATAAATGAGTGGATTTCAAATACTCTAAATAGAAATATTAAAAGGAGCCCTCCTAAACACACATATCAACCCAATAATTTCTGGATGCTGTTTCAGTACTGCCTACACACATTTGCAGGACAGCTATTCAGAAGGGAAGAAATGTCTTAAGCCCTTGAGCTCTTGTACTGAATGCTAATGTATTTGTATATGATGGATTTAATACAGAACTGAGAATAAATGACTTTCAGCAGCTGCACTCTAGACCTATAAATTGCTCTGAGTACTACAAAATCCATACAGAGGAAGAACAGCTGGATAATTTATACCACCAGTATTTGTTAAGAGAAAGCTAGAAATACAGAACCTGATTTCTACTTTTTTCAGAGTGCACATTTCTACAAAATTTAAAAATTATCCTTCTAGAGAATCTATTTGAATAAGTACTTCTATTCACATTGACACATTGCTCCTTTAAATACAAAATCTTTAATTCCACTCATTTTAAGAGCACAATTTAAAAGGATAAAAACTGTAAATGAAAAAAAGTTTTCCTTATAACCAAATGTAAGCACAAAGAAAATGTTTATTTCGTGTTCCAATTGCTATGCTCTGGTAAAATCCTACAAAAGGAAACACATTAACCAGATGACTTGCAGAGCAGAGAGATACCAAAAATAGTACTTAAGTTAATACACTAATTGCAAAGTTGCAGAAATTAAGTTTATCATTCCAGTTCTTGGATAAACTTTGGAGATGAGTATTTAAAGTTTAATATAACGGCCATCTTAAGCTTCTAAAAGAATAATACAAACAGTAAAAATGTGCTCCATATAAAAAATGAATTCCAGAAATAGAAAGTTTCAGTCACTAAAGGAATATTAGCTCACATGTAAGCAACCAAATTACTTGCTTGAACTTTCATTAAAGTCAATACAACAGAATGCCTAAGTGTTGATTTTGTTCAAAAATCTACCATTGTTTGAGTTTTCATATGTGATTCTGATTCATAAAGAAGCCATTTACCTTTATGATAACACCAAAGAAAAATTCTGAAGGCCCATGGAGTTATACTGTCCTATCTGTAGAAATTTGAAAATATGCAAAAGCTTGAACCAGTGTTCATATGGACCTCACTCAGGTTCAGAAATACAAATTCCCTTAAAACAATGATCATAGGAAATTCAATCAATTGGGTTTAATCTCCAAACAATGCAGTCTAGTGGACTTTAACTGCAATATTATATAAACACCAATGAGAATACACACAGAGTGACAGGGGAACAGGCAACCTTATCTGCTTACCAATTTAACATCAACCAGAAACAAAAGAAATGGGGGAGGTTATTTTAAATGATATATGACATCCTTTCTTCCCTTATACTTCATTCCTGTAATCACTTTATTTTAAAATCACAAGTCTCAGAGCCCAAACAAGGCCCCCACTCTCTGTCAGTTATCCTTAAGATAAATTCAAGTCTTCTCAGCACACAACATAGCTTCACAGGATATGTACTAAAGGAGGAGTGAAAGAATCATAGGCTTAGGAGAAGGAGACATATATTTACAGAAAAATCCAAGCCCTGAAGCATCACAAAGGGTTGAAGAGTATAAAAAGAACACATTAATTTATGTGAAATCAGTTTCATTCATATAAACAGAAGACTTAAGCTGCATTTGTCTTAGATTAAACTACTTACTAGATCAGAGGATGAACTACCAACCAGATGGGCAACTTCAAAGCAGAACTACCAAAAGAGAAATTCTCGCCCTGCTTTAAAATGGGAATAGAGGGCTATCACTAACTATACAGGGAAGAAAGTAACATTGTTTATAGGCCACTAAATCTACAGAACTTTATACATTTATATGATTCTCTTCCCTGCACTTCTGACAAGACTTTGAATCTCTCCTAGAATCTCTCTCAGGAGTTCAGCCACAGAGCTGAGCTAACTCAAATGCCCTCTCATGCCTACTGTTCTATAATCACTGATGTTGTCCTAATTTCTCAAGTTAAAATATCCTGTGGTTCTAACTGGATTCAACTTATTTAAAGAACAGTAGTATGCATTTTTTTTAAATACCCATTAAATAAAAGTATAAGTAAAATCAATACTTTATTAATTCACAGTTGTGGAAGCCAAACAATTTTAGCAGTAAAGAACATAGAGCCACACTTAAACAATAGAGAAGAAAATTTTCTTTCTTATAAGTTGTGAATGCACTGAAGCACCTTGAAAATGATTTGTTAACATTTCTGGCCTCAAATCATCTTTAGAACTTTAAGGTCAAGTCCTGATCTATCGCTTTGTTATTACTCCAAATAGGTATGTCTCTATCTTTTTCATGGAGGTATTTTTATAGATTTCTGTAGCCTACCCCACACCACTACAATTTAATAGATGGCTATCTAAATCTCAGTCGTTCATCAAAACCCATCATTTTGCCTTATTTTAGACATCTCAGCCCACAGAGACCCTCTTCTCACATGAAGTCCCCTACTATTGGTTATTTATTGTATAATGTAGTAGTTAAGTACATAAGATTTTACTGCTAGACACCCCTATATCAGAGTCCCACCATTCATTACTTATGAGACTTTGGGTAACTCACTTAAGCAACACAGACCTGAGCTTCCTCATACCTAAAATGGGGATAATAACACCTATTTCACCAGGGTTTTGGAGAGATAAATAATTTAATACGTGAAGTGTTACAATGTAAGAGGAAGCACGAAAGAATAAAAATAAATTTTTAAAAATACAACTCAATAATAAAAAAAGACAATTTAAAAATGGGAAAGGTATTTTAACACTCACAAATGCCAGTAGCCATATGAAAATATACTCAAAATTACAGTCCTTAGGAAAATCACATTAAACCAACATGAAATGCCACTATACATCTACAAAAGGCTAAAATTCCAGTAACTAGAAGTCTTATATATTTGTTGGTAAGAGTAAAATGGTAAAACTGCTTCAGAAAAAAAAAAAAAGTCTTGCATTTTCTTATAAAACTAAAAATATATCTACCCTATGGCAAAATAACTCTACTCCTATGTATGGGCATATCTCAGAGATATTGCAGGCTCAGTTCTAGACTACCATAATAAAGTGAATATCAAAACAAATTGAGACACAAAAATTTTTGTTTTCCCAGTACATATATGTTTTATACTATATTGTAGTGTTTTAAGTGTGTGATAGTATTACGTCTTAAAAAAAGTACCTACCTTAGTTTTTTTGTTAAAAAGTGCTAACCATCATCTGAGCCTTGAGCAAGTCATAATTTTTTTCCTGATGGAGGATCTTGCCTTGAGGCTGATGGATGCTGAGTGATCAGAGTGGTAGTTGCTCAAGTCTGGGGTGGCTGTAGCAATTTCTTAAAATAAGACAACAGTTACGTTTGCCACATAGATTACTTTTTCCTTTCACAGACAATTTCTGTGTAGCATATGATGTGGTTCAAATTTTTTTATCCACAGTAGAGCATTCAAAACTGGGGTCAATCCTCTCAAACCCTGCCACTGCTTTATCAACTAAGTTATGTAATATTCTAAATACCCTATTGTCATTTCAACAATTTTCATGTCATGTTTGCTAAGAGTAGATTCCATGTTAAGAAATCATTTTCTTTGCTCATCCATAAGAAACAGCTCCTCACCTGTTAACATTTTACCATGAGACTGCAGCAATTAATCACATCTTTACACTCCACTTCTAATTCTAGTTCTCTTGCTAGTTTCACTACAACTGAAGTTACTTTTTCCACTGAAATCTTGAACCCCCTCAAAGTCACCCATGAGGATTAGAATCAGCTTATTTCATAATTTTGTTCTGGATATTCTTGACATCTTCCCATGAATCATAAATTTTCTTAATGACATTTCGAATGGTGAATCCTTTCCAGAGGTTTTCAATTTACTTTGCTGAGATCCATCACAGGAATCACTATGTATGGCAGCTACAGCCTTACAAGATGTACTTCTTAAATAAGACTTGAAAGTCAAAATTACTCCTTGATTCATGAGCTACAGAATGGATGTTTTGTTAGCAAGCATGAAAGTAAGATTAATCTCATTGTACTTCTCTATCCGAGCTATTGGATGACCAGGTCCATTGTCAATGAGCAGTATTATTTTGAAAGGAAACCTTTTTTTTCTGAGCAGTATGTCTCAGCAGGGTTTAAAGTATTCAGTAAACTATGTGTGCTGTCGTCCAGGCTCTGTTGCTCCATTATTATTATACAGGAACAGCATAATTCTTAAGGGCTTTAGGATTTTCAGAATGGCAAGAAAATGAGCTTTAGCTTCATTTAAAGTCAACAGCTGCTTTAGCCTCTAACAAGAGAGTAGGCTTGTCTTTCATGTTCTGAAGCCAAACATTGACTTCTCTTTTCAAGCTATGAAAGTCTTAAATGGCATCTTCTTTCAACAGAGGGCAGTTTTGTCTAAATTGTAAATCTGCGGTGCATTGTTGCCCCTTAATGATCTTAGCTAGACCTTCTGGATAACTCACTGCAGTTTCTACATCAGCACTTACAACTTCACCTTGTACTTTTATTTTATGAGAACACTGTCTTTCCTTAAACCTCATGAATCAACACCTGCTCGCTTCAGCCTTGTCTTCTGCAGCCTCCTCACCTCCCTCAACCTTTACAGAATGTAGGGAGTTAGGGTCTTGTTCTGAATTTTACTTTGGTTTAAGGACTGTTGTAGCTGGTGTGATCTTCTGTGCACACCGCAAAAACTTTCTCCATATCAGAAATCCTGTTTCACTTTCTTGTCATCCGTGTATTCACTGAAGTAGCACTTTTAATTTTCTCCAAAAAATTCTCCTTTGCATTCATAACTTGGTTAACTGTTTGGGGCAAGAGACCTAGCTTTTGGCCTGTCTTTTATTCCAACACGCCATTTTCACTAAGTATAATAATAATTTTTAGCTTTGGATTTAAAGTGAGAGACATGCAACCTTCCCTTTCACTTAAATAATTAGAGGCCATTGTAGGGTTGTTAAGTGGCCTAATTTCAATTTTTTTGTCTCAGGGAATAGGGATACCTAAGAAGGAGAGAGATGGGGACTGGCCCGTTGGTAGAGCAATCAGAACAAACTAAACATTTATCAGTTAAGTTGATCATCTTAAAAACGCAGCTTGTGTCTCCCCAAAGCAATTGAAACATCAAAGATCACCACAGCAAATATTAGTGAAGAAGTTTGAAATATTGCAAGAACTAGCAAAATGTGACGCAGAGGCATGAAAAGAGAAAATGCTGTCTGAAAAATGTCACCAATAGATTTGCTCGAAGCAGGCTTGCCACAGATCTTCAATTTGTAAAAATGCAGTCTCTGTGAAGAACAATGAAATGTGGTATGCCTATATTTACTTAAGAAAAATTAAAGTATGTTCTGCAGAAAGAATTGTTCACAAATATAAATAGCACCTTTATTCATAATAGCCAAACCCTGTTAACAGCTCATGTGTCAATCAAGAGAAAATTTTTAAACAAAGTATGGTATACTAGTACTCACCTATACAAAAGAAATAAACTACTGATGTACATGACTTGGATTAATGTTAAAACGATCATATTGAATGAAAAAAGTCTTACTCAAAAGTGAACAAATTATGTAATTCCATTAATATGAACCAATAGGAGTAGGCAAGTCTCATCAGTGGTGGGGAAAAAGTGAGAATAGTGACTGCCTCTGGAGCAGTGAGGCAGAGACTAACAAGAAGCACTGGGGAACTTGAAAGTATCTGAGATTCTGGGATACACAAATGTATGTACTTAACAAAACTTTTAAAATGTACAGTTAAGGTTTATGCATTTAAATGTATGACACTTTTATAATAAATTTACTATGAAATAAAGAAAAGTAAGTTAAAATAAGAAAGCAGAAACAAATCTAAAGATATCAGGAAGCAAACATTATAGTAAAATAATCTAAAAAGACAAAATATAGATTCTCAGAATTCATAATTCAGAATTACCTAATTCTCTTATTGCTGCAAGAGAAGACACAGAAGGATTCAAAAAAAAAAAGAAACAGAAAAAGGCTCACAAAGCAAGTACTAAATAATACAAATAATAAATAATAATTCATGATGAATGAATTAAAAGTAATGGAAATGCTATTTCTATATCAAACTAAAAAGGACATTAAAGCCAACAGGGATTAAAGGACCAGAAAACCATCAGATAATGAAAAAATGCTATTTACCAGGAAATAGTTACAATTTTCAATTTTCATGACCACAGCAGAATAAACAAAATATCTTAAACAATAACTGAATTATGAGATGTTGGCAAGTTTACAATAACCATGAGAGATTACAGCACACTTTTTTGCTAATAAAAAGTTTAGGAGCCATAAAATGAGTAAGGCTATATAAGATATGAAGAATGTGATTAGGTTTAATCCAATAAACTAATACAGAATTTCACAACCAATTACAGAAGACATCTTCTGATTAATGCACACACAGAACATTTACCCAACTGAGCATCAAGCCATGAAGTAAAGCACATCTCAAAAAAAATGAAGAATCAAAGACATCAAATACTGTTGAGGACATAGAGCTATAGAAACCCTAATATTTTGCTAGTGCTAGGAATGCAAAATGATACAGCCACTTTGGAAATATTTTGGTGGTTTCTTACAAAACTAAGTATACTCTTACCACCCAAAAGATGAAGAAATTGCACCCCTTGGTATTTACCTAAAGGAGCTGAAAACTTCTATCCACACAAAAATCCGTGCTTCGATGTTTATAGAAGATTTATTCATAATTGCCAAAACTTGGAAGCAACCAAGATACCCTTTTGTAGGGAGAATGGATACACTGTGACACATTCAGACAATGAAATATTATTTACTGCTAAAAAGAAATAAACTATCAAACCATGAAAAGACATGAGGGAACCTTAAATGCTTATTACTAAGTGAAAAAAAAGCCAATCAGAAAAGACTACATACTGTACCATTCCAACTATATGATATCCTGGAAATATAGCAAAACTATAGAGACAATAAAAAGATAATGATTGCCAGGCTTGAGAGAAAGAAAGATGAATAGGCAGAGCACAGAGGATTTTTAGGAGAGAGAAAATACTTTTTATGATATTATAATGATGGATATTATGATACGTTTGTCCAAATATGTACCAATGTACAATATCAAGAGTGGATCCAAAGGTAAACTACAGACTTTGGGTGTTTACGATGTGTCAATATAGTGTCATCCTTGGTAACAAATGTACAGTTCTTGTTGGGATATTGATAATGGGGAAAATGAAGCATGTGTGGGGCCAGGGAGCATATGGGAAATCTTAATTCCTACTTCTGAATTATGTTGTGAACCTAAAACTGTTATGAAAATAGTCTTTTTTAAGCTGATATTATAATATTATATAGCCCACATTCTCTGATTGTGATGATACTAAATTAAAAATCAGTAAAAATGTTCTAAACAAATAATAACTAACACATATAGTTCTTGCTAATATTAGGCACTTTCTAAGTATTTTAACTATGTTATTACAGGCAATATTCATAAAACTATATAAGGTAGGAATAGCTATTATCACCCTGTTTCACAGATAAGAAAACTGAGACAGAAAGAGAATAAATAAATTGCTAAATAAATACAGATACACACATGCACACACATAAGTACTGGAGCTCAGTTGTAGTCCTTGGCAACCTGGCTTAGGAGGTAGAACTCTTATTCCAAGAATACTGGGAGAAAAGAAAACTACTTAATATTAATTAGATAAGAAATAGATGAAAACTACAACAACTAACTATTACTTAGTGGGAAATACTGAGTCAACTATTTATGTTAGAAACTATTTTTTTAAAGATTGAAAGCAAATATGCTAAGAAACCAACTCAAAAAATGGAAACAAGAATAACAGTAAGCCCTAAGAAGACAGGAGGAAGGAAATGATAGACAGAATCAGAAATTAATGAAATGGGAAAATTTCGGAGATCAATAAACTCAGATGGCAACCACTAAGTTTAAAAAGTGGAACAAACTAGAATTTTCCCATTGATGTCTAGAATGTTTAAGAGGCATGTATCACATTATAAACTTCTGTAATCCACATATTTTCCTGAGTTTTCTCCTCTCTAGATTAAATCAATGCAGTTTCTTTTTCTGTCTTTACTGATCCTACTTTCTAGCCCTTTATTAATTTCCATCACTGTCTCATGGAATTTTTTTCTATTTCTTCATAGTCTTCTTAATTTATGGACTCTGAAATCAACACAGAACTTCAATGAGAAACGGAATCATAGTGAACATAGGTGGAAAATTACTTTTTTGTCTTACTATAAACATTTAGGATTACTGTATAAAATGGCCTGCAATATATTCAGAAGACTTTAAAATGTCAGATAACATTAACCGGGTTTCAGGAAAATGCCACCAAAATAAAAGACTTCCGAGACTGACTGTTCATTGTCATTAATTGTCTATAAATTAAATCTATAAGCATCATCACCAAGGATTGTACAATTGACTTTAATGGAAGGCTATTTGTAAAGTCTATCCATTAGGAAACACTCCTGAAACAACTTTTTCATCTGAATTAAAATTAAAAGGATTACCTCATGCAGTTTCCTTTTTTCTTTTTCAAACAAAATTAACAAAAATTAAAGAACAGTCACCAGTCAGAAGTTGCTGCACTAGTTTCAAATACTTTTAATATATGTAGAGCTTCATTTCTAGAAATTCTATTCAAAGGAAATGATCAGAAATTAAAATTAATATTCATGAACAAAGACTTTCAATCCAGTATTGTTTATAACATCAAAAACTGGGACCAAACTAAATATCCAACAATAGATCTAGTGTTAAAGAAATTATATGATATCCATACAATGTAATATCATGCATCTATTGCACTTGTATTTCCCCCAAAATGTAACTAATTCC
This sequence comes from Catagonus wagneri, assembly GCA_004024745.2. NCBI lineage: Eukaryota > Metazoa > Chordata > Mammalia > Artiodactyla > Tayassuidae > Catagonus > Catagonus wagneri. The sequence goes on along the minus strand of PVHT021183726.1, from coordinate 17,872,528 downwards.
ATACATAAATATTTGACATATAAAATACAATGAAAAAGTAAACTATAAAATTATATGTTGTTAAAATATGTGTAGATTATATGATGTCTGGGATTTACTTCAAAATAATATGTGAAGGAATGAAGTAGGTGTGACACATGAAGCAAGATGGCCATGTATTGATAATTATGAAAATGGGTGATGGGTACAAAAGATGTTTTTTACACTATTATTTCTCTTTTATATTTGTTTAAAATGTTCTGTATTAAAAGGTTAAGAAATTTCTAAGTGCATTATGACTCTAATTATAAATCATGTATTTATACAATATAATAAGTATAATATATAACATACAATAAGTATATAATAAGTACATATATTATAAATATATATTGTTTATATAAGTATATATATTATAAGTATAATTATATTATCTTTATCTTGAAAAAATATACCACGAAAATGTTAACAAAAGTTGACCCATGGTGACTGGCCTTTCCACAGCCATTAATATTTTTCTAATCAGACTTTAAAGTCTACAGGCATCCCAGGTCTTCTAGAACACCAAATTCAATTTCATTTATGACATTAAATTACCATGAACAGTAGGCAGATCAAGATGGTAGAAGAGTAAAACATTGCACTCACCTTCTCCCACAAACATTGAAAAAACACATCTACATGTAAAACTACTCATATAGAACATCTACTGAATACTGGCAGAAGAACTTAAACCTCCAAAAAGGGCAAGAAACCCATGACATAACTGGGTAGAACAAAAAAGAAAGAGAGAAAGGAATCAGGACTGGACTCGCATTCCTGAGAGGGAGCTGTGAAGGAGAAAAGGAACCCACATCCTTAGAAGCCACCTAACTGTCCAAGAGATCAGCTTAGATGGAGGGACCTCAAAGTCTCCAAGAAAAGTACAGCAGCTGGACTGAGGACAAAGTAGAGTGAGAGCCACACAGATCATTTGTACCACCAGCCTGGACACCACAGCCTGAGACGTTTGGCCAGAGCCTGGGCACTGAGATTTAGGCTCTGGAGGTCAGTCCCTGGAAGAGGACTAGGGTTGGCTATGTGGGGACAGCCTGAGAGGCTAAGGAGCAGTGAGCCACAAGCAGGGGAGTGGTGTGCTATGGGCTGGAGAGTGGAACGGCACAGCAGAGGGAACCTGAAAGAAGGTCTGGGCCTGCAGGAGAAGCAAGGCACCATTGTTGGGGAGAGTGAGGGGAGGAAGGGCAGACCACCAAAGGAATCTCCCTGCACATGCACAAGGGCTCTCAGAGGGTGGGGCGGCTGTCACACAGGCTACTGGTGGCAAGAAGCCATTTGGTCAGGCTACGTGAGACAGGGAGCTTTTTGTGCAGGCTACAGGTGTCCAGGTACCTCTGTGTGGGCTAAGGGCAGCACAGGGCTAAGTGTGATGTGGTGCCTCTTGTGTGATTTATAGGCGGCAGGAACAGACAGAGGTAGTCATCTTGGAGGCCAGAGGAGGGTGTGGCCTGCCACCACTGGGGGCCTGTGAGTGGACTCCAGTCATCTCAGGGGTTGGCAAAAAAAAAAAAAAAAAGAGGGCACTGCAACCAAGCACCACACATTGTTGCTCTCACCCTCCTGGGAACACACCTGGCCTGCAGCTGCCACTGCCAAATGCACTGGGCAGCACCCAGACACTTGATCAATGTCCTTTCCCAAGAGGTTCAGCACCTACTGCATGGGCTAAGCATGACAGGATGCTTCTTGCATGGTCTGCAGGTGGTGAGGGCAAACCACCACAGCTATCTCTGACTCTACAGATGGTTGTGGCCCACCACCACTAAGGGTCTGTGAACAGGTACCACTTGTGGCCCCAGTCACCTCAAGGATACCACAGAGGAGAGAACTGTGACCAAACACCACCTGCTATTGCTCATGCACCCCTGGGAGCACACCGGCCCTGTTGCCGCCACTGCCAAACACTCCAGGCAGTGCCCACACACATGATCTCTGTCACTCCCCAGGATCCTGCAACTAGGAACACCCTGTGTAGCACCTCCTGTGTGGGCTAAGTGAGACAGGGTGCTTCTTCTGTGGTTTGCAGGTGGCAGGGGCAAACCACCACCATTATCACAGACTACAGAAGTGGGCATGGCCTGTTACCACTAGGGGTCCCTGAACAGGCAACACTTGCGGTTCTAATCACCTCAGAGGAGGGTAGTGCAATCGAACACTACCTGTTGTGGCTCTGACTCCCCTGGGAACTCACACACTCTGCTGCAACCACTGCCAAAAGCTCTGGGCAGCTTGTAAGTCTGCCTAGACTCATTACCACCTCCCAGGTCCCTGCAACTAGGAGTAGCCTGTGCCAGCTTTCTGCAGATCCTTGCTGCTGTTAAGAGCCCAGCAACCAGGCACTGACTACTAGCCCTACCCACTGTCTCCTCTTCCCAGGAAACACTCAGCACCCTGGGGATAACAGCCTGCTCACAGGGAAGAAAGAGACAGCAAATATTCAAACCCCCATGCCAAAAATAAATAGTAACCCCCCACAAAATACAAAGGGGTGCTCTTGAATAGAAGTAGCCCTCCAGGACTACAGTCTGGCTTCTCTAAACTCACAGAAAGAGAAAAACATAAGCAAGATGAAGAAGTTCAGTAACCATTCCCAGTTAAAACAACAGAATTCACATGAAGCAGCAAATAATGAAACAGACCTCTGCAGTCTGACAGACACTGAGTTCAAAAGGCAGGCAGTGAAAATACTGAAGGAATTAAGGCTGAATATCAAGAAGTTAAGAGCGGATATAAACAGTAATGCAGCTTCCTTTAGAAAGCAACTAGAAAATATAAGGAGGAACATAGAAAAATTAGAAAATTAATTTGCAGAGATGCAAATTGAGCTAAAGGCACTAAAGAGCAGAATGAATAATGCAGAGGAATGAATTAGTAACTTGGAAGATAGGATAATGGAAATCACCCAAGCAGGACAGCAGACAGAAAACCAAATGAAAAAAACATGAGAGCAATATAAGAGATCTATGGGATAGTATAAAGTGGGGCAATCTATGCATAATAGAAATTCCAGAAGAAAAAGCAAAGGGGATTGAAAATGTATTTGAAGAAATTATGGCTGAAAGCTTTCCAAATCTAAGGGAAACTGATATCAAGATACAAGAAGCACAGAGGGCTCCAAACAAGTTGAAACCAAACAGGCCCACACTAAGACATAACATAATAAAAATGGCAAAAGCTGAAGATAAAGAGAGGATCCTAAAGGCATTGAGAGAAAAGCTAAGCATTTATTATAAGGGATCCCCCATAAGGCTATCAGCTGATTTCTCTTCAGAAACACCACAGGCCAGAAGGGAGTGGCAAGATATATTTAAAGTGCTGAAAGGAAAAAATTTGCAACCTAGAATACACTACCCAGCAAGAATATCATTTAAAAGCTAAAAGAGTACAGCAATATGAAACCCTTTCTAAAAGAAATACTGAAAGGGCTTCTCAAAAAAAAAAAAAAAGTAAAAAGAAATAGGATGGAGGAAACCACAACTGGAAAGCAATCACTTAAATAAGCCAGCATACAGATCTAAACATAAAGATGCTGAAAAAAAAAAAAAGACTTCAAAATCATAGAATGTGGGCAAGGAAAGTAAGAAAATACAGATTCCCCCCTTTTTTTTTAGTTTTAATAATGAGCTTAAGCCTATATAACAATTAGGCTCAAGCAAGCAGATACAGGAAGGTATTAACATACTTAAAAAACAGGGCAACCACAAATTAAAACCAAACATTACACTCACAAAAACAAAAAATAAAAGTACTCAAGCATAAAATAAATGGAAATCATCCAACCAAAAAAAGAAAGGCAGAAAAGAGAAACACAGAATCAACTGGAAAACAAGGTTTAAAATGGCAATAAATACATATCTATCGATAATTACCTTAAATGCCAATAGGCTAAATGCTTGAATCAAAAGACACAGAGTGACAGATTGGATAAGAAAGCAAAAACCTACAATATGCTGTCTACAAGAGACTCACCTTAAGGCAAAAGACACATATAGATTGATAGTGAGGGGATGGGAAAAGATATTTCATTCCAATGGACAAGACAGGAAAGCAGGAGTTGCAATATTCATATCAGACAAAATAGGCTTTAAAATGAAGGCCATAAAGACAAAAAAAGGACACTATTCAATGATAAAGGGATCCATTCAAGAAGAGGATATTACAATCGTCAATATATATGCCCCTAATATAGGAACACCCAGATAGGGAATACAATCATAGTAGGATACTTTAACACACCACTCAAATCAGTGGACAGATCCTCTAGACAGAAAATCAATAAGGCAACAGATATCCTAAATGACAAAATAGAAAAGTTAGACTTAATTGACATTTTCAGGACATTACATCCAAAAAACTCAGAATATACATTCTTCTCAAGTGCACATGGAACAGTCTCAAGGATCAATCACATACTGGGGCACAAAGCTAACCTCAACAAATTTAAAAGTATAGAAATTATTTCAGGTATCTTCTCTGACCACAATGGCATGAAACTGAAAGTCAACCACAGGAAAAGAAAAGAGAAAAAACTTACCACATATATACTAAACAGCATGCTACTAAAAAACGAATGGGTCAATGAGGAAACCAAGAAGGAAATTAAAAATACCTTGAGACAAACGATAATGAAGACACAACCACTCCAAATCTATGGGGCACTGCAAAAGCAGTGCTCAGAGGGAAGTTCATAGTAATACAGGCCTTCCTCAGAAAAGAACAAAAATCTCCAATTGACAACTTAACCCATCACCTAAACAAATGAGAAAAAGAAGAACAAACAAAACCTGAAGTCAGCAGAAGAAAGGCAATCACAAAGATCAGAGAGGAAATAAATAGAGATTCAAAAAACAATAGAAAAAATCAATAAAACCAAGAGCTGGTTCTTTGAAAAGGTAAACAAAATTGACAAATCTCTGGCTAGACTCACTAAGAAAAGCAGAGAAAAAACCCAAATAAACAAACTAAGAAATGAAAAAGGAAAAATCACAACAGACACTGCTGAAATACAAAAAAACATAAGAGAATAATATGAGCAATCGTATGCCAACAAATTTGACAACCTAGAAGAAATGGACAACTTTCTAGAGACTTAAACACTCTGCCAAAACTGAATCAAGAAGAAATATATCAACTGAACAGACAGATTACTAGAAATGAAATTGACTATGTCATAAAAACACTCCCTACAAAGAAAAGTCCAGGACCAGATGGCTTCAAAGGCAAATTCTACCAAAGATACAAAGAGAAACTTGTATCCATCCTCCTTAAACTTTTCCAAAAGATTGAAGAAGAAGGAACACTCCCAAAGACATTCTGTGATGCCAGAATCACCCTAATACCGAAAGCAGACAAAGATACCAGCAAAAAAGAAAACTATAGGCCAATATCTCTGAAGAATATAGATGCAAAAATTGTCAACAAAATTTTAGCCAACCAAATCCAACAACATATAAAAAAGATCATACACCACGACGAAGTGGGATTCATCCCAGGTTCACAAGGATGGTTCAACATATTCAAGTCAATCAACATCATATACCACATTAACAAAAGAAAAGTCAAAAACCACATGATCATCTCAATAGATGCAGAAAAAGCATTTGACAGAGTCCAACATCCATTCATGACCAAAACTCTTACCAAAGTATAGACGGAGCCTACCTTAACAGAACAAAAGCCATTTACGACAAACCCACAGCAAATATAATACTCAATGGAGAAAAGCTGAAAGCCTCCCCACTAAAATCTGGAACAAGACAAGGATGACACTCTCACCTCTGTTATTCAACACAGTATTGGATGTCCTAGCCACAGCAATCAGACGAACAGAAGAAATAAAATGTATCCAAAGTGGAAGAGAAGAGGTAAAATTATCACTGTATGCAGATGATGTGATACTATATATAGAAAACCCTAGAGACTCAACCCAAAAACTACTTGAACTGATCAACAAACTCAGCAAAGATATATTCAGAAATCAGTTGTCCATCGACAGATGAATGGATTCAGAAGATGTGGTATATATACACAATGGAATACTACTCAGCCATAAAAAAGAACAAAATAATGCCATTTGCAGCAACATGGATGGAACTAGAGACTCTCATACTTAGTGAAGTAAGTCAGAAACAGAAAGACAAATACCATATGGTATCACTTATATCTGGAATCTAATATACACACAAATGAACCTTTCCACAGAAAAGAAAATCATGGACATGGAGAACAGACGTGTGGTTGACAAGGGGGACGGGGAGGGAGTGGGATGGACTGGGAATTTGGGGTTAATAGATGCAAACTATCGCCTTTGGAATGGATAGGCAATGAGAACCTGTTGTATAGTACTGGGAATTCTTTTAGTCACTTATGATGGAGCATGATAATGTGAGAAAACAGAATGTATACATGCATGTGTAACTGGGTCACTTTGCTGTACAGTAGAAAACTGTCAGAACACTATAAACCAGCCATAATGGGAAAAAATCATTATAAACAACAACAACATAAAAAAACCTCTTGGGTACAGATGGTGGTGATCATTATATCTTGTGAATGTATTTAATGCCAGTGAATTGTACATTTACAGATGGTAAAAATGATAAATATTACATTGCATATATTTTACAACTGCAGAAATAAACACAAGATACTACCTCATAAAAAGTAAAAAAAAATTACCATGAACACTTAAACTCCTAATTCTGTATGATGATTATTTCTACTGTAAGAATCTCTGTGGTTGTTCAGTCAATGTTCTCTCCCCTCTGAGGAGACAAACTTATAGTATGCTGGGATGGCCCTCTAATTGCTGAGCACATCAATGGCTGGCTGTATGCAGTGTGAACAAAGACAAGAAATTATTATGTAAAATAAAGGGAAAGGAAACCTAAAGCCGGATGCAGAAAACCCAGAGGAAAGGTAGTCAGGAGTCAGGGAAGCTGAATGTCTTCATCCAGGGAAGAATAAAGTGGAAGAATATCCTTGGCAGTGTTATATAAAGGAGATGATTTTTCAAGAGCATACAAGTCTAACAAAATTTTGAATGTAATTTGTTACGACATATACAAGAGGAAAGCTCCCTCAAATTATTTTCAGTAAAATCAACATCACCTACCGGTATTTTGGACATAAGTTTTTCTGGAGAATTCAAAGAGTTGTTGAGTCCTGAGTTGTTTGATTCAGGGGACAGTAATCAGAAATACAAATCAAAACTACCACAAGATACCACCTCACACCAGTCAGAATGGCCATCATTAACAAGTCCACAAACAACAAATGCTGGAGGGGGTGTGGAGAAAAGGGAACCCTCCTACACTGTTGGTGGGAATGTAAGCTGATACAACCACTATGGAAAACAGTATGGAGGTGCCTTAGAAAACTATACATAGAACTACCACAGGACCCAGCAATCCCACTCTTGGGCATATATCCAGACCAAAATTGAAAAAGACACCTGCACACGCATGTTCATTGCAGCACTATTCACAATAGCCAAGGCATGGAAACAACCCAAATGTCCATCGACAGATGATTGGATTAGGAAGATGTGGTATATATACACGACGGAATACTACTCAGCCATAAAAAAGAATAAAATGATGTCATGTGCAGCAACGTGGATGGAATTAGAGACCCTCATACTGAGTGAAGTAAGTCAGAAGGAGAAAGACAAATACCATATGATATCACTAATATCTGGAATCTAATTTACTGCACAAATGAACATTTCTACAGAGAAGAAAACCAAGGACTTGGAGAACAGACTTGTGGTTGCCAAAAAGGTGGGGGAGGGAGTGGGATGGTAGAGGGGTATGGGGTTAATAGTTGTAGACTGTTTCCTCTGGGATGGAAAAGCAAGGAGATCCTACTGTATAGCACTGGGAACTATGTCTAACCACTTGTGATGAATCCATATACGTATGTGTAACCCCATCACCACATTGTGCAGCTGGGTATAATGGAAAAAATAAATAAATAAATAAATATTTACTAAAAAAAAAAAAAAAAGGAAATGCTAACATCTGGGAGTTCCTGTTGTGGCTCAACAGTAACAAACCCCACTAGTATCCATGAGGATGTGGATTTAATTCCTGGCCCTGCTCAATGGGCTAAAGATGTGGCACTGTTGTGGCAATGGCATAGGCTGGAAACTACAGTTCCAATTTGAGCCCTAGCCTGGGAACTTCCATATGCCGAGGGTGCAGATCTAAAAAGACAAAAAAGAAAAGAAAAAGAAAAGCTAACATCTGAGATCCATACTAAATGAGTTACAGTGATTGTAAGCTATACTGCTCATCAAATATATTAAGACAATCATTAACACAGAGTCTAACAACACCAAGCCTTCCAAGGAGTAGAATTAGTCTATCAGGAGACATACATAACAGTGATCTTTTAAACCTGAAAAGAGCTACAAAATCATGAAATCTAAGCTCTTAATGAATACCTAAGAACTCTAAATGGTTAAATAACTTGCTCACAGCCAATGAGGTAATCATAGTCACAAATAAAACTAAACTTTTTGACCCTAAATTTATAAGGTATATTGGGAGAGATGGGAGGGGGAAAAGCAGAAAATGAGAGGATGTGAGAGTGAAAAAGAGAGGACAGAATTTCATACATTGATAATATAGATGCCTATCATAACTTTATAAAAGTTCCCAAAATCTTACTATTACATAATTACATATAAATAACACATTAAATAATGTGCCTTATTATAAAAGTATACCAATCACACATTTTTACTTTTCACATTTTCATCATTATCCTCCCTCCACCATTCTCTTTATTTTTTCTTTCATTTGGAAAAAATGGGAAGCCAAATCTTTTTTATCTCAAAGATGATCCTAACCAAATAGGAAGAGTAAACTAAATAAACAGACCAACAGCAGCAATGAAGAACGGTTTAACATCTCAAAATTTTTTCTCTAACAAAATGTTCACTTAAGCATTCTTTCTGTTCAATTCATTATTTATTGCCTAATCTATGTAATTCATTACATTTAATCACTTTGATTCAGTTGCAAGTCCTTTTGTTTTCCTGGAGCAACATCCTCACTAAATGTAAAATATATAAGCACCTCCAGTGCTCTTTATTTACACTTCTGAGTGACTAGGGAAATTATTTGATTACAAAGCTTAAGAAGAAACCAATAAGTCAGGAAAAATGTGTAGCACTGCTCCCACACTCAAACTAATTCTTTTCTAATATGTGTAATGCTTGTAAGTAGTTTAAAATATTTATAATTCAATAGGGACTTCTTATTAATAAAGTTTATTTGGAATAAAAATTACTTTTCCAGTATATTTCAATCTCATATATTATTACTGTCATTTATGTTAAATAGCATGAAAAATGTCTAATGGGACAATCACTCACTATTAAGTGATTAATCATGAACAGTTGGAGTTCCTATTATGGCACAATGGAAATGAATCCAGCTAGTATCCATGAGGATGTGGGTTCCATCCCTGGCCCACTCAGTGAGTTACAGATCCAGTGTGCTGTTAGCTGTGGTGTGTAAGTCACAGATGTGGCTCAGGTCCCAAGCTGCTATTGCTGTGGCTGTGGTTGTGGCATAGGTCAGCAGCTGTAGCTCCGACCCCTAGCCTGGGAACTTCCATATGCTATGGTGCTACCATAAAGAAAAAAAAAATTTGTGAACAGTTGGTACATAATCAAATCACATCTTCAGTTCTGAATATAAATATCTCACAAGCCAAATGAATCAAATTAAATTCATCTTTTTTTTTTCTAAGTTACTAGCAATGTAACAAGAAGGATGATCATTTCCAGGGAAAAGATCTTTCACAATACACATTCATTCACTCAGTGATCCACAAAATAAATAATGACTGTTCACTACATATAAGACCTTATGCTAGGTCCACATGATGACATGGAATTTCCTATCATTATAATCAATGGAAAAGCCGTAACTTCCTTTTTTGTTCTTTCAATATATTTTATTTTGATAAAGTTATGAAAGTATATACAAAACATTTTTTTAAAGTATAGTTAGCTGACTTAGAAAAATATATAAAACCCATAAAGGTTTAAAAATACAAAATAAATTTTCACATAAAAAGATATTTTAAAATATTTTAGATGGTAACCAAGACTAACTTAAGCAAACTATTTTTTATATAGGCCAAACATAGAATGTTATTCTATAATAAATCTATAGCACACTGATAATTCATTTGAATTTACAGAATACTTGTTTGGAATAGAATCTGACAGTGAGAAAAAAAACCCAAGTGAATTTCAATTCAGTTGTTTCAATAAAATTCCTTTTCTTTCTCCCTCTCCTCTCCCCCCCCAACCTCTCTCTCTCCCTTTCTCTCTCTCTGTCTCTCTTTTCATTTGTTCTACCCAGTTATGTGGAGGGTTTCTTGCCCTTTTTGGAGGTTTAAGTTCTTCTGCCTGCGTTCAGTAGATGTTCTGTGCAAATCGTTCTACATGTAGATGTGTTTTTTTGATGCGTTTGTGGGAGAAGTGAGTATGACGTCTTACTCACTCCTCTGCCATCCTGATCCTCCCCTCCATAACTTCTATTTTAATATTATTACCAGTGCTTGCTATAACACAAATACAGCTTTTACATAATCATCACCTCAAGTTAATTATAGAGAATTAAGACTATGATAATAAACATTATTTTTAATTCATACTTTCTATTAGAAATAATTCCACTTTTGTTTCCAAGATTATTTCAAGCTGAAATTTAATAACTATATATTAAAGCCCCTCTGCCAGTCTTGGCCATAGGAAAATTGCCTTACATATGAGAAAATCAAAATCTAGCTGTGAGAGAGATACAAAGGTAGTAACAAACAGTAAAATGCCATGACAGATGCTTTCCTACAGGTTATACCACCCACGGAACACAAACAAGGGTAGGATACAGGACAGGTAGACTGCAGGAAAAGCCTCCTCAAAAGAAGTAAACATTTGATCCAGGCTCTAAATAAGAACAAATTTCAAATAATTAGAGGAAAAGAAGGGGGAAGAAGAGAAGAATGAAAAGAAAGAGGAAAGGGAGGTGAAAATGAACAGCTAAAATTTATTACAGGCTCTGTATTGAAGAGTTTCACATATATTATCTCAAGGTACGGGTTAGAAACTATGGGTACTGGAATTTAGCAGAGCTGTGTTTCTGGGAGTAGCAGGAGAAGGCAGTGTGCTACAGCAGAGGAGAATACTTCCGCATGTAAGTAAACTTAACGGGTCAGAGTAAATAGGTGAGCCCTAAGTACAAGATGTATTTTAGAAAAAGTATTATAAGAAGGTAAACAAACCCCTATCCCACTGCATGACAAAAAGTAGGCATTTATATAATGTTCATATTGAGAGAATTAAAGGAAAGGATAAAGTAAGGAAAGGGGAGAGAGAGAAACCCCATTAGCAAAGGCAGCGTGAAGCTAAATTGTGAGGAGCCTTTTACAATAAGTCAAAATGTTGAGACGTCATCTTGTAAGCAAGCAGGAGCTAAAGGCTTTTTATCAACAAGGTGGTAACATGACATCCTTCATGGAGAATGATGTATTAAAGGAAATAGAAAGCAAAGACATAAATTATGTAAATAAATTACTGCAACATCTGGATAAGAGATGAGGAAGTCCCAAACTGAGCAGAGGAAAGCAGGGGTAGTACAACGATTCAATATCAATGAGGAAGAATTGTTTTGGTTTTGAAAACCACTCCATCTATGTTGGATTTCAGATTTATGAACTGGACATTTGGGAGGATGGTGATACTCTTAATTAACTCTGAGAATAAAAGGAGGAACAAGAAAGTTAGGGTGGTACCGATAGTGACACAATATTGGTACTATCCAAATAAATGTGTATAGAGTATATAATTTGTACATTGTGATATTATGAAAAATGTTTCTAAATGTAAACTGAGAAGTCTGAGGGATTCGTATCAGGTCTTATTCAGACTAGCTTAACAATGTAAATAGGACAAGATGGAAAAATATCTGTGTTTATTTAATAATGCTTTATTGATATAGAATTTATAAATCACAAAACTCACCTTTTTAAAATATACAATTCAGTGGGTTTTAGTACATTCACAATTGAATTAAAATATACAATTCAGTGGGTTTTATCCATCAACACTAACTTTTCAAAATTTTTATCAGTCCATAAGGAACCCTGTACCCAAAGGAACCCTGTATTCCATTATAAATGGAACTAGAATATTTGAGTTTTTTTATGACAGCTTTTATTTTGCATAATGTGCCAATGTGTATATATGTTGTAGCATAAAGAAGTACTTTATTTGTATTACTTTTTATTGCCAAATAATATTTCATTTTATGGACATGCTGTATTTTATTAATCCATTATTCACTATGGACACTGGACTATTTCCACTTTTTGACTATTATGAATAATGCTGCTATGAACATTCATGTACAAGCTTATGTGTGGGCCTATTTTTTCATTTCTATTTGGTATACCCTGGTGTTGGAATTGCTGGAATGTCTCGGTCGTATGTTTAACATTGTAAGGAACTGCCAGACTATTTTCCAAAGTAGCCGTAGGATTTTACAATCCCACCAGCAGTGTCTGAGAGTTCCTCCCCAACACCTGCTATGTTTCTGCCTTAGATTATAACCCTCCTGGTGGGTATGAGGTAGCATATCATTGTAGTTTTGATTGGCATTTCCCTAACTATAATGATATTGAGCATCTAATGGACTTATTGGCCATTTGTATATTATCTTTGAAGAAGAGTTTAATTATTATACAGGGTTTTCTCCAGTTTTGTTGATATAACTGACATATAACATTGTGCACTTTTATGATATACCTGATGAATGATACACAAACACACACACACACACACATATATATAGTGCCATTCTAAGACATTATGGCAAGACATCTCATTATAATTTTGACTTGCACTTTCTTAATGATTAGTGATTTTTGAACACCTTTTCATACACCTCTTGGCTATTTGTATGTCTTCTCAAAAAAAATGTCTGTTCAGGTCCTCTGACCATTTTTAATGAGATTATTTAATTTTTTGCTCTGGAATTGTGAGTTCATTATATATGTTGTATATTAACTTATCAGATAGATTATTTTCAATTTTTCTCCCATTCCGTAAGCTGCCTTTTCATTTTGTTGATGGTTTTCTTTGCTGTACAAAAGGTTTTACTTTGATGTAGTCTCACTTGGATTTTTGCCTTTATTGCTTGCACTTCTTATGTCATATCCAAAGAATTGCTGTCAAAATCAACATCAAAGAGATTTTTCTATATGTCTTCTAGGAGTTTCTTCTGTTTCAGATCTTATGCTTAAGTCTTTAATCCACTGCAAGTTAATTTTTGTGAGTGGTATAAGAGAGAGATCCAATGTCATTCTTTGCATGTGATTTTCCAAACATTGTTTATTGAAGAGGCTATCCTTTCCCATTTTAGTATTATTGACTTCCCTTGTCAAATACTGACCATATATTTCTGGACTTATTTCTAGGCTGTCAATTCTGTCCCACTGGTCTATGTGTTTGTCTTTGTGCCAGTATCATACAGTTTTGATTACAATAGTTTTATAGTAAAGTTTGAAATCAATAGGTGGGACACCTCAAGCTTTTTTCTTCTTTCTCAGAATTGCATTGGATGTTTTGGGTTTCTTCAGACACCATTCTAATTTTTAAATTATTTTTATATTACTGTGAAAATTCCATTGGGATTTTTATAAGGATTACATTAAATCTATAAGTGGATACAATAATATGGAATTTACTACCTGTAGCAGTATTAATTCTTCTGTTACATTAATACAGGATATCTTCCATTTATTTGTGTCTTCTTCAGTCTATTTCATCAATGTCTTATAGCTGTATTATACAGGTCTTTCACCTCCTTGATTAAACATATTCTTCAATATGTTATTGTTGCTGATACTATGGTAAATGGGATTGTTTTCTTTATTTCTTGTTCAGATAGTTCGTACTTAGCATATATATATATATATATATATATATATATATGCCACTAAACTTTGTGTGTTGATTGTGTATACTGCTACTTAATTGAATTCTTTTTTTTCAGTTCAAACAGCTTTTTAGTGACTCAGGATTTTCTATATATAAGGCCATATCACCTGCAAAGAGAGACAATTTTACTTCTTCTTTTCCAATTTGGATGCCTTCCATTTCTTTTTCTTTCCTAATTGCTTGGCTAGGACTTTCAACACTGTGTTGAATAGGAGTAGTGAGGGAGTTTGAGCATTCTTGTCTTATGCCTCACCTTGGAGGGAAAGCCTTAAGACTTTCACAGTTAAGAATGACATTAGCTGGAGTTCCCGTCGTGGCACAGCGGAAACAAATCCGACTAGGAACCATGAGGCTGCAGGTTTGATCCCCGGACTCGCTCAGTGGGTTAAGGATCTGGCATTGCCGTGAGCTGTGGTGTAGGTCACAGACACGGCTTGGATCTGGCATTGCTGTGGCTCTTGTGTAGGCCAGCAGCTGTAGCTCCAATTAGACCCCTAGCCTGGGAACCTCCATATGCTGTAGGTGTGGCACTGAAAAGACAAAAAGAAGGAAAAAAAAGATTGACATTAGCTGTGGACTTGTCAAATACAGGTTTTATCATGTTGAGATAAATTCCTTCTATACTTAATTGGTTGAGACTTTTTTTTTTTTTTGGCTTTTTGTGGTGACCCTGAAGCACATGAAAGTTCCCAAGCTAGGTAGGGGTTGGTTGAATCAGAGCTGCAGCTGCCAGACTACACCACAACCACAGCAATGTGGGATCTGAGCTTAGCCTGCAACCTACACCACAGCTCACGGCAACACCAGATCCCTAACCCATGAAGTGTGGCCAGGGATCAAACCCACATCCTCATGGATACTAGTTGATTTGGTAACCCACTGAGCTACAACAGGAACTCCTAGTTGAGACTTTTTAACATAAAGGATGTTAAATTTGTCAAATGATTTTTCTGCAGCTATTGAGATAATAGTTTTATCTTTCTAATAATGTACTGTATCACATTTGATTTGCGTATATTGAACCATTCTTGTATCCCTAGGATAAGTCTCAGTATATAATGGTGATAATGGTGAATGACCCCTTAATGCACTGTTGAATTTTTTTTTTGGCTGCACCCACAGCATATGGAATCTCCTGGGACAGGAATCAAATCTGAGCCACAGCTGCAACCTATGCCACAGCTACAGCAATGTTGCATCCTTAACCCACTGTGCTGGGGCCAAGGATAGAACCCATGCTACAGCAGCAACCCAAGTTGCTGCAGAGACGATGTCAGCTCCTTAACTTGCTGCACCACAGCAGGAACTCCAGTTTGCTAATATTTTCTTGAGAATTTTTGCACTTATATTCATCAGGAAGTAGGCATGTAGTTTTCTTTTCTGTATTATATTATCTGGCTTTGATATCAGGGTAATGATGGCCTTATAAAATGAGTTTGGGACTGTTTCCTCCTTGACAATTTTTTAAAAGGGTTTGAAAAGGACTGGCATTAATATTTTTATGTTGACAGAAAATATCAGTGAAGCCATCCGGTCCTGAGCTTTTCTTTGTTGGAGCTTTGTGGTTACTAATTCAATCACCTTACTTTTTTCTGTTTGGATTATCCATTTCTTCACAATTTAGTGTTGCTATGTTGTATTTCTAGGAATTTATCTATTTTTTCAAGTTTATTCAATTTGTTGGTGTATAATTATTTACAGTAGTCTTTCATGATCCTTTGCACTTCTGTAGTATCAATTGTAATATTGTCTCTTTTCTGATTTTAAACTTTGTCTCTTTGTTAGTCTAGCTAACAGTTTGTTAATTTTGTTTATCTTTTGTCTATCTTTCAAAAAACTCTTACTTTCACTAATTTTTTTATCTTTCTGCTCTCTATTTTTTCTGGTCTGATCTTTGTGATTCCCTTCCTTCTGCTAAGTTTGGGTTTAGTTTCTTTACACTTAGGGGTGTAAAGTTAGGTTATTTGTGATCTTTTCTCTCAAAATTAGTTTTAATCACTGTAAACATACCTCTTAGAAGCGCTTTTGCTGTATCCCATAAGTTTGATTATGTTATGTTTCCATTTTCATTTTTCATGATTTTCTTTATTTCCATTTGATTTCTTATTTGACCTAAGGTTCTTCAGGAATGTATTGTTTTATTTCTGCATATTTGTGAATTTTCCAATTTTCATCCTGTTATTAATTTCTAGTTTCATACCATGTGGTCAGAAAAAAATACTCCACATGATTTAAATGTCCTTACATTTGCTAAGGCTATTCTGTAGCCTAACATATGACCTATTCTGGAGAATACACCTGTGAGTTTGAAAAAAATGTATTTCCTTATGTAAGATATAATGTTCTCTATGTGGCTTTTAGATCCATTTGGTTTTTCTTTTTCTTTTTTGCTTTTTAAGGCCACACCTGCAGCATATGGAAGTTCCCAGGCTAGGGGTCAAATCCGAGCTATAGATTTCAGCCTATGTCACAACCACAGCAACACCAGATCTGAGCCACATCTGCAACCTACACCATAGCTCACAGCAATGCTGGATCCTTAACCCACTGAGTAAGGCCAGGGATCAAACCCATATCCTCACAGATCCTAGTCAGTTTTGTTAACCACTAGGCCATGAAGGGAACTCCATGGTCCATTTGTTTTTTCTTTAAGAGGTTTTTTCTGAATTCTTTTCCAGACAGTTTTTAGCTCTTCATTTCTTTAGGGTCAATCATTGAAGCTTTGTTAGAGTCCTTTGATGTCATATTTCCTTCATTATTCATGATCCTTGTGGCCTTATATTGGTGCCTAAATATTTGAGGAAGTATTCACCTCTTCCAATCTTTGCAGACTGGCTTTGACAGGCAAAACTCTTCACCAGTCAGCCCATCTGGTGTCCACAGGCAGGCTTACTGCTACAGTTCTCTGGAAGGCACATATGGTGCTTGGGTCAGCAGTTGTGCTGATCTGGTGTTTGGATCTGTAGGGAAATGCCTGGATACTGGATTCACTGGGAAAGGCCGGACACTTGAGTTTAATGAAGGGCTTGGGCCCTGGCTCTGTAGGATCAAACCAGGAACCAAGGACCACAGCAATGGGTCTGGTGCCTGGGTCCATGGGGGTTGGTGCTATTGGAGCTAGCCTGGAGCCTGGATTTGAGGAGATGGCATGAAATCTGAGGCCACAGGAACCACCTGGGGCTGCAGGAGTTGGCCTGGAGCTGAGCATTTCACTCTCCTTCCTCCATAAGGAAGATGTCTCTCTCCATGTGGCCTGTCTGGCCTTGGGGAATGGTCAATGGGAGTAATGAGAAACTGTCTTTCAAATCCTTTTAAATATACCTTTTTTTAATCCCTCAAATGGAAGCATTAGCTCCTATGAGGTATTTTTGTGCTCAGACAATTGTTCAAATAGATATTCCTTAGAGGGGATAAGCCCTAGAAATTCCTATACTACAGTCTTATTAATGGCACCTATTGTAAATTTTTAAGAGTGTTTTATTCTGAATAAAACTTCAGTGTCATATATATCTACTCTTGTTCTATGAGCTGTCATTTTTACCTTCTTGATGGTATCATTTGAAACACAAGGGCTTAGTTTTGATGGAGGCCAGTTTATCTTTTTGTTGCTGTTGTTGTTGTGCCACACGTATTTTCATTAATATATCTAAGATACAGTTGCTAAGCCTAGGATCACACAGGTATACTCCTTTAAGAATTTCATAGTTTTAGCTCTTACATTATTCGATAAAATTACATCTCTATATATTGTAAGCTAATGAAGACAGATGTATAATTATTATTCTATGTAGTTGTCTTTTAAATCAGAGAAGAAAAGGACTACAAATAAAAACAGCCATACTATTTCCCATTCACCTAGGTAATCACATTTACTTTTTTATTATGATGCTTTCTATTTCTTTGTGTGGATACAAGTTACTGTTTACTGTTCTTTTATTTCATCCTGCATAATTATCTTTAATATTTGTTGTAGAGCAAGACAGAGCAAAAAATTCTCTTCTTTTCTGTTTATCTGGGGAGATCTTAACTTCCCCTTTGTTTTTAAAAGTTAGTTTTTCTGAATGTAAATTTCTTGATTAACATTGCTTATCTTTCTGAACTTTAAAATATATCACCTACTTCTTTCTGGCCTCTGTTAGAATATAGTGAGAAGTCAACTCAATATTACTGAAGAGCCGTTGTATATAATGTGTCAAATTTCTCTTGCTGTTTTCAAGTTCTCTTTTAAATTTGTCCTCTGACAGTTTGATATAATGTGTCTAGGTGTAGATCTCTTTAAGTTTATCATACCTGAAATTTGTGGATCTTCTTGGCTGTGTAAATTAACGTTTTCCATCAAATTTGGAAAACTTTCTTCAAATAACCTCTGCCATTCTCCTATCTTTTTGATAATTTCATTATGCATGTGTTGGTACACTTGATACTGTCCCATAGGCTATGTTCATTTTTCCTGATACTTTATTTCTTTCTGTTCCACAGACTGAAAAATCTCAATTGACTTACCTTCATGCTGAGCCAGTCAGAGCTTCTCTTTAACCCCTTTAAAAGAATTTTTCATTTAAGTTATTATACTATTTAATTTCAGAATTTCTGACTATTTTCATAATTTCTATTTATAATCTCTATTTAGCAAGACATTTTCCTCATACTTTCACTTAACTTTTAGATATAGCTTCCTCTAATTCTTTGAACATCTTTAAATTAGCTAACTTAAAATCTTTTTCTGTTAAATCTATCATCTGGCCTTCTCAGGGACTGTTTCTATTTACTGTTGTTCCCCCAGTGTATGGTCCATACCTCACTAATTCACTGGTTATTTGTTGGTTATGGTTATTTGTTGAAATTGGACATTTTAAATAATATAACTTGGCAACCCTGGATATCAATTCATCCTTCCCCTAGATTTTTGCTGTTGTTGTTGTTTCATTGCTACCATTGCTGCTATTGCAATTGCCTTTTGTTTTAATGATTTTCCTGGACTAATTATGTAAAGTTTATATCCTTGTGTACAGTAACTACAGTCCCTGCTCAGTTAGTGTTAGTGCTTATAAAACAGTTTCCTTAAATCCCTTGACTCAAATATCCCCTTTGATAAGAGGGTGTGTGTGTGTGTGTGTGTGTCTGTGTGTGCACATGGGTGTGTTGGGTTATGCTTTTAATGTCTGTATTTTAAAACTCCACGTCATCCTTGACTCCCTGCTTGCACACAGCATCAGGGTGAGCCAAAGATGAGAGATTAGGGCCTTCTTGTGTCTTTCCTGGGCATGCCCACAGCCCTACATATGTGTTTGAACTTTCAGATCACAAAAATAATTGTATCTTTTCCCAATCCTCTAACAACATATAATTCTAAAGATTTTTCTTTTAGTCATGAGCCAACTTACTGTTTCTCCAACTAGTAACATGGTCTCAAGCACTTGTGATGTTAAACAGTTGCTGATGATCATTGTCAACAAACCTCCTAAAATTGGCTTTTTCCCGCTGAGTAGCTCTAAGGCAAGTCAATTAAAGACAAGCCCTATAAGTGGGACTTTCCAAGTAGCAGCAAGACAGATCAAATAGTGACAATTATCTCAGGGAAACGGGTCTTTGGGGGCAGCTCCAAATCCATTCTGCCCCCTCCAGTCACTGTTAGTCATATGGTTTCATAGCTACCATGGCTGTTGTGGCTACTGACTTTCAAAGTATGGATATGGGGTGAGGGGAATAAAAATAGGGCAAATTGAAATATACAAAAATCAATACTTGTAATGAGATCCAGCTTTTTTTCTTGTTGTAAAACTTTAGTTTCTAGAGTTCTGAAAAAGTTGATTTTATAGTGTTCTCATAGCCCTTATGAAGAAGTAAATTTGCAGAGGTCCTTACTCTATCATTTCAAAAGTTCTTCCCTGAGGCTGTGTTTTAAATTATGTTTAACAGTGAACTGATTTATTGAAGAACAAAGAATCTTTAAAGTAACTGACTTTTCAATGAAGACAGCAGAATCTATGCAGCCAAATTAGTATTATTTGGTTCAAGGTATCATATCAGGGAAGAAGTACTGCTCATTCTATGGTGGTTCACATATTTAAGTATATTTTGAATTTTTTTTTAATTTTACTTACCCTGAGGTAAATAAAATTTTTAAAAATTGAACATTTTAATGAGAGCAATTTAGAATCTTTGGGGGGAATTTAATTGAACAAAGTCTAATTTTAAAAGTATGTAAGCAGGCTGAATATATAAACATTTTTTATCCAAACCAAGTGGAAGTTATAAAGTAATCAGAGTAATGTTTATATTTGGATTATAATCTAACTACAAAAAGAGCATTCCAAAAAAGTAACTCAAAATATGATAACAATGAAACAATTTTATAGCATTCTCATTGGACACATTTGACTTAAGCTCTAGAGAGTTAAAAATAACCTCATTACTTTATTTTCAAACCTTAGGTGTGTTAAAAGCCTTTCTACAAACCATTTCTAGCCTCACTAGATAAGCAAACTAAAAATTAGCAAAATAACTATACTGCCTTTTGAATTCCTTTTATCCATTTCATTTGGATTCCTATTATGCTACTTCAGGACTTTACGAACTCACACTACCCTATTATTAGTAACATGCATGCCTTATAATCTACAAACCCCTAAAAAGAAAAAGCTATACCTGATTTTAAGAAAAATAATTACATGTCATGACATCTCCTCCAGAAGATATTACAAAATGGTTAATGAGCTAAGATGTAATTACCTTCTCACAAACTGTAAAACAATTACCAAAAATATGATAAATACAGGCAGTGATAAAGTATAGAGATCTAAATGGTCTAGGATTTTTAGGAAGCAATTATGGTAGGAAGTAAAGCTTAAAATGTCTTTGAAGGATAATTAAAATTGAAAGCTTCACTCCTTTACCCATGTAAACAGGAAATATTCAATATTAGTGAAGATGTTAGTGAATTCATGTTGACTAGATGATTTTAGATGAACATTAAGGAGAGAAAGCACAAATGATGGGGCAAACAGAATGATCATAAAAGCATAGAGGTAGGAATAAGTATGACACGTCTAAGGGAATAGCAAAGACTAGCATTATTCCATCAGATGTTATATGTTGATCTGGAATTATAGCATTATAGAGCTAAATAGAGGGCCTCAGAAATCATCTTTAAGTCACACACTTTTAAGATGAGGAAAGTGCATGCTAGAGAATGGCCCAAGGTCATTTAGCTAGGAGAAATATATATATATTTTTAAAGAGAATCTAAGAAGTACTTATATCAGGCAATGAGCTTGACATCTTCTCATATAAAGAAAACTGTGGTTGGGCATTATTACAATGACATTCAGACTACTGCATAAATGAATAAATTCTCTAATCAAAAATGAAACATTCAAGGGGACAGTCTAAGGAATTTGAACAACTTTTTAAAGTAATGCTTGTTTTATAAAGAGAGAAGGGATGAAAAAGGAAAAGAAAAAACCATTCTATATAAAATATAAAAATATATTTGTACTAACTCAATTAATTAAAATTAATTACATGTGGCATAAGACTATGTCTTTATGAAATTAATGTTTGTTTTTATACAAGGGATCTTGCAGGTAGGAAATACATTTGCTTTTTGTGAATACCCCAGATTTCATCACAACAGCAGTATAATGCAGAACTCAATGCAAAATAAAAAAGAACATCAAGCCATCAGTTTTTGTTCCTTCCATACCGACAAAGCTTACAAAAGAGGAACGGTTTCATTTTTTATAAATAGGAAGAGGATTTTAGAGTCTATTTTGGAAGAGCAAGCTGTTTGGGGCTGCTTTGGGCTCTAGGCACTTTAAAATTAATAGGCTGGGCCTAACAAAGGGCATATTTTCTTTCTTCATCAAAAGTGTATGCTGGCTCCTAGCAGATACAATATGTTTCTGCAAATATGGTATGCTTTTTTGGTTTTGGTTTTGTTTTTTGCTTTTGCTTTTTTTAAGGCCACACCTGTGGCATATGGAAGTTGCCAGGCCAGGGGTCTAACCGGAGCTACAGCTGCCAGCCTATACCAGAGCAATGCCAGATCTGAGCCGCATCTGCAACCTACACAACAGCCCATGGCAACACCTGACCCTTAATCCACCAAGCGAGGCCAGATATCGAACCCACAGCCTCATGGTCCTTAGTCAGATTCATTTCTACGGCACCATGACAGGAACTCCCACATTTATTATTCCAAGTAGTAAATGAAGACATTTGCCTTATCCTAGAGACATAGCACTTGAGTCGGTTGAAAGAAACCAGCAAATAAACTCTCATACCCACACAGGAACAAGCTGATTTCTCATGAGAACGGTATTCAACCTATGGCTAAATAATGCCATTTTTATTCCTACCTGTGGGTAATATGATTCTCTGGAATGAATATGGACTTCAGAGCCAGAAAGCCCTTAGTATAAATCCTTGTTCTATTATTAACTAGTTGTGTGACATTTAGACAATTCCTTAATTTCTCTGAACTTTTTTACCTCACCTGTAATATGGAGATGGCATTATACACCTCATAGGGTTAATAGAAGGATTATATTATAAAACACTTAGCAAAATATCTGGTACATAGTAGGAATTTAATGAATGGTGACTTATCACCTGTACCCTCTAAAATTTAAAGTTACCTATTATTTAAGCATCTTTCAGTTCTGACTAAACTTTAAAGTATGGTATCAAAAAATCATCTAATGTTTCTCCCATTGTATTGAATAGCAAAAGAAGAACACTCAAGAAATAAGGTCTTCAAGATACAATTTTTCCTGTCTGTAAAATTATCTGTGCAGCTTTAAAATGTTACAACACAAAACTAATTATAAAATTTTAAAAGAACAGAATATTAATCAACAATTAATATAAAAATATTAGTTGTTTCGACCTATGGCATTTCAAAGGCCTGTTTCTGGCTTGATTTTCCAGAAGTCCTTCCCCTAGATCTTATTAAACCTTGAAAGTTCTTGAATACAATTTCTTGACACTTTCTTTGAGATCTTCAAAAAATTCAAAAGCTCTGCTGAGTTATTCCATGACGACTGGCACATGAGAAAGTATCTTATATATATATTGTCTTTTTGATATTCAAACCCATTCCAGACTAACAGTCAACAGATTTGCCACTACTTGCATGCAAATATTTTCTGAATATTTTTGCATATATTATGATATAAAGATGGAACTAGAGACTCATACTAAGTAAAGTCAAAGAGAAAGAGAAATGTCATATGATATCACTTATATCTGAAATCTAATATATGGCACAAATAAACTTTTCCACAGAAAAGAAACTCATGGACTTGGAGAACAGACTTGTGGTTGCCGGGGCGGGGGGGCAGCAAGTGGGATGGACTGGGAATCTGGAGTTAATAGATGCAAACTATTGCATTTGGAATGGATAAGCAATGAGATCGTACTATATATCAATGGGAACCATATCTAGTCACTTGCGATGGAGGACAATGTGAGAAAAAGAATGTATAAATGCGTGTGTGACTGGGTCATGTTGCTGTACAGTAGGAAATTGACAGAACACTGTAAACCAAATAAACAGAAAAAATAATCACTTGAGAAAAAAAATATACTAAAACAATCTTCTGGAATAACTGTGTCTCCATAAAATGTATCCTTTATGCACATACATCTCAAGTTAACAGCATATAATTGACTTGAATTCATCAAATGGTATTTCTTCTTATAGTCATTTATACCCAGCTCATAGGCCAGCTACATCCTCCACAAGTAATCAAATAATGTGATCAGCCTTGAAAAACAACTCATGAGATCCATTTTCTAACACGTATTTTTTCCTTTTCTATTCTTATTTTTTTACTCAATGAATTTTAATACATTTATAGTTGTACAATGATCATCACAACCAAATTTTATAGCATTTCCATCCCAAACCCCCAGCCCATCCCCCCACCCCCCCAACCTGTCTCATTTGGAGACTGTAAACTTTTCAAAGTCTATGAGTATCTGTTCTGCAAAGAAGTTCATTGTGTCCTTTTTTTTCAGATTCCACATGTAAGTGATAACTTATGATGTTGGTGTCTCACTGTCTGACTAACTTCTAGGTCCATCCATGTTGCTATAAATGCTGTTATTTCGTTCCTTTTAATGACTAATATCCCATTGTGTATATGTACCACATCTCCTTTATCCACTCCTCTGTTGATGACATTTAGGTTGTTTCCATATCCCGGCTATTGTATAGAGTGCTGCAATGAACACTGGAGTACATATATCTTTTTGAGTCATGGTTTTCTCTGGATAGATGCCCAGGAGTGGGACTGCTGGATCAAATGGTAATTCTATTTTTAGTTTTCTGAGGAATCTCCATAGTGTTTTCCACAGTGGTTGCATTGATTTACATTCCCACCAACAGGGTAATAGGGTTCCCTTTTCTCCACACCCCCTCTAGCACTTATTGTTTGTAGACTTTTTGGTGATAGCCATTCTGGCTGGTGTAAGGTGATACTTCATAGTGGTTTTGATTTGCTTTTATCTAATAATTAATGATGTTGAACATCTTTTCATGTGTTTTTTTGGTTATCTGTATGTCTTCTTTGGGGAACTATCTGTTTAGCTCTTTTGCCCATTTTTTTGAGGGGGTCGTTTGTTTTTTTTTTTTTTGGCATTGAGCTACATAAGGTCTAACATATATTCTAACATAATCTTGGATACTGGGAAACAGAATACTACTCAGAACACTGGTATTTTAGATTGTGTTTCAAGGATTGCAGAGAAACAAACAGTTATAATGACTCTAGTACTCTCTATGATTATATATTTCAGGTATAGTTTTAGTCTTAAAGGAGTACTAAATAGGCTTTGAATCACTAAAAGAATAACTTCAACTGAGAGTAGTAGAGCATCTTGACTTCCACAGTTAATAAGCCTTTGCAGTCAAAGTGAATTTAGCTCATTCTGTAATTGACACTGTTCATAAAAACAATTTTAAACTAGTTCATGTTTTGTTACTATGCATAATTTCCAAACTTCTAAGTAAACCATCAGTGTCAAGAACAATGCTTTATGATTATTGAAATGGACTCTCAAAATAAACAACTTAATATTCTGTAAAACTGTTCTTCTGGTGCTGGATGCAGTAATAGGAAATGACTTTGAAATCCAACAGAACTAAAGATTTCTCCTATAGGTCACAGTTTGGCAAAAGTGTCTTAATATTAAATGAAGTTGGGCTCAGTGGAAAATCTTTCTATTATATGGATTTGATTCCCACTGGTAGGAGTACAGACTAGGTCTTTACATGAGTTTTTATTTATGTGCTTCAAAATGTAATAAAATCTCAGCATATGAATCCCAACAAGTAGCTTTACATCACTCTTCTAAGTACCAAAGCAATCAATTTAAACTTAATTTTTTCGACTGATAAGATGGAGGTCTTGTCTATCGCTTAATAAGCTTATTTACAATGGGAGTTCCCATGTGGCTCAATGGAAATGAATCTGACTAGTATCCATGAGGACGCAGGTTCAATCCCAGGCCTTACTCAGTGGGTTAAGGATCTGGCATTGCTGTGAGCTGTGGTGTAAGTCGCAGATGCGGATCAGATCTGGTGTTGCTGTGGCTGTGGTGTAGGCCAGCATCTGCAGCTTCGATTTGACCCTGAGCCCTAGGAACCTCCATATGCCTTGGGGGCAGCCCTAAAATATATAATATATGCATATATATATATATACACACACACACACACACACATATATATGTGTATATATATATATATATTTACAATGGATTTGTATTGTATATTATCTGTGTATTAACAAAATATGTGGAACAAACCATTTTTCAACAAGGTAGTTCTTTCTTCAACAGTGACAACAGCTAAACTATACTAAAACTATACTGAAGTTTCATGGCAGGAAACTGCAAAATTTCAAAAGAACCAAGCACTAATACAGATTCACATTGCCTCTGACACCTATAACTAAATTACCTCCTTGTGATTTACTTAAACTCTGGACCCCAAGAAAGTTTTCCTAAAGATCCTTTCCAAATTCCTCTTCCTGTCACCCATAAAGCTGCATTCAGGGAATAAATAATAGGTCAATGATCGCCAAACTTTTTTTATTTTTATTATAGCTAAGTCAAATCTTTAGTTATGGAATTAGCTACGGAAGAGGCAAAAGATAATTTCTGTTAAAAGTATTAATTGTGAAAACAGAAGTGAAAAGCATAAGTTTTAAAGTGCATTAAGCATCATTATATGCCAGCCACTTCATGTCAATTATCTCATTTAATCTTCAAAAAACCCCTAAAGGAAGTATCACTTTTGCTCTCATACCGATAAGGAAATTAGGATCTGAACAATTACACCAAAGGTCTAGATCTCAAAGCCCATGACTGTCAGAGTACTATAAGAAAGTAAAGGAAAAACAGACTACCAAATATTTTCCCTCCTATATTTTAAAGTCCTAGATATCTCTTCCCACAGAGAAGGCAAGTCCAAGGACCTATTTATTATCTATCCTTGATCTAATCATCAGAATATAGCACACTCAGTAAATTTCTTTCAAGGCACTAGGAATAGAGAGTAAAATATACTAAATTACTCTCAGTGGTTGAGAAAATCACCAATTATCTTTTGATTGCCTATCATTTCTTAGGCAGATACCATGGATCCAACAAAGTCTTTAGAATCTCTGTAAACAGTTTTTAGTAATGAGATGCCCTTCACTCAAAGTGCAAATGCCAGCAGCTCCAATAATTCATATGATCAGAATGCTTAGAAATGTAGTAATATATGCTTTTTCTGATTTAATTTGGTTAATGTAATTAACCTACACAATTTGTGTGGCATATAGCCCCACAGATCCTACTCTATTACGTAAAATCTAAAAACCAAAAAATATTGGCTGAATACATTCATAAACACATATGTTTACTTGCATGAATTAAAGCCCAAAATATCACTGCCTTAAAGAGTATGACTTCCATCAGTATAGATAACAAAAAGATCTATCTCAGATGATCAAAAGTACTAATATATATTTTAAATTGTCTTATAGAAATGGCAACTAAGATAAAGGCATTTTTAAGAGAATATAAGAATATGTAGAA
This sequence comes from Catagonus wagneri, assembly GCA_004024745.2. Classification (NCBI taxonomy): domain Eukaryota; kingdom Metazoa; phylum Chordata; class Mammalia; order Artiodactyla; family Tayassuidae; genus Catagonus; species Catagonus wagneri. The sequence continues at coordinate 17,845,380 of PVHT021183726.1, read as the reverse complement.
TTTTTCCAAGAACTTAACCAAGAAAAATTATTCCTGAATGTCTATACTATCTAGTTAACAATATTAGAAGAAATCAGATTTTTCTGTCCATGAGGTTTTCCCTCATACTTTTAGTTTATGTTATAATGCACATAGAAATCTTACAATTCCAGTACCTAATATCCAAACAGTGATTCAGACAGCAGAACATTAATAAATTATGATATATGATGATATACAATTAAACAAAATCATAGCATAAAACACTATAAAATTATTTATAAAAAACTATAGTTTTATAGGACTGTAAAATTCAAAGCCTTATAGAATCAAGAATTTAATGACATGAAAAATTATAATTATAGAAAAAATTGAGAAAACTTTTCTGTGTGCCAGGATCTGTGCTAAGCATTTTGTGTTATCATTTTGAATTGTCTTTGTATATTCCCATTACCTCTGCAAGATTTACCAACATTACCATAGCTTTCTGGTAAAAAATAAAAGTAAAACTAGAACTTAGTTGGTTCCCCACAATTTAGTCTAAAACAGTAAGTATAATGACTGTAAGATAAAAGTTACTGGAGTTCCCATTGTGGCACAGTGGTTAACGAATCCAACTAGGAACCGTGAGGTTGCGGGTTCGATCCCTGGCCTTGCTCAGTGAGTTAACGATCCGGCATTGTTGTGGCTGTGGTGTAGGCCAGTAGCTGTAGCTCTGATTGACCCCTAGCCTGCGAACCTCCATATGCTGCAGGTGCGGTTCTAAAAAGCATTAAAAAAAAAAAAGATAAGGTTACTTATCAAATATGAAAATGAAATGCCACCACATATTCTTACCTCTCCATAATCAACCCCCCTCCCATCTTTACTTCTCTAAACCACTAACTGGCTCTTTTCTTCAAATAGCTACAATGAAACAATAACCTCAAGGACAGAAATATTTAACCAAAATTCGTAATAAAAACTTTTAAAGTTTGTTTTACTTATCATAGTAAGCAATTAATAGAAAATTGTGAAATTTTTCATACACTAGCTTCAAGTGAAAATAATAATGGCTTTGAAAGAGCAACATTGCTGATTAGCAATATGAAATAGGAACAGGTCACATGGTTCAAGTCGTGTTTAACCCAGAATATTCTGCATGGTTAACATATATCACAATTAATGTTATCCAGCAACTCTAATGGATGCATTAGGGTTTGAAGATTTGAATTACTCTCAGTAATTATTGAAACTTTTTCCTGCTTATCCAACACTGGATAAAATTAACCATTCCAGTTTAAGATACTGAATTGTATAAATTCCTGCAGAGACTTGGTTGATTAGGAAGTGAATGGAAACATCAGTAATTCTCTAATCAAAGGAACTTTAAAATACCTGTTTCTTTTACATGAGGTTATATAAAAGAAATATTCTTGAAAATAAAGGTGATAACCTTGATCAAGTAGACTTTTATGAATAGATTAAATTTGTCCAGCATAACGTTTTGAGAAAAATTCCTTCAAAAGTCCTCTTAGAGGTGGTTGGAAGGAGCTCCAGTAAAGGTAAAATCTATAAGCCTAACAGATAAAAATCTGTTTCCATTAATGAATGTCAATTTTTATTACAAGGCAGAATTTTATTAATTTTGTTTCATTTAATAAATATTCTCATATAACATAATTCCTGTATTAGATACTATTCCATATTTCTAAATAGTTCAAGGTGCTAATGATTATTTATGGCAGGAAAATGTTACCAATGTATACATTAAATTTTATTCTCCTGCTAAATTATATATCTTAAATGATTTAGGTCCAACTGACCCTGAAAACAGTGAATGAACTCCAGTCACTAAAGAATCCCCTGAAAGCTGATAGAATACCAGACAAGGTTATATAGATTCTATCTGAAGATTTTACTGTTATAAAATAATGATGGTTATATATAATTATTAATCTCCATACACACCTCCTTCTCCCAATGTTATTAGCATAATGTTTGACACTTAATGGCCACTTAATGTTTGCTTTAAAAAAAATCAATAAATGTACAGAGACTCAAACATACATAAGGAAATCTAATACTAAGAGAAAATATACCAATGGAGACAAGATATAAGTGGGGAAAAAGACTTATTATTGGCACAATTTCAGGGTAATTACATATATACAATTATCCAATAATTTCAAATTTAAAATATATTCAACTACACAAAATTAATTCTCTAAGTAATGTCCCCCTCTGCTCTCCAATTTCTCTAGGTACACAGTCTTCTACTCAAAATTTCTCTTCTCTTAATTGAATAATTTTTTAACTTATACTAGCAATTAGGTGATATTTTTACAAATGAACTTATCAGATTTCATTTTTAAGATGAATGAATACAAACTTTTTCATTATGTAAAATTAAATAAATTTATTAAGTGCATGAAATTTATACCAAGAAAAATAGTCATACGAAAGTGACTCCTAGTTCTGTCACTGAGATGGGAGTTTAAAAAAAAAAGTAAAATATTGCTAATTAAATAAATCTCAGTGATCTTCATTGGATGGAAGTACTGATTTGATTTATAAAAGTTTAATTCTAAATTAGAACTGTTGTTTCCATCCTTATCAACCATTATTTTGTTATACATGGTAGGAAGATAAGCAGATAAGGTCACCTGCCTAAAATGAGATGTTATACATTATTTACAGCTCTAATTTTTGTTCAGTAATTGGTAGATGCAATTCTAATCCTGCTTGCTAATGACTACAATATATTGTTCAGGCAAATTAGAGAAATAGAATGTTCTGCTATTTTCCAGCAGCATTGCTAAAAAGTGATGCAATGAGTTTTAGCTGAATTGTTTTCACCAATATCATAATTCACCCAAAAGATCCTAACATTAAAAATACACAACCCTTGAAGTAAACTTGAAATAGAATGGAATTTATGTATTTGTATGGCATTAGTCTCTTTCAGTAATTGCCCCTCTGTAAGTAAAGTAGTTTGGGGTAAAATGTAGTAGGTGTTTCATGATTAGCAACTAAACATCTATTATCCATGAAAAAACATATATTTAAAATTGTTCTCTTGAATTCAAAATGATGGTAAAATACTCCAAAAAAAGAAAAAATATATTTCTCAAAGTTCTAAGGGATAAAATGGACTTTTAAAAATTAACACATATAGAAAACCCTAAGGACTCCACATAAAAACTACTTGAACTGATCAACGAATTCAGTAAAGTAGCAGGATACAACATTAACATTCAGAAATCAGTCACATTTCTGTACACTAACAATGAAACATTAGAAAAGGAATATAAAAATACAATATCTTTTAAAATTGCACCCCAAAAAATCAAATACCTGGGAGTAAACCTGACCAAGGAGGTGAAAGACTTATATGCTGAGAAATATAAAACATTAATCAAGGAAATTAGAGGATTCAAAGAAATGGAAAGATATTCCATGTTCCTGGGTTGGAAAAATTAATGTCATAAAAACAGCCTTACTACGCAAAGCAATCTACAGGTTCAGTGCAATCCCTGTCAAATTACCCACGACATTTTTCACAGAACTACAACAAACAATCCAAAAATTTATATGGAACCATAAAAGACCCAGAAGTGCCAAAGCAATCATGAGGAACAAAAACCCAGCAGGAGGCATAACTCTCCCTGACTTCGGGCAATATTACAAAGCCACAGTAATCAAGATAGTGTGGTATTGGTACAAAAATAGACACACAAACCAATGGAACAGAATAGAGACCCCAGAAATAAACCCAGGCACCTACAATCAATTAATCTTTGACGAAGGAGGCAAGAATATAAAATAGGAAAAAGACAGTCTTTTCAGAATGTAGTGCTGGGAAAACTGGAGAGCCACATGTAAATCAATGAAACTGGAACACACCCTCACACTATGCACAAAAATAAACTCAAAATGGCTTAAAGACTTAAACTGAAGACAAGACACCATCAAACTCCTAGAAGAGAACATAGGCAAAACATTCTCTGACATGAACCATGCAAATATTTTCTTAGGTCAATCTCCCAAGGCAATAGAAATCAAAACAAAAATAAACAAATGGGACCTAATCAAACTGACAAGCTTTTGCACAGCAAAGGAAAAAAAAAGAGACAACTTACAGAATGGGAAAAAAATAGTTTCAAATGATGAAACTGACAAGGGCTTAATATACAAACAACTTATACAATTCCACAGCAAAAAAAAAGCCAACAACCCAACTGAAAAATGGGCAAAAGACCTGAATAGACATTTCTCCAAAGAAGATATACAGATGGCAAACAAGCACATGAAAAAAATGCTCAACATCACTGATTATTAGAGAAATGCAAATCAAAACTAATATGAGGTACCACCTCACACCAGTCAGAATGGCCATCATTAATAAGTCAGCAAATAACAAATGCTTGAGAAGGTATGGAGAAAAGGAAACCCTCCTGCACTGTTGGTGGGAATGTAAATTGGTACAAACACTATGGAAAACAGTATGGACATATCTTAGAAAACTAAATATAGAACTACCATATGACCCAGCAATCCCACTCTTGGGCATATATCCGGACAAAACTTTCCTTGAAATACATACATGCACCTGCATGTTCATTGCAGCACTATTCACAATAGCCAAGACATGGAAACAACCGAAATGTCCACTGACAGATGAATGGATTCAGAAGATGTGGTATATATACACAATGGAATACTACTCAGCCATAAAAAAGAAACAAAAGAATGCCATTTGCAGCAACATGGATGGAACTAGAGACTTTCATTCCAAGTGAAGTAAGCCAGAAAGAGAGACAAATACCATATGATACCACATATTTGGAACCTAATATATGGTACAAATAAATCTTTTCACAGAAAAGAAATGCATGAACTTGGATAACAGACTTGTGTTGCCAAGGGGGAGGGGGAAGTATTGGGATAGACTGGGAGTCTGGGGGTAATATATGTAAACTATTGCATTTGGAATGAATAAGCAATGGGATCCTGCTGTATAGCACAGGGAACTATATTTTCTCACTTGTGATGGAACACGATGGAGGATAATGTGAGAAATGTATAATATATATATATGATTGGGTCACTCTGCTGTACAGTAGAAAATTGACAGAACCATGTAAACCAACTATAAAGGAAAAAATAAAAATCATTAAAATATATAAATAAAAATAAAAATAAATTATCCCTCTGATCTACTACCCTATCTTAAAAAATAAAAAAATAAAAAATTAACATATATAAAAGATAAGAAGTTTCAAAATTATTAAGTCTTTTTCACTAGAAGAGAGAAGCATCAGCAGCTAAGGAAATCCAGTCGCTGGCGCAGTAGGATGTATGTGTACTTTCTAAACTGGCAGCTTCTGAATCACATAGGAATCCAATGGGAAATAAGGTCAAAGATGATTTTCTACTCCAAGAGTTTCTCAGGGACAATTACTGAGAACTGCACTTACATAAAGCTTTGACACAGCTGTTAAGAGTAAATAAAGTCTTTTAAGTCCAAAGGCAGCAGATTCCATGCCAAGTTTTAATGTACCCAACCTCTCACAACTGAAGCCACAAACAAATGAAATCAATAAAATCAAGCTATCAAGTCAAAAAGTGGGGTTGCTTCTCAAAGTCTAAAGGTTTCAATGTGGTTTTTAATTATCCCATGTAAGATAAATCAGTAGTTGAATAAAATATATTTAGGTTAAAAGCATCTGCCTTTGATTCTAATGACCTATCCTGTTAAACCTTATTATACTATTTATATCAGATATTGATAAGCAGTGTTACACAACAGGGCTTTGAAATTGGAGTGTACCGAATACATGCAGAAACACCACTTATGATTCCATAGGGTGTGTAGTTCACAGCAGTGCCACAACTAAGGGAGGATTTCTAGTAGACATTGCGGATGTTATGAATTTTTCAGGGAGAAAGAAAGAAGTTAAATGTCTTTTTCTAACAAAAAAATTCTGACAAAACTGAAGTATGGGTAAGGAATGATTCTGTAAGTTATTATTATTCCAGAAATTATATTATTTAATGAAGAGGTTTCTGAGGAAAGAGAACATAAGTCAAAAGTTATGGCATGATTTTTTCCCTTTTCTCCCTGAAATATTACTGGATGCTGGCTGAAGGCATTCACCACGTTGTAGTACAGCATCATAGCCTCCCAGGGTTCTGTCTCCATGATAGCTTGCTCTATTGCTGAGCCTCTAGCAGGCCATGCCACCACTCTACAAAGCCAACAGTTTCTGGACAATATGCACATGGTAAAACTGGTATATACTGTGGGCTTGAGATCATTGACACCATAAGAAGGCCTCTTAATGGGAGGCAATGTTATGGGGATAACATGGAGATAGATAAAATATCAGTCTAAAAATGGCAGAAGTACTGTAAAGAAGAGAATGCAAATAAATATTTGAACTTTGTGTCTTTCTTTGTGAAGACACAGTAGTGCTTCCTCCATCCACATACAGCTGGATAGCTAGATGGTCCCATGAGGATGATCAAGGGTTCAGTGTTGATACCTTATCTTGGCAAGTTGGATACTCAGCCACTCTGGAAGCCACAGCAGCTTTGGGAAGGGAAAATCCATGTTGCTGAGCCTTGTGTGGTTCTATTCAGCCATCATATCCACATTGTACAGGAACTCCTTGATCAAACTCCAAGGGCTATATGTCCACCTAAAAATGGTGTGCCTCATCTACTCTGGATCTCTTTTGTAGGCATTAATGTTGGGCAGGAATATCTTCACACTCCATGACAATTCTAATAGGTCTCCTCCAAGACCTCCTTGTCACCAACTTCAAAAGTATTTTTATGTTCAAGTCCCTAACAATCCAGTCAATGTGTTAGGCACTAACCATGAATAAATGTATACTGATACCTTAGCGCACCCCTACTTCTACCCCAAATTAAAAAATGTAGAGCCCAGAGTTCAGTCCATTGGAAGAATTTCCCTCCCTGCTGTCTTTCATGGTTATTACTATATGGCGCTGTAGTGTAGCAACTATCCCTGCAACTTCAGTATACCATGCAAATCCATCCATAAATCAGGACCATGCATTTTCCTTCTCTATTAATATATCATAGGGAATGGCCTCAGGAAACTATAGGTATGGGCTGAGGAAGAGGCAGAGAGGTTTCGGGACCAAGTGCCTTGAGAATATAAGTCACCTAAGTAAGCAATTTACTTGTGCTTTCTGGGTCTTCTCAGGGCCACTCTTGATACATCATCTCTGATTTATAATCAGATGCTGCTGGGCACATCCAATTTTATGGATCATTATATTAAATAACACCTAGCTCATGATGGGTAGTTCAGGTCACATACTCACTTTTTGTCCTATGAAAAAGTAGGTATTCAGTTTCCACTGGGGTCCATAAGCAAGCCAGAAAAACACCTTTTCAAATGGAAATAGTTATTGACAAAGGAGTGGTTTATGCCAGGATTCTCTTTGGGAATTTCTAGAAGCTCCAAATAGTATCTCTGACAGAAATACATTGAATACACTAAGCTTTCGTGGTCATAATACTCATGAGGAAAAAGTTTTCTCTGCAGTTAAGACCTACCACACAGCCCTTTCTTTCTCCTGGCTTCATTCAAACTGTCAGCCTTGAAGTTTGCTTAGTATGCGGGCTGTGGCAGCCTACCTAAAGGTAATATGTGTTGCATTCAAAATCCAAAGAGGCTCACCAAGCATTATGCCTCACTCTTGGTGGTGAACAGTGTTCAAGGTGCAGGAATAATGATTGGTTTCTCACTTTAGAAGTCTCACTGTAATCCTAGAAACTTCACTGTTATAACGTGCCCTTGAACTTCAGGGCTTTTCTCTCATATTCTGACATTCATATATCTTACTAGGGTGACTAGGACACTTGCTACTTGCAGCTCATTGGATTAAATTGACATAATACTGTCAATGTAATAGATGTATTTTATCTCTATTGGATATAAAGGAAACCAAAATCCTATTGGATTATATGTGACAGTGATAAATTAGTTGAATATTACTTAAGGTAAAACTGTAAAGATATGCTATCGTCCCTGTCACATAAATGTAAATGACTTCTAATTTTTCCTTATGAAATGGAAATAGAAAATATAACATTTCCAGGGGGTCTGTGCTAGTTTACTCCCATAAAGATACCACAGTTGGAACTACATGTGTAATCAGCATAACTACCTGAGCAAGTGTGCGAAATTATACCCTCATACCCCATGAGCATATGGCTTTTGCATTTGCCAAACAGCCACATTAAACATGAACATTTTTTAGTCCTTTACGGTGGTACTAATCTCTGAAATCCCCTCAGGAAGGTGGTAATACTTTTGGTTTTTCTCTCTTGGGTAGATGGGGGATACCATTCCAAGAGCTTCTATTTGGCCCTTTTTACCACAATAGCCTTCATTCCATGAATCAGTAAACCACTGTGTCAGCTCCTCCAGATCCAACTTGTATCTACTCCCATTATACATTCAGGAATAGACAACTGTCATTGTACTCAGAATATCGGGTCTGTCTCAAGACCTCCCTAAATATCTATTCTGACTGGTGTACTATGATGGCATTTAAGTTCTCTAGGGATCGATACAAGTTTAGAGATAGAATCTAGTAACTCAGAGGGTCTGAGCATCTCCCTGTCTCCAGGGTACAGTCACCCTGAGAGAAGACTGCCTGACTGCACATTGTAAAGATGTCCTTTTCCCAGTGGTTTTCATGGAGTCATTTCTACATGGGCCGTTGTGTGGTACCTATTTACAGCTTATCTCGAAACCATAAACATCCATCCATAAATGAGGTCCACGCTTTTTTGTTCTCTACGAATATATCACAGGAATATTTTTAGAGATAGCTTAGATTAAAAAATAACAATATACACCCAGATCTATATTGCAAGGTCGTTTTACAAAGAGGCTTGGCCTCTCCCTCATCACAGAGACTCTGGGATGTGAACTGACATATCCAAAATACTAATGTTACTAATTTCTTCCCACAAGACCTGTCACAAGACAGGATTTTTCTGCCTATACATGTCAAGAAGTACATTAGAAGGATGCCTATGTATTTTATTCCTAGAATTGCATTATCAGTTACCTATTACTATGAATAATGATTCTCAAAGTGTGGTCTCCAGACCACTGGCATCAGCATTACCTATTAGAATTTCAAAGTTAAAAATATTCAAATCCCACTTCAGACCTATTAAATTAGAAATTCTAGGAGTGGGGTCTAGAAATCTGGGTTTTAACAAGACTGCACTGAGTCTGATATATGTAGGGTTTGTGAACAACTACTGGAGATCCCTATAAGTCAAGACCCTTATATCCGATAATGATAAGCAATGTTATACAACATGGCTTTGAAAACTGGAGTGTACTGAATACATGCGGAAACACCACTTATGATTCCATGAGGTGTGCAGTTCACAGCAGTGTCACATCGAAGGGAGGATCTCTAGTAGACATTGTGGATGTTAAGAATTTTTCAGGGAGACAGAAAGAAGTTAAATGTCTTTTTCCAACAAACATTTTCAGAAGAAAGTGAAGTATGGGTAAGGAATGATTCTGTAAGTTATTATTATTCCAGAAAGTATATTATTTAATTGCTTGTTGTGGTATTTAAACCTTTGTTTAATGATTAAGGGCCACCAGCTTGTCCCTATGTCCTGAGACCTTCATCAATTCTATAGGATTGGGGCTCCAACTCTATTACAGCATAACCCATTATCACATCTCTCATACAGAGGACAGCAACCACAGAGCTATTCAAAGACACTGCCATCCCCTTACCAAGCATTTTAATGCTTTAACAAAACAGCATCATCTGGACTTCCTAGGGAGTATGGTTAAGAGTGGGCTGATCCATTCCAGGATTTTCATTTCCCTCAACCACTGAATTCTTTCTTCTACAATATGTCAGGCAATCTCAAATATTTCTACCTCATTAACTATAGGTCATCATTGAGTTCAGGCTTTAATTAATATACTTCATAGACTATTAATCCCTCTCCCAGGTGTCCAAGTCAATATATCAAATCCCAGATTTCAAGTGAGTAAACTAATGTCAATGAATTTAGTCTGACAGACCTTAACATTTAGTCACCATGTGTGCCAATACATATTGGTAAGGTTTTGAACTCTTTCAATATATAAACTATTCCTCTTGAGGGACACCTTGTACCTTCCCGCCTAGGCTATATTGAGTCAATAAAAGGAAGTAAAGATGGGTCCAAGGATTAATCAGCAGTAGTTAGTCCAATAAGACTTTTATGTACGGAAGGGCTAGATCTTTTAGTGGGGAGGTGGTGGGAGGTGGGTTTAAGGCTAGAGGTTACTCAGTCATATCTGCCCTAAAACTACAGGGGTGTCTCCTTCCTTGAAAGTCTGCAATGGATGGCTTCTTATTTGTCCACACATATCCTTAACCGCATTTTCAGTTTTTAATTATTCTTTCTTTCCTGTTTATCTTTCTTTGGATCATAAGAAGAAGCCAGAGGACTCTATAAACCTTAAATCTATTATCATTGCCATACAACTAAGTATCAGTCACTTGATCTCGCAATACTCCATCTATACTTCATCCCATGTAATACTTTGAGTAACTATAATGCCACAACATTCTATGAATTACCCATTTCCCATTTTTCTCCTCTGCACTTCTTGAATATATATTAAAACAAATTCCATAATTCCACTTTGGGTTCTGTTTTTGGGAAGTATTTTGGTATAGTAGGAAAGGTTATTAAAATCTCATCAATAAACAGATTACACATCCAAATTAAAATAATAGAAAAAGTATTTAATAAAGGGACAAATAAATAAAGTTGGGGGCAAGGTACAAGGACACCACAAGGCATTAGTTCTCTAAGTGTGAGTTCTGGACCAGCATCATCATCACCTAGGAATCTGTTAGAAATACAAATTTGAGAGTCCCTTGTGGCACAGTGCATTAAGGGTTCAGCAGTGGCTCAGATCACTGCTGTGGTGCAGGTTTGATCCCCAGCTCAGGAATTTCCACATGCCGTGGGAGTGGCCAAAAAAAAAAAAAAAAGAAAGAAAGAAATGAAAACACGGGGACTTATCCCAGACCTACTGAATCAGAAATTCTGGGGGTGGGGCTCAGCAATTTGTTTTAACAACTTCTTAAGGTGATTCTAATGCATACCAAAGTTTGAAAACCACTGACACAAAGTGTAATGCATTAACCATATGCTAATAACAGTTGAGGTTATCCAAGAGACAAGAGAATGGCACACCACTGGAAAGCAGAGAAAGTCATAGAGAGAGAGCCACTTTGAAGGACTCAGTGCTCTTTGGTAAAGAAATCCACTCTACCCTAGAAACCCCAAAATAATAAATAAGACAATAATAATTCAATTTAATTTACCCACTTCCTCCAACTTTCAACTGGGGCCCCCAAGTGACCAAATTCAACCAGAAGTCAGAAGACAAGAGAACCTAATCATTCCATCTATTTAGGATAGATTCCCAGGGAAGAAAGCAGGTTGAAGAAGGACAGGAATTGTATCTGGAGGGGCAAATTGAGGATATCTGGCATGAATGCCTAACATGCTACTGCAAACATAACACAAATTTTGACAAAACTCCAAAGTGTTCATTGGAGGAAGTTATGGTAATCTATAATTTAATCAAATATCTATATTTCAAAAATAAAGTTCTTTTTTCATTAAAAATCCCTTGCCTTGTACCCTGGGGCTTAACACAGCACATTGCAGGTATAAATAAATGTTAGAGACTGCTACTACTATTCATTTTATCATCACCTAAGTGTCCCCTATGTAGACATTTAAGTACCTACCCTGTTCCCATGCTGCATCCACTAAACTGTAGATATAACTTGTCTTTGAATCCTCCTAGGATTTCTGCTCACAGAAAGACCCTCTTCTTCATTTCTTCTTAAGAAATGAAGCACACCTGTAGCATATGGACGTTCCCGGGCCACAGCCATGACCTATGCCACAGCTGTGGCAACAATGGATCATTTAACCCACTTCATGGGATTAGGAATCAAACCCATTCCTCCACAGTGACCACTGCCATGGCAGTCAGTTTTTTTTCTTTTATAATTT
>PVHT021183726.1:17805066-17832308 GCA_004024745.2 Catagonus wagneri | reverse complement strand
AGTGTTCATTGCAGCACTCTATGCAATAGCCAGGTCATGGAAACAACCTAAATGCCCATCGACAGAAGAGTGGATAGGGAAGATATGGTACATACACACAATGGAATGTTACTCAGCCATTAAAAGGAACGAATTACCGACATTTATAGCAACATGGATGGACTTAGAAATTATCATGCGAAGTGAAACCAGTCAGACAGTTAGACAGCAACACCCAATGCTACCGCTTACATGTGGAAACTAAAAAGACACAATGAACCTTTTTACAGAACAGACAATGACTCACAGACTTTGGAAAACCTTGGTTTTTCAAATAAGACAATCTGGGGGGTGGGGGTATGCACTGGGGGTTTGGGATACAAAATCTATAAAATTGACTTGTGATGATTTATGTACACCTATAATTGAAATAAAATCCATTAAGAAAAAAAAACCTATAGAAAAAAAAATTTTGTATGCCATAGTCAATAATTTTATGAACAAACAAAATCAAAGCAAAACACTTTGTGTTTGTATATATGGGTTAGCAAGGAAAAGAAGTAAGAACATAAATTCAAAACAAACTTCTTTCTATTGACAGGTGGTTACTTCAGGAAAATGAAACTAGAGCGGTTTGGTGGAGATTATAAAATTTTCTTTGTATCATTTGACATTATACAGTGAAGTTTTATTATTTTCAAAGTTAAAATTATAATAAAATGAAAAATATAGTATGTACTAAATTTTATGTAATAAAAACAAAACAAAGTATCAGTGGTGGAAACATGTGACCCATATAGAATTCTTTCTCACCTCCTGAACCCATGGCTTTAACGTTACATAACAGTTTTGGAAGTCTTTCTTTTGGAGCCCAGTCTTGACCTCAGAATGTTTATTGATGCAGTTGTCTTGAATTGAAACTCGTTTCCTAGCCCTGCTCTATGATCTCTACATTTGCTTCCTAGTTTTAGCATTTCTAATTATTCACAATTATTACAAAGTACCTATACTGTGCCATAAATTGCACTACTGGGAACTGTACTTGGAGAAACTCATGGTCTGTGATTCTATGTGCTCCTTCTCTTTGGGCTTCTATTACTTGTCTTAGCCCTTAAAAATGTTTCACACCACCCCCCACCCCAAGTTCTGTCTGACTTCTCATTTTCTAACTCCACACACACACTCTCCAGGCTATTCCATACACTCTGTATGCCAGGGATTCTTAATTGGGACCCGTATTGCAGACCTCTTTGAGTTTGGCATTCTTGTATCCAATCCAACATGTCTAAGGTGGAACTTAGACTCTTTCCTCCCTATTGTCAGTTTCTTCTTTTATACCCTTCTATTCAACCCAAAGTTTCATATCTGACCCTGTTATTCAAGCCAAACCACTTTGCCCAAACCAGCTTGTGGGATTGATGCATAAGTCTATCAATTTTACTGCCTATTTACTTTTATTATCATCCTTTTCTCCATATCCATTGCTACTATCTTAGTTCATATTTTTTCTCTCTCTCCTATAGTTTTGTCACACTCTCCTGCCTTAGGTCTCATACATTCCACTCATCTACTTTGTCATAAAAATTATTTTTCTCTTGAATAAATTACATCAATCTTTTCTTAAAATTATGCAACAATTGTAGTCTTCAGTAGTGCCACATGACTTATAATATTCACATGCCTAATACACTTCAGTGAGTGTATCCCAATTTTAACAAAACTCCAAAGTGTATTTTTAGCAAGTACAGGCTTCAATAATTTATATTTGCTGTGGTGATTAATAATTTAGAAGTGATTAGAGTAGATTGCTTAGATTGTAGATTATGTACATTTACTGGCAAAAAACAAAAACTTCCTCATTTACTCTTATACTCAATAAAGTATATTAGAATGAAAATGAGGGTATCATTATAAGGGAAATCTTAAACACGTTCTTATTTATGTTTAAAAAATAAATCATTTGTAAGTCATGTTACTTAGGCTTTAATTACTAAGAAATTTCTTGTGACATACCTCCTAAATGTCCATCTATCACCATGGTTGGTAAAACCTGAATTTTAGACCAAAGTCCAAACTCTTTATCATAATACACTAGGCCCTTCATGGTTTAAGTCAGTCATTTATTTATACACCCATGTGTTCATTTGTCCATCCATTTGTCAAACAGTTATTGAACATTCATTATTTGCTAGGGAAGTATTTGTTAGGGCCTAGCGATACACTAGTAAGCAAAACACATGTTTGGCTGTCACAGAGTCAATGCTCAAAGTACTTCAGACATCTAAGTCCTTTCTTTGACATGTCCTTATCCAACCTCTTTTCCTCCCCCAGTTTCCAGCCCTACTGAGTATTTATGGGTCCTTAACAGCTTGAGGTATTTTTTTTGTATTCTCCTCTTACTGCCTAGAGTGCTCTTCCTCATTTTTGTCAACCTGGTAAATACCCAGCTCAGTTGTGTCTTCTCTATTCACTGTTTCTGAATTCAGGCTCCAGTGAAAACTAAAAGATTTTTGATAATTTTCCTTAAATTTCATTTAAATCTTTTGTTCATAAGCCTTTTAGGAATAACTCTTAGAAAAATCAGCTCTTAAATCCAAGTTAAGATAGGACATGGAATGGGGGTGTAGAGTGTTGCAGGTGGGGTGGAAAGAGTATTGAGACTGGGATAATAGGGGAAATGAGTTGGAAAAATAGGAGGTTGTAAAAAACATAAGCTTGAATATTCTATAAAATGTACTCTTCTAGAACACATTGCTCCTTAAGATTATAGGATAGTTTTATGCTTTACTAGCTTTATTTATTCATACGAGATTCTTTTTAGCAGGCTTTTGGTGTTCTTTTTCATATACACTTAGATATATGACTGAGAATGTTCTTTTCCAGGCTTTTGATTTTTTAAAATCAGCTTTATTGAGGTATAATTTGCACACAATGAAATGGACCTTTTTAATGGTGGAATGAATTTTGAGACATGTAGTCACCCTTTAACCATCAAAATCAAAATATTAAATATGTCCCTCACTCCAGAAAATTCCCTTGTGTCTCTTTGCGAACAACTCCCTCCCAGCGCCTGGCCAAAGGCAATCATGGGTATGCGTTTGGTCATTATCAATTAATTTTGTCATGTATTTGATTTGATATTATATTTCTTGTTCAAAGTCATCTCTTGTCTGTCCCTCTTTTTCTGTGGTCCTCTAAAGAGCTTGGAAGCTAATTGTATTCTTCCTTTATCTCATTTTCTTTCCTACTTTTCTAAAACTCATTGACAAGTTTCGTTCTTCCTCTTTAGATACCATTATTAATTCACTATTATATTAGCCTAATATAGACTCTGGCCATATGTGATTGCCCAAAAGGCTTTATTGTCTTCCAGAGTTGAAATTCCCCCTCTAAATTTCAATTATTTAATTTATTTTAAGGCCCTTTGAAGGTACGGAAGGAACCACCTAAGCTTGAATTTTATAAATTTCTTTAGTTACCTTCTCCATGGCACTAACGTCACATATATCAAACTGAGGAAAAATAAAACAAAAGGTGGAATTTGAGTTTTTTTTCCAGAATTATTTGTATTATAAAAGCACTCTAATTTATAACTAGGAATAAGAATAAAGTAATATTAAAAAAATTGTGAGCACATTTAGGAGATTGTCAGAATTAGTATGTTGATTCTTTCCTCTTACAAATTTGATATCTCAGAATACTTTTGTTTTAAAGGCTTCTTGTGTGTGCGTGTGTGTGTGTGTGATGGACATCACAGCTGTTCTTAGTGCCATTTACTTTGCTTGAATTATTTATGGAAGTAGGAGGGAATTATTTAGGGGTAGCAATTTAATGCTATTTCAGTTGGCATTTAATTGGGTTTACATGTCGAAAGATACATAGAGCCTGATACTTAATTACAGGTTTTATAATGGTAAAATATACTATGTGAACAATCTTCTGAACATTTCAATGTGTTTTCCTATTTGAATATCTTCCAAGGTAGGACCTCTAAAAATTTCCTCCTTTAACCACCTATTTATTTAACCCTTCTATCATTCTCTGAACAGCACAGGAACCCTTGGGTATTTATTTATTCTGAGTAAAGTATAACTTCATCCTGCCTGAAATGCTTCACATAAATTCTTCTGGAGCTTGTTTAGGTAAATAATACATCTGTTTAGTTGTTCTTTAATATCTACTTTTGTTGGCAATTTTTTCTTTTTTTTTTACTGTGGTAAAAAAACAAAAAACTTAACTAAACCATTTTCAAGTGCACAGTTTGGTAGTAAGTATTTGCACATTATTTTGAAACAAATATCCACACCTTTTTCATCTGTAAATCTGAAACTCTATACATTTATTTATTTATTTACTTATTTATTTTTATAATTTATTTTTTATTTTTTTACATTATAGCTGGTTTACAGATTTCTGTCAGATTTTCCAACTGCACCACGGGTGACCCGGTTATATATACATATATGGGTTTGTCACATGTGATTAGATATAGTTCCCCGTAAAATACAGTTGGATCTCCTTGCTTTTCCATCATTAAAGCACTAGTTATCCCCATTCCCTCTCACCCCCTCCCCCACCCGTCCCCCACCCCCTTGGCAACCACAAGTCTGTTCCCCAAGTTCGTGATTTTCTTTTCTGATGAGATGTTCATTTGTGCAGTGTTTTAGACTCCGGTCATAAGAGATTTCATATGACATCTGTCTTTCTCCTTCTGACTTGCTTCACTCAGTATGAGGGTTTCTAATTCCATCCATGTTCCTGCGAATGACATTATTTTATCCTTTTTCATGGCTGAATAGTATTCCATCGTGTATATATACCACATCTTCCTAATCCAGTCATCTGTCGATGGACGTTTGGGTTGTTTCCATGTCTTGGCTACTGTGAATAGTGCTGCAGTGAACATGCGTGTGCAAGTGTCTTTCTCCAGGAAATTTTTGTCTGGATATATGCCCAAGAGTGGGATTTCTGGGTCATATGGTAATTCTATGTAGAGTTTTCTAAGGTACCTCCACACTGTCTTCCATGGTGGTTGCACCAGCTTACATTCCCACCAACAGTGCAGGAGGGTTCCCTTTTGTCCACACCCCCTCCAGCATTTGTTGTCTGTGGACTTGTTAATGATGGCCATTCTGACTGGTGTGAGGTGGTATCTCATGGTAGTTTTGATTTGCATTTCTCTAATTATCAAAGATGTTGAGCATTTTTTCATGTGCTTGTTGGCCATCTGTGTATCTTCTTTGGAGAAATGTCTATTCAGGTCCATTGCCCATTTTTCAATGGGGTTGCTGGCTTTTTTGCAGTTGAGCTGCATCAGTTGTTTATATATTTTAGAGATTAAGCCCTTGTCAGTTGTGTCATTTGAAAAAATGTTCTCCCATTGTGTAAGTTGTCTTTTAGTTTTCTTTTTGGTTTCCCTTGCTGTGCAAAAGCTTGTCAGCTTGATTAGGTCCCATTGGTTGATCTTTGCTCTGATTTCTGTTGCTTTGGGAGACTGGGCAGTCAGATTCTTAACCCATTGCCCCATGGTGGGAATTCCAGGGCCCTCTTCTTAACTGCCATAATCTAAGCTCCATTCACCTATAAAATACAGTCTACTGACTTATTCAACTCCTCTTTTTTATAAACTAGATTTCTTGATTTATGCTTAATATTATGTACTATTTGGAACTTACTCTTGCTTTTGGTTAGACAGTCAAATAAACTGCTTTAGCATAATCCTAGTTCTTAGGTCTATTCTAATCTATTATCATTGCTGTTGCCTTGATACTTGAGATGTGAAAATATATGCTATAGAATTAGGTTAATTTAAGTGTCTGCATCCCCAACATTGATTTCTAGATCTTACTGATGTCACTGTGCCCTTAACTGGATCTATTTCTATTGCATAATGCTTGTATCTATCTATTCAGAATTTATCTGAATTTCAAGTCTCAGTCTTCTTCACTGATACTATCCCTTCATCTACACTGCTCTAGATATGTCTTTAAATTATAGACTACTTTACCACACACATTCCCATAAGTGCTTCATCTTTCACAACAATAATAAATTAAATAAGAAAGGATCCTCAATGGTTAGCACATAATCACTTCAAATTGATTTTTTTTAGAAAATTAAAACAACTATGCATTGAATATTATCTGACTATCATGATAGTTTCTCTCAACTATTTCTTGCAAATATAACTCTTGGCTTTCTCTAAAATGAAGGGAATGTACTTACAATTACTTTTGTTAATGTTCTGCCATATAATGAAAGATATAACTTTCAAGGTTTTGTAAGGGTCAGCAAACCAATCTCACACAGTTCTTATTTGGCATCTGCTATGTGCCAAACATTATGCTAGTTCCTAGGGACTCAAAGTCAAAGGAAAAAATACTCTCTGCCTTCAAACAGAAACCAAAAATAATCAAATAAGTAAGAGATTATTATTTCATAGAAGTACATGCTATGTAATATACTTCAGAGAAAACTTCCAGAAGAAGATAACCCAGAACCGAGTGCTAAAGGAGGAGTAGATTTAACCAAGCAAAAGGCGTGGAGATAAGGGAGGAGGGAGAGGTATAAGAAAGGAGCTGCACATTACAAAGTCATAAAGGTAAAAGAGAATGTGAAATCTTAAAGGTGAAAAGTGAAGAGAAAAAGTTTGAATATGCATTTAGTAAGCAAATTTAAAAAGTATTATGTACCTTATTCTAAGAGTTATGATAAAAGCCATAGAGAGTCATTGAAGAATTTTAAGTCATGGCATTGAAGAGTGGTATTTTCCTTTTTAGAATATCATCTTGCTAGTTGTTTTAAAAAAAATAGATTGGAGGGAGGCAAGGAAGAAATTGGAAAGAACAGTTCAGGCAAAATTACAATCAAAAAAAAAAAAAGAAGGGGAGAGAGGAACTTGTACTAAAGTGGTAGATGCTAAAGTAGAGGGAGGTAGACTAATTTGGGAAAGATTACAGAGATAGTCTCAACAGGACCTGGCTGTGACTATCTGACTGAGTAGTCAGAATAGATACCAGAGAACACTAATATGTGACTAAGCTCAGAATGAGAAATTCACAAAGGACATGAAAATAGAAAACCGTACAAGAAAAACTGTATCATGGCATCTCACACCCCAAACAAGGTTTGAGTGGAAAGTGGTCTGTTGGATAAATTGAGTAAATAAGATCTGAAAAGGAAACTGACAATTAGGAAGTCTTTAGTGAAATTTTCCAGAGGCAGGGTGGAGGTTGAAATCAGATTACAGAGAAGTAAGGAATAAATAGGAGGTGAAAACACAGAGAATGAAAATATGATTTTCCCTTTTTAAAAGTTTAACAGGACTAGAAAAAAAAGATAATTAAAGGAGTTCAGAGGCCATGTAAGGTGATGGGATTTTTTTTTTTAGGATAAGAACTAGAATGTTTATAAATACAGACAATAAAAACCTAAGAACAGTAATCAAAATGTATGATACCAATTTAAAAACAGACACATAGACCAACAGAATAGAAATGAGAGGCCAGAAATAAACTCATGCCTATATAGACAACTGATATCTCACAAGAGTACCAAGAATACACAGTAGGGAAAACAGAGTCTCTTCAATAAATGGTGTTGGGAAAACTGGATAGCCACATGAAAAAGGATGAAATTGGATGCTTACCTCACACAAAAATCAACTCAAAATGAATTAGATGCCATGAAACTCCTAGAATAAAGCATAAGGGAAAACTTCTAAACATTGGCCTTGGCATACGCCAAAAGCACAGGCAAAAAAAGCAAAAACAGACAAGTAGGATTACATTAAAATAATAGCTACTACACAGCAAATGAAAAAGTCAACCTATGGAATGGGAGAAAATTTTCATACAATCTATCTGTTAAAAAGTTAATCCCAAAACACATAAAAAATTACTATAACTATCAAAAACTAATAAAAAAATTGGGCAAGGGTCAGTTTAAAGATGGTGACAAAGAAAATATGAGAAAAAGAATGTATATATGTATTACTGGGTCACTTTGCTGTATAGCAGAAATTGACAGACCATTGTAAATCAATTTTAATTAAAAAAAAAAACTTTGTAAACCTAAGGATGGTGAAATAGGAGACTCCTGAACTCCCCTCCTCCCATGAACAGCTGCACACAAGGCAATTATGTCTGAAAGATATCCAGAACTAGCTAGGCAACTCCTATAATAATGGGCAAATAAAATACCCACATCAAAACTACTAGGTAGGAGTTCCCATTGTGGCTAAGTGGAACTGAATCTGACTAGTATCCAAGAGGATTCAGGTTCGATCCCTGGTTTCAGTCAGTGGGTTGAGGATTTAGTGTTGCTGTGAGCTGTGGTGTAGGTCACAGATGTGGGCTCAGATACCACACTGCTGTGGCTGTAATATAGGCAGGCAGCTGCAGCTCCAACTCAACCCCTAACCTAGGAACTTTCATATGCCACAGGTGCAGCACTACAAAGCAAAAAAAAAAAAAAAAAAAAAAAAAAAAAAGGTTGAAACATACACTTGCCTTAAACTTCAGCTTTAACACAGTGCTATACAATTAAAAAGGGAGTCTCAATTCCTAGCTTCTTCCTGAGAAGTGAAAAGTTTGAACCATATATCTAGTACCCCAGTCTTTAAGACTCCCAACAGAGGGATGAAGCCCCCAAAACTTCTAGCTCTGAAAGCCATCAAGGCTTGCATCAACAAGACTCACAATACTAAAGCTAACAACAAGTTCTTAATGAACATGAACACTCATTGAAGATATCACCCCAGGGCTCAAGGCAAAAGAAGCAGACAAAAAAAATCCATCTCCCAGTATTTCCCTGAATGAGATTTATTTGTATACGTTAAAAGCTGCTACCTAAGTGTCAGACCTCTAATTTAGCTCACGTCTGGGTACTGACTGTAATCCTCCCCACAGACCAGAGAAGCATGTAGACACCTACTCTTTCCACTCCCTCCCACCTGTCCCAAACTTCCAATATCTCCCTGGAAGGTACACACACCCGTACCAAAGTTTTTGAAGCTTAATCCAAGGAATGAGCCCCTGAATATCCTGGATCTGACAATCAATAGAGACTGCATTCAAAGTCCCACAGGACAGAGGAAAACAAAAAGCAGTTATATATGAATGCAAGAGCACCACTCCCATGTTTATACACCAGGCCCAAACACAGAGGGAGCAGACAAAAATGCCCATCTCCCACTTTCTCCCTGTAAGGGACCAAATTACATACTTTTGCAGCTGACATCTGAGGGTCCAGTTTCCAATCAACATGCATCTAGGTAAGGACTGGAACCTTCTCTTTTGGCACACTTATGGGTCTTGGCACAACCTCAACCTCTGGAAACCGCTAAGAATAAAGAAGGAGATTTGGACATCAAAAAGATTTGAAAAACAACCAGGGGCATAGGCCAGGCTGATTGACAAGATTCATCTGCTATATGAGACTGCTCTGTCAAGACTTGGAGAATGGCTGTTTTATTTAATGCACAGAAGCCAACGCACACAGTCAGAAAAATGAAGAAACAAAGAATTTTGTTCCAAACAAAAGAACATGATAAAACTCCAGACACTGATCGTAACAAAACAAAGATAATTTATTTTCTTAACAGAGTTAAAAATAATGGTCATAAATATGCTTATCAAAATTAGAAGAATAACAGATGAATAAAGTAAGAATTTCAACAAAGACACAGAAAATTTTTAAAGTGCCCAACAGAAATAACCAAGCTGAAGACTACAACGATGAAACTAAAAAATTCAATAGAAAGGTTCAATACCAGGATAGATCAAAAAAAAAAGAAAAGATCAACAAATCTAAAGACAGCAATGGAATTCATCCAATCATAGGAACAAAGAGAACAAAAAAATTAAAAAAGTGAAGATAGCTGAAAGTACTTACACAACACCATAAAGCACAGCAATATTTGCATTATAAGGGATTCAGAGGAGAAGAGAAAGAAAAGGGAGTAGAAAGTTTATTCAAAGAAAAAATGAAAAATTCCCTAATTTGGGGAAATAAACACACATTCAGATTCAGGTAGCCATGGAGTTAAAACAAGATGAAAATAAGACACCCAGACCTAGACACACTATAACTACACTGTGAAAAGTTAAAGATAAGGACAAAATCGTAAAACCAGGAAGAGAAAAACAACTTGTTACATACAAAGGAGCCATCATAAGACTGTCAGCAGATTTCTCAGCAGAAACTTTGCAGACCAGAAGAGAGTAGGATGATCTGTTCAAAGTGCTGAAAGAAAAAAACAGCCCATCATAAATTTTCTCACTGGCACAGCTGTCTTTCAGAATTGAAGTTTTTTTCAGAACTAATAGTATTTCAAACAAGCATAATCTGAGGAAGATCACCACTAGACCACCTTATGAGAAATGTTAAAGGGCGTTCTTCAAACTGAAATGAAAGGATATGAATTAGTAACAGAAAAACATATAAACACTTAAAACTCATTGGTAAAGGTAACCATGTAGTTAATTCAAAATAATCTAAGGCAATGGTAAATTATTTATAACCCCACAATGAAGGTTAAAGATAAAAATATAAAAAATAACTACAACTACAATGTTATTAATGAATGCACAATGTAAAAGATATAAATTGTGACATTAAAAACAAAATACCAGGAGGGAGTATAAAAATGTAGAGCTTTCAAATGCATTCAAAGTTACGCTGTTACCAGCTTAAACTGTTATAAATAAGACGATACCTATAAGACTCCATGGTAACCACAAAGCAAAAACCTATAGAAGATACACAAAAGAGAAACAGAAAGGAATATAAGCATACCAGTAAAAAAAAAGTCATCAAAGGAAAAGAGCAAGAAATAAGAAAGGAAAAAAGGAGTCACAGCCATAAATCAATTAACAGAGGAGAAACACAAAGTCAGTACATACTAGTAATTATTTTAAATGTAAATAGACTAAATTCTCCAATGTAAAGACAGAATGGCTGAATGGATTAAAAAATCAAGACCCAACTATATGATGACAAGAGGATACTTACACCAGCTTTAAATACACATACAGACTGAAAATTAAGGGCTGGTAAAAAGATATTCTAAGGAAAAAGAACCAGAATATGGCAGGGTTAATTATACTAAAACCAAAAAACAAAACAAAACAAACAAACAAACAAAAACCTTTAAGCCAAAGACTTCGATAAGTGACAAAGTAGGTCATTATATGATGATAAAGGGAGAAATCCAACAAGAGGAGTTAACACTTGTGAATACTTATGCACTCAAATAGAAGCACTTAAATATATAAGCAAAATATTATCAGATCTGAAGTAGTGAATATACAATATATTAACAGTAGGGGACTTTACTACCTAGTTTCAGCAATGGATAATGCATCCAGACAGAAAATCAATAAGAAAACATCAGATTTACACTGTACATACCAAATGGATCTAACAGATATCTACAGAACATTCCATCCAAAGCAGCAGAACAGACATTCTTCTCAAGTGCACATGGACCATCATCCAGGATTGATGATGTGTTAGGCAACAAAACAAGTCTTAATAAATTTAAGAAGACTGAAATCACATCAGGTAGCTTTTCTAACCACAATGCTATGAAACTAGAAATAAATTATAAGAAAAAAATTAGAAATATTTGGCAATTAAACAACACGGTCCTGACCACCAATAGGTTAAGGAAGAAATCAAAAGAAAAATAAAAAAATATCCTCAGATAAGTGAAAAAAGAAACAAAGTATTCTTGAAATATATAGGATACAACAAAAGCAGTTCTAAGAAGAAAGTTTATAGCAATGAACACCCTCATTAAGAAAAAAGAAAAGATATTAAACAAACCTAACCTTACACCTTCAGGTACAAGAAAAAGAACAAACTAACCCAAAGTCAATAGAAGGAAGAGAAAAACAAGTCACAGTGGAAACATGAAATAGAGGCTAAAAGCACAATAGAAAATAAAATGAAATAAGAGCTGTCTATTATTCAAAGATTAACAAGACAAACCTTTAGCTAGACAAATGAAAAAATCAAAAACAAGACAGATCATGCAAATAAATACAGTTATGAATCAGGAATCAAAAACCTCCCAACAAACAAAAATCAAGGACCAGGGAGTTCCCTTCGTGGCTCAGTGGTTAACGAATCCAACTAAGAACCATGAGGTTGCGGGATCGATCCCTGGCATTGCTCAGTGGGTTAAGGATCTGGCGTTGCCGTGAGCTGTGGTGTAGGTTGCAGACGCGGCTCAGATCCCGCGTTGCTGTGGCAAAGGCCGGCGGCTACAGCTCCTGTTAGACCCCTAGCCTGGGAACCTCCATATGCCACGGGTGCGGCTCTACACAAAGGCAAAAAAACAAAAAAAAAAAAAAAATCAAGGACCAGATGGCTTCACTGAAAATCCTACCAAACCTCTAAAAGAGAACAAAGGCCCATCCTTCGCAAATCCTTCCAAAAAAACAGAAGAGGAAGGAATACTTCCAAACATATTTAACAAGCCCAGCATTACACTGACACCAAAATCAGACAAGGACACTGCAAGAAAAGAAAATCATAGGTCAATATCCCTGATGAACACAGACATAAAAATCCTCAACAAAATATTAGCAAACTGAATTCAATAGTACATTAAAAGGATTCTATACCATGATCAAGTAGAATTTATTCCAAGGATGCAAAGATGGTTCAGTATTCCCAAATTAATGTGATATACTACATTAATGAAGAATGAAGAATAAAAATTGTATGATCATCCCAATAGATGAAGAAAAATTTCCATTTGCAAAATTCATCATCCACTCACAATAAGAAAGACATAACTTCAACAAGTACAGAGGGAATATACCTCAATAAAATAAGAGCACATATGACATACCCACAGATAACTCATCCTACCCAAAGAAAACACTAAACATTTTTCCTCTAATATCAGGAAAAAAACAAGAATGCCTACTCTCAGCATATCTACTAAACTAAATAATGGAAGTACTGGAGAGAGCAGTCAGGCAAGAGAAATAAAAGGTATCCAAATCAAAAAGCAAGAACCAAAACTATTTCTATTTGCAGATGACATAATACTATGCACATAAAACCCTCAACACTCCACAAAAGAAAAATAAACTGGTAAAAATAACAATCAAATTCAGTAAAGTTACAAGAAACAAAGTCAATATACAAAAGTCTGTTGCATTCCTATACACTAACAAAGAACTATATAAGAAAGAGAAATTAAGAAAACAACCTCATTTACAATTGCTTCAAAAAGAATAAAATATCTAGAAAAAAACTTTAACCAAGAAGATAAAAGTCCTGTACTCTGTAAATTATAAGACATTGATGAATGAAATTGAAAATGGCTCAAATAAACGAAGAGATATTCCATGACCATGAATTAGAAGAATATTGTTTACATGTCCATATTACCCTAAGAAGTCTTCATATTCAATGCAACCCTTATCAAAATTCCAACTGTATTTTTCACAAATAATTCCAAAATTTGTAGGGAACTACAAAGGACCCCAAGTAGCCAAAGCACTCTTGAGAAAGAAGAACAAAGCTAGAGGCATCATACTTCCTTATACCAAAATGTATTACAAAGATATAGTAATGAAACAGGATGGTATTGACGTAAAAACAGACACACAGGTCAGTGGAATAGAATAAAGAGCTCAGAAAAACACCCATAGAATATGGTCACTTAATCTACCACAAAGGAGCAAAAAATAAACAATGGAAAAAAGACAATCTCTTTAATAAATTGTACTGGGAAAACTGGACAAGCACATGCAAAAGAATGAAATTTTACCACCACCTTACATCATAAACAAAAATGTATTAAAATGTTGAACATAAGGCCTGAAACAAGGAGTTCCCTGGTGGCTCAGGAGGTGAAGGATCCAGCATTGTCACAGTGCTATGGCTCTGGTTACAGCTGTGGTACAGGTTTGACAACCTTGCCCAGGAACTTCCACATGCCATGGGCACAGCCAAAAAAAAATAGTAATAAAGATATTTAGGAAGATTGAAACTGGTGAAAAAGCCCTGAAACTATAAAACTCCTAGAAGAAAACACAGGGGTAAGCTCCTCGACAGTGGTGACAATGATTTTTTGGATTTCACACCAAAAACAAAGGCAATAAAACAAATATAAATAAGTGGAACTACATCAAACTAAAAAACTACTGTACAGCAAAAGAAACCTGACATAAAATGAAAAGGACATCTATGGAATACGAGAAATATTTACAAATCTCATATCTGATAAGGATTAATATCCAAAATATGTAAAGAATTCAAACAACCAATAGTAAAACCACAAACAATGCAATTTAAAAATTGGAGGAACTAAATAGACATTTTCCAAAGACAGACAAATGGCCTACATGTACATGAAAAGTGTTCAAAATCACTAATCATCAGGGAAATGCAAATCAAAACTACTATGAGGTAATACCTCACACTAGTTAGAACAGCTATGATCAAAAAGAAAAAAAAAAGTGTTGGTGAGGATGGGGAGGAAAAGGAACCCTTGTGCACTATCTGTGGAAATGTAAATTGATACAACTACTATGGAAAACAAAATGGCGGTTCCTCAAAAAAACTAAAACTAGAATTACCTATTATTATAAAGCAATCCCAATTCTGGACATATATCCTATGGAACTAAAAGTAGTATATCAAAGATATATTTGTCTCACATATGCATTTTAGGATTATTCACAATAACCAAGACTGCAAGCAACCTAAATGTCTGTTAATGGATGAATGAATAAAGAAAACACGGTATATACATCCCATGGGATATTACTCAGTCTTAATAATGAATGAAATCTATCATTTGTGACTATGTGGATGAACCCGGGAAATGTTATGCTAAGGGATATAAGCCAGACAGAGAAGTGCAAATGCTGAACAATACCTATACAATGAATTTAAAATGGTAAAATTCATAAAAGTAGGAAGTGGAATGGGGGTTTCCAGGGGCTGGAAGGAAGGGGAAGCAGGGGTTATTAATCAAAGGGTACAAAGTTCTAATTATGCATGACAAATAAATCCTAGAGATCTACTTACAAAATAGTACCCATAGTTAACAATACTGTACACAAATATTTGCTAATGGGGTAGATCGTATATTAAGTGTTCATATCACCAAAAATAATAATAATTAGAATAATAATAAGTAGGAAGGGGAGAGGAAATTTTGGGAGGTAATTGATAAGATTATGGGATAGACTGTAGTGTTAGTTTCACAAGTGTATACAGGCACTCCTCAGAGATTTTGCAAGTTTGGCTCCAGACCACTGCAATAAAGCAAATATCACAATAAGGTAAATTACACAAATTTTGGAGTTTCTTGGTACACATCAAAGTATGCTTACAGTATTCTGTAGTCTATTACGTGTGTAATAATAGCATTACGTCTAAATATATGTGTGTGTGTATACACACACACACACCTTAATTTTAAAGTGTTTTCTTGCTAAAAATTCAAATCATCTGTTAATGCAGGGTCAGAAACCATCAATTTGTTTTAAAAAATGTAGTATCTGTGAAGTGCAAAAAAGAGAAACTCAGTAAAACAAGGTATAGCTGCATTTATCTCCAACCTCGTCACACACATTAATTATGTACAGCTTCTTGTATGTCAAAAATAAATGTTAAAAGCTAATAAAAATAGAAGTTGACAAAAGGATGATGGTATTTCCTTCACACCAGAGATTAGGCTGTATATAGTGAGAGATATTGTGATACAAAAATATCTTTTAAGCAATGTCACAATAAACCCCTAAAATCTTGAACAAATATTCCAAAAAAAAAAAAGAGAGAGAGAGAGAGAGATGAAGATGAGAGATAGGTTATTAAAGAAAATCTCTTTACTAATCCAAAGAAAAATTACAGTACTTCCTGCCTGACATCTTTAAATGGTGAAGTCTGGCTAAATATTTTAATTAATAAAATTTGGATCATAAACCTCAGGAATAAGAGTTGGTAAGTTTTAATGAAGTTTCCGAAATAGTAATGTGGCCATAAAAAGAGGAAAAATTTAGCCTACCAATGCTGATGGTATTTTACAAGCTAACAGCTCCTTAAGGCTCTTTCTCTTCCTTCTGTCCTCCTGACCCCACACTATCTATCACACTGCCAAAGAATCTTGCCTTGAAAGCTTTGGCTCTGAACTTCTCTGGAGCCCTCTGCTGATTAAGTGAATGCCTGACTTCTAGGTCCTGGTCCATCCAAGGTAAAACTGAAACCATTCTTATAAATGACTTTCCTGGGAAGAGTATTCCAGAGCAAACAACCCCTTCTACTTTAATGTAAATCTACGTGATAATGGAAGCAAATGATACCTAAACAGAGAAGAAAGCTATAGAAGATCCAACAGGGGATAGGGAGGAGGGAAGAGAGAAATATAAAAACTAAGAAGAGAAAGTATAAGATTGTGAAGGTTGTGGACACAAACTACCTGAATTCAAACCCTGGTTTTATCCTTTAGTAGCTTCAAGACTTTAAACAAAGTGCTTATTATCTGTGGATCTTATTTTCCTCATCAGGAAGGACCTCTTAGGGTTATTGTGTGGCAAAGTGATTAATAAATGAAAAATGTTCAGTGGATGTCCTCTACCTAGTCTTACTAGATTCTCATTTCTCTCTTCAGTATCATTCTCACAGAAGAGAAAAGGAGATCAACTTATCAAGTAGCAGAAATTAGTTTCTACTAATTGACTAAATTACACTAGTAATATGCAAAAAAAACTATTAATATTAATTGATTAAAAATCATATCTTCACACACTAAGTTAAATGACATGAAAAGCTGAGTCCTGAATCTCAAACCTTCTACATAGCATACTACTGGTTAACTTTTTTTGTTTTACTTCAACAACTGAGTGTAATGGCCCATTAATATAAACCACAACACTACTAGCAGAGGTCCACTCAGTCATAATCTAGTTATTTTATGAAGAAAAACAGTATGCTTATTTTGAAGGATATCCTTGAAAAGTTACACTAGTTAAAACTCAAGTATTCTCAGTTAGTCTGTATTAGATATTGGGTGCTGCTCTGCCTACCATCTCTTTTTGAGATAGTATACAACCTACAGCCCCAAACTTCAGACTATTTCCTGAGCATCTCAAAGTAATCATTAGGGAACACAACACATAAAGCTCTGTCTAATGAATAGAAATAATAACTGGCTAGGAAAGTCAGTGGGTTTCATCACTCTGGAACCCAAAAGGAAAAAGACATACAAAATCAACCCGTGCAATTAGGAATTAATGCAGAAAAACAAGTAGAGTCCTATTAATGGTGGGTTCTATAGTAAAGATCCATGAAACTTGTGTTACTAAGATGACAATATTATCTGGTCTGTACTCCTAAGTTCCTGTGAAAGTCTGCTACCCTTCACATGCACTTTCACAAGACTCCCATTATTCATGTTTTCCATAACCAGAAACTGAAGAACTCAGAGGACTAAACATAATGTTCAGGAAAAAAAAAAAAGAAAAAGAAAAAAGTATAGAATTGAATCAAACTATTTAAATACTGAAAGTTAACTTAGAGATCAGTTAGTCTAACCTTTCACGTAAGAGTAAGGAAATTGGGAGCTAGGAAGTAAGTCACTAGGGGATAAGACTTGCCAAAGTTGACATAGCTCTTCAGCGGCAGAGGCAAAACAAGGACCAGAGCTACACATTTCTACTTAGAAACTGTTTCTCTTACCATAAGAGAATTTTGATAAAAAGTTGACTTCCACTTTTGGTCTGAATTGACTCCTTTTAACCTCTTTGCCTTAATTATAACATCTTTGAAAGATGCTTATATAATTGAGACTATAGGAAGAATGTTATTTCATTTTGTGAAGAAGTCTGAAGACAAATAGCACCATTATAATTATGACTCATCTCTAGAAGTTTAATGTTTCAACCTTTGCTTATTATTGTCTTTTTATGCAGTATGATTAATACAGTCTATTTATTGTGACTGTCACAAGAGCCATGAAATCTCTCACTTCGTTCATAGTGACTTAGTTTGAAAAAAAGCATGCATAATAAAAACTTTTCCTTGAATGCTTGTGTACATAAATTTACCAAATAAAAATATTATACCACTTACTCACCATCATCAAACAAAGTAGTATTTCACCTTACAGCATCCCTTAGTTAAATGTTTGTGGGAAGTCTAAATTGCTTCATAAACCCGTTTTATTACCACTCTGTAGGAAAGTGTACTGGAGGTTGCAGTATGCATGTAAGAAAAAAAGAATAAACGGAAGAGGAAGGAAATGAATGTGGATGATAAGCCCAGGAGATAACAGATGAGGCACAAAGAGAGAAATGAAGAAAATAATTAGAATAGGTATATGTATGTCAGCAAATGTATAGGCATGTGTGTGTGTGTGTATGTAGTGTGTGTGTATATGCTGTGCACAGCTGATCGCAAGGATACAGTAAGAAAGAGGTCATCATTACATTGTTCTTAATGACCTGCTACAGAACAGAAACTGTGATGAAAACAGCAGTAAACAAGGTCACTTTAATTCTGATGACTACACAGTGACTATAATAGGTAGTTACATATTAAGCTGTTATTTCTCCAGAGATCTCAAATAGCATGATAACTAACCAAAAAAAAAAAAAAAACTAACCCAATTAATCACACTGTTGCTGGCCAAAAGTAGCATTACACTCCTGAGAGTATTCTGAAAATGTCAATGCAGCATTGTTCTGTTCCAAAATCTGTTGGCAGCCTGCAAATGTATCTTTCCTGTTAAAAAAAAATGCCACTAAGGCATCCAATTTAGAAAGGAAGAAGTTAAATTATCTGTTTGCAGATGACATTATCTTATATGTAGAAAACCCTAAAGATTCCAGGAAAAAAAAAACTGTGAGAACTAATAAATTCAACAAAGTTACAGAACACAAAATTAACATACAAACAACAGTTTCATTTCTATACATAACAATGAACAATCCACAAAGGAAATTAAGAAAACAACTCTATTTATAATAGCATCAAACACAGGTCCTCAGTTCACCCCAGGGTCTGCCAGCTCTAAAGGCCCCAGGATCCCAGTGGGCTGTTATGAACCCAGGCTCCCAAATGACCCCAGGACCTGCCTTATGCAGCAGCCCCAGATAGCTTCTATAGGACCAGGCTCCCAATGGGATCCCATACAGCCAGTCTCCCAGTACAGCCCAGTGTTGGCCAACTCCTGCAACCTTCAATGGCTCCTATGGCCCCAGGCTTCCAATCAAACCCCAAACACCCAAGCTCCAGGGAGGTACTGCAAACCCAGACTTGCATCCAGGACCAGTACAAAACCAATTACTGCAGAGCCAGGTTTTCAACCCACCCCAGCACTAGGTCAGCTCCCACAATCAAGGCCCCAGCCCACTCCATCTGCAAGTTGGCCCCTGAGGACACTGACTCCAGACAAGATCTTTGGCCCCAGCCTTGAGGCCAGCTCCTGAGGCCGCAGGTTATAGGTTTATCCCCACGGACCCAGGCTCCAGGCTCATCCCAGGGCCAAATTGGCCCATGTTGCCAGAATAGTCCCTGACACCTGGTTGGTGCCTTAGCACCTAGAATCTAGAACTACCCGTGCAGATACAGGTATCAAGCCCATCAACACAGACTCAAATTTCAGGTCTACCTGGTGTACCGAGTCCGCAGGCTCAGCCCTGAGGATCAAGCACCATGCTGGCCCCCTTGTACCCAAGAATCAGACCTGCTCACCTGCTGACCCAGGCATCAGACCTACCCCTTTAAGAACCCAGGCAGTAAGCCCACCCTACTCTTGTCATTCTTATTCAGCATAGCCCTGGAAGTTCTAGACAGATTAATTAGGCAGTCAATCAAAAATCAATCAAATAAATAAAAGGCATCCAGATTAGAAAGGAAAAAATAAAATTATACCTGTATACAGATGATATTATCTCATATATAGAAAATTCCATGAATTTAGTAAAGTTGCAGGATACAAAACCAACATATAAAAATCAATTGCATTTCTATATACTAACAACAAACTATCTGAGAAAGAAAAGAACAAAGAAATCCCACAATCCCACTTACAATAGAATCACTAAAAGTAAAACACTTAGGAATAAATTTAACCAAGTATGTAAAATATCTATACATTGTAAACTATAAGACACTGAGGAAAGAAACTGAAGATGACACAGGTAAATGGGAAAATATCCTGTGTTCATGCATTAGAAGAATTAACAGTTAAAATGTCCACACTACCCAAAGTCATCTACAGATCCAGTGCAATCCATATCAAAATTCCATGTGTTTTTTCACAAAGAGAAAAAACAATCTTAAAATTCATATGGAACCACAAAAGAACTTGAATAGATAGAATAATCTTGAAGAAGAGCAAAGCTAGAGGAATTATACTTCCTGATTTCAGTCTTTAGTACAAAGCTATAGTAATCAAAACAACATGACTGGCATAAAATAGACATATAGACCAACAGAACAGAATTGAGAGCTAAAAAATAAACCTGCACATTTACAGTCAAATTTCTGACAAGAGTGTCAAGAGTACTGAATAGGGAAAAGATATCCTCTTCAATAAATGGTATTGGAATATTCACATGAAAAAGAATGAAACTGTACTTCTATCTTGCACCACTCATAAAAATTAATCTGAAACAGATTAGACCATTTCAATTTACACTACTCACAAAAATTAACCTGAAATAAATTAGATTTAAACATAAGATCTGAAATCACTAAACTCTTAGAGGAAAAATGTTATTTGACATTGATCCTGGAAATGATTTTTTTTGATATGACACCAAAACACAAGCAACAAAAGCAAAAATAAACAGATGACTATATCAAACCAAAAACTTCTGCATAACAATCAGCAAAATAAACAATAATGTACGGAGTGGAACTAAAAATTGCAAACCATCAAACCATCTATCTGAAAAGGGGTTGATACCCAAAATAATAACATTGTGTGTGAGGATACAACTCAACAGAAAAATAAAATCTGATTTAAAAATAGGCAGAGAAGCAAAGTTCCCACTGTGTCGCAGCAGAAACGAATCCAACTAGGAACCATAAGGTTGTGTGTTCCATCCCTGGCCTTGCTCAGTGGATTAAGGATCTGGCCTTGCCATGAGTTGTTTGTAGATGTGGGTCAGATCCTGTGTTGCTGTGGCTGTGGCTGTGGCTGGCAAATGTAGCTCCAATTCAATCCCTAGCCTAGGAATCTCCATATGCTGCGGATATAGCCCTAAAAAGCAAAAAAAAAAAAAGGCAGAGAAGCTAAATAGACATGTTCCCAAAGATAGGCAAATGGTGAAGTACATGAAGAGATGTTCAGCATCACTAATTATCAGAGAAATGCAAATCAAAACTACAAAGAGATATCACTTCACACCTGTTTGAATGGCAATTATCAAAAAGAGACATTAAGTGTTGGCAAAGATGTGGAGAAAAAGCAGCCCTTGTGCACTGCTCATGGGAATATAAATTGGTACAGGCAATATGAAAAATAGCATGGAGGTTCCTCAAAAAATTAAAAATAGAACCATCAAATGATCCAGCAATCCCAATTCTGAGTACAAATCCAAAAGAATTAAAATCAGAGTTTCAAAAATGTATTCACATACCCACAGTCATGACAGCATTATTCACAATACCCTAGAGGTAGAAGCAATTCAAATGGCTATTAATGAGTGAACGGATCAACAATATGTTGTATTCACACAATGGAATATTATTCAGCATTAAAAGGTAATGAAATCTTATCACATGCTACAACAAAGGAACTTTGAGGATATTTTGCTAAATGATTTCATTTATGATAAAATAAGATTCTCTTTATATATTCAATTTATCTAAAATAGCCAAAACCATAGAAACGGAGAGTAGAATGGTGGTTACCATCGTATGGGGTTGGGGTAGAGGGGAAGTTGTTTAAAAGGTATAGAGTTTCAGTCGGCAAGATGGCGGAGCAGTAAGAGGTCACGCTCACCCTCTCCCACAAATACATTGAAAAACGCATCTAAATATAAAACAACTTGGACAAATCATCATCTGAATGCTGATTAATTTAAACCTCCAAAAACTGCAAGAAACCCTTGAAATAACTGAGTAGAACAACAGAATAAAAAAAAAAGATGAGAGAGAGAAAAGGAATCAGGACGGCAACCAGCACCCCAGGGAGGGAGCTGTGAAAAAGAAAAGTTTCCTGGGAAGAAAACTAAACAATGATCAACAGATCAATGATCAACAGAACTAGAGGGACATCAAAGCCTGAGAAAAATGCAGCAGCTAGATTGAGATAGGAAAATCGGAGTTAGAGACTCACACAGACGGCCTGCATACCGGCGCAGAAACCACAGCCTGAGGCACCAGGCGGTGCCTGGGAGCTAAGACACAGGCTTCTAAGGTTAGTCTCTGGGAGAGGGCAGAGGTCAGTGGCCGTGGCAGTTGCAGGAATAGGACAAGGAACAGCGATATTCTAGGATTTGTGGAGAGCAAAACCAGGACTGAGGGAACCGAGGAAGTCTGGTCCCTCAAGGGAGGCAAGCCTCCATTGTTAGGGAAGAGGAGAGGAGGAGGAGGGGCTGACTGCCATAGGAAGCAACTTGAACTAGCATGCAGGGCGGGGCAATGGTGCCCCGCAAAGAGAGTGAAAGTGGAGAGGAGCCAGTGGAGGCTGCAGCTGTGGCAGCAGGGGCGGAGCCTGTGCCTTGAAGCCCAAGGGCGGAGCACTGTGCCAGGTTGTGGACCCAGGTGCCTGCGCCTTCCAGCATCGGCGTGGGTGGCAGGGCCCTGGGCCGGTCCATGGACCTAGGTGACTGCGACAGCCCACAGAGTTGGTAGCTCTGGTGGGCGGAGCAGTACACGACCACACGGAGCTAGCTTTCGCAGAGGAGTGGGGCCAGTGCCAGCCGCTGGAGCCAGGAAAGCGCCCCAACTGATGAGCAAGCATCAGGGGAAGGGCGGAAAAAACGCCAGCCTGCTGAGCCAGCCTCTGACAGGTACCTATGTGGTTCCAATCACCTCAAAGAGGACTTTGCAATCAAACACTAGCTTCCCGGCTCTCACTCCTGGGGGAAATCATACTTCCTGCTGCTGCTACTGCCAAATGCTTAAGACACCTGGTAGATCTGCTTAGAGCTCGCGACCATGTCCCAGGGCTGGGCAACTAGGAGTGGACAGCGCCACCTTCCTGCAATTGAGAGCATAGAGACTAGGCACGAACAGTCAACCTTAGCCATTCCTACATTCTAACGGAGAACATTCAGAGTACCACTGAGATAACAGCCTGCTCATTCCAAAGAAATAGACATCAAATAGTCAAACTCCTACACCAAAAATAAATAGTAACCCCACCAAAAAATACAAAGGGGAGCTCCTCCCTAGAAGTAGCCTTCCAAGATTACAGCGTGGCCTACCCAAACTCACAGAAAAAGAAAACCACAAACAAGATGAAGAAGCTCAAAAACCATTCCCAGTTAAAAGAATAGGACAAGTCATTTAAAGCATCCAGCAATGCAACAGACCTCTGCAGTCTGTCAGAAATGGAGTTCAGAAGGGAGGTAATGAAAAGACTTGAAGAATTAAGGCTGAATATCCAGAGATTAAGAGAAGATGCAAACAGCAATGCAGAGTCCTTTAGAAAGGAGCTACAAAACATAAGGAGGAGCCAAGAAAAGCTAGAAAACTCATTTGCAGAGATGCAAACCGATCTAAAGGCAATAAAGAGCAGTCTGAATAATTCAGAGGAAGGAATTAGTGATGTAGAAGATAGAATAATGGAAATCATGCAATCAGGACAACAGACAGAAAATCAAATGAAAAAACATGAAAGCAATTTAAGGGATCTATGGGATAATATAAAGTGGCCCAATTTACGCATAATAGGAATTCCAGAAGGAGCAGAAAAAGAAAAGGGTATTGAAAAAATATTTGAAAAAATTATGTCTGAAAACTTTCCAAATCTGAAGGAATCTGACATCAGGATACAGGATGCTCAGAGGGCCCCAAACAAGCTAAACCCAAACAGACCCACACCAAGGCATATTATATTAAAAATGGCAAGAATGAAAGATACAGAAAGGATCCTAAAGGCAGCAAGAGAAAAGCTAAGCATTAAGTATAAAGGATCCCCCATAAGGCTGTCAGCTGATTTCTCTACAGAAACATTACAGGCTAGAAGGGAATGGCAAGATATATTTAAAGTGATGAAAGGAAATGGCCTGCAACCTAGAATACTCTATCCAGCAAGAATATCATTTAAAATAGAAGGGGAAATAAGAAATTTCCCCAACAAACAAAAGCTAAAAGAGTACAGCAATACTAAACCCTTTCTAAAAGAAATGCTGAAAAGGTTCCTATAAAAAAAAAGAAAGAAAAGTAAAAAGTAAGAATTAGAATGGAGGAAACCACAATTAGAAAGCAATCATTCAAATAAGCCTACATGCAGATCGGAATACGAAGATGCAAAAATAAACAAATAAATTATTGAAAATAAATTAATTTACATAAAAAAAAGAGACAAGAACCTCATACATTGTGGGGAAGGAAAGTAGGAAAACGTAGACTATTTCTTTTTTTTCTGCTTTTTTTAACTTTAAGGAAAAAAAACAACTTTTTTTTCTCTAGTCTTTTTTTTTCTATTTTCTTTTATTAATATGTGTTTTAGCCTATATGGTTATCAGGTCACATCAAGCAGATTTAAGAAGGCGTTAACATACTTAAAAAACAGGGCAACCACAAATCAAAACAGGACATCTAACCCACAAATACTGAAAGGAAAAAAACTTAAGTATAGAATAATTGGAACCCATCCAACCAAAAATAGAAAAGAAGAAAAGAGAAACATAGAATCAACTGGAAATAAGTTCTAAAATGGCAATAAATACATATCAATCAATAATCACATTATAGGTCAATGGTCTGAATGCTCCAATCAAAAGACACAGAGTGGCAGAATGGATAAATAAACAAAACCCTGCAATCTGCCGCCTACAACAGACTCATCTTAGAGCAAAGGACACAGATAGATTGAAAGCAAGGGGATGGGGCAAGACTTTTCATGCCAATGGACAAGAAAGGAAAGCAGGAGTGGCAATATTCATATCAGACAAAACAGACTTTAAGGTGAAAGCCATATAGACAAAGAAGGACATTATTTAATGGTTAAAGGATCCATTCAAGAAAAGGATATTACAATTGTCAATATATATGCCCCCCACATAGGAGCACCCAAGTACCTACAACAAGTACTAACAGACAAAAAGTAGAAATAGACGGCAATACAATAATTGTAGGAGACTTTAATACTCCACTCTCATCAATGGACAGATCCTCTAGGTAGAAAATCAGTAAGGCAACAGAGATCCTAAATGACACAATAGAAAAAGTAGACCTAACTGACATTTTCAGGGCATATATCCAAAAAAATCAGAATATACATTCTTCTCAAGTGCACATGGAACATTCTCAAGGATAGACCACATACTGGGGCATAGAGCTAACCTCAACAAATTTAAGAGTATAGAAATTATCTCAAGTATCTCCTCTGACCACAAAGGCATGAAACTAGAAATCAACCACAGGGAAGGGAATAAGAGAAAACATACTACATGGAGACTAAACAACATACTTCTAAAAAATGAATGGGTCAATGAGGAAATCAAGAAAGAAATACAAAAATACCTTCAAACAAATGAGAATGAAGACAAAACAACCCCAAATCTATGGGATGCTGCAAAAGCAGTGCTTAGAGGGAAGTTCATAGCATTGCAGGCCTTCCTCAAAAAAGAAGAAAAATCTCAAATCAATAACCTAACCCATCACCTAAATGAGTCAGAAAAAGCAGAACAAAAACACCCTAAAGTCAGCAGAAGGAAGGAAATCATTAAGATCAAAGAGGAAATCAATAAAATAGAAATTCAAAAAACAATAGAAAAAATTAATAAATCCAAGAGCTGGTTCTTTGAAAAGGTAAACAAGATTGACAAACCTCTGGCAAGACTCATCAAGAAGAGGAGAGAAAAAACCCAAATAAACAAAATAAGAAATGAAAAAGGAGAAATTACAACAGATACTACAGAAATACAAAAAACCATGAGAGAATACTATAAGCAATTATATGCCAATAAATTTGATAATCTAGAAGAAACTGACACATTTTTAGAGACCTACACCCTTCCAAAACTGAATCAAGAAGAAATAAATCAACTGAACAGACCAATCACTAGAAATGAAATTGAGTATGTCATCAAAACACTCCCTACAAATAAAAGTCCAGGACCAGATGGCTTCAGAGGTGAATTCTACCAAACATACAAAGAGGAACTCATACCCATCCTCCTTAAGCTTTTCCAAAAAGTTGAAGAAGAAGGAACACTCCCAAAGACATTCTATGATGCCAACATCACCTTA
Source organism: Catagonus wagneri (assembly GCA_004024745.2). Classification (NCBI taxonomy): domain Eukaryota; kingdom Metazoa; phylum Chordata; class Mammalia; order Artiodactyla; family Tayassuidae; genus Catagonus; species Catagonus wagneri. Next base: position 17,805,920 of record PVHT021183726.1, on the reverse strand, counting down.
ATTCCAAAACCAGACAAAGATACCACAAAAAAAGAGAACTATAGGCCAATATCTTTGATGAATATAGATGTAAAAATTCCCAACAAAATTTTAGCCAACTAAATCCAACAGCATATCAAAAAAATCATACACCATGATCAGGTGGGATTCATCCCAGGTGCACAAGGATGGTTCAATGTACGCAAATCAATCAACGTCATAAACCACATAAACAAAAGAAAAGTTAAAAAACACATAATTATCTCAATAGATGCAGAAAAAGCATTTGACAAAGTCCAACATCCATTCATGATCAAAACTCTTATCAAAGTGGGAATACAGGGAACATTCCTTAACATAATAAAGGCCATATAGGAAAAACCCACGGCAAACATAATACTCAATGGAGAAAAGCTGAAAGCCTTCCCACTAAAGTCTGGAACAAGGCAAGGATGCCCACTCTTGCTACTGTTATTCAACATAGCATTAGAAGTCCTAGCTACAGCAATCAGACAAACAGAAGAAATAAAACGCATCCAAATAGGAAGAGAAGAGGTAAAACTGTCACTGTATGCAGATGACATGATACTATATATAGAAAACCCCAAAGACTCAACTCCAAAATTACTTGAACTGATCAACAAATTCAGCAAAGTAGCAGGATATAAGGTTAAACTTCAGAAATCAATCGCATTTCTATATACTAACGATGAAATATTAGAAAAAGAATACTAAAATATTTTACCTTTTAAAACAGCACCCCAAAAAATCAAATACCTGGGAATAAACCTGACCAAGGAGGTGAAAGACTTATATGCAGAGAACTACAAAACATTAATCAAGGAGATCAAAGAAGATACAAAGAAATGGAAAGA